>CM067369.1:4311101-4733601 GCA_034401795.1 Chaetoderma sp. LZ-2023a
TGGCTGGCGGCGGAATAATAATAATAATAATAATAATAATAATAATAATAATAAACGGAACAATCACTCTAGTCTTCCAGAGCTTCGCTCTTGGAAGCCTAATAAACGGAACAATCACTCTAGTCTTCCAGAGCTTCGCTCTTGGAAGCCTAATAATAATAATAATAATAATAATAATAAACGGAACAATCACTCTAGTCTTCCAGAGCTTCGCTCTTGGAAGCCTAATAATAAACGGAACAATCACTCTAGTCTAGATCTGTTCCATGAACAGATATACGGCTTCCAAGAATACCTGCACTTGAACTAGACATTCTTTTCTTGTACTTCATGTACAATCTAGTTATCTGGTGAAATTCCGTTTTACTTCTTTAGATAATATTTCTTGTCTTTCTGATCAATCGCCTAGGTGGTTTTGGAGAAGATCTATATACACAAAACTGGTCACAAAATCAGCTAGATGATTGGTCATTCAGCAGTAAACAGGTTAATCAGGGATTACTTTGGACACTAAATCTGGTAACATGGAACCAGTTTGACTGTTCTATACCTGGTGCTACGGGAGAAGTAACTAGCAGGACAAGAGGTATTAGAAGATAGCAATATCTCGCATTTTTAAGTTATCCAAGGAACCGGCTGCTGCAGGACCCGGTCTGCGCAGGACTACCTATTCTGTGAAGAAACAATATCCATCCGTGCACATATATAGAATTAGATTGCCCATTTGACTCCTGCTCACTGCCCGCAGATTGACTCAAGAACAAAATAATGTGTTGAACTGTAGTCTACTAACCACAAGCTTCAAAATGATGTGACATGACCACATTTGATAAAATTTATTTTCTGCCCACCATTTCCACCACCCCTTCAGCTGATATCAAAATTCCAATGTGTCATGCACATCCCTGGCCATATGTTGAATCATACATTTCTATGTGAAATGGTCTAGGAGGAGTTGTGTTACAATTGATTGGTGCCCACTTTTTACCCTGCCCCATACCCTCAGTTTGACCCAAGATCAAAATAATTCCTTGTACTGCAGTCTACTCATCATTGGCTTCAAAATGATATGTGACATGACCACCTTTGGAAAGATTTTATTTTTTACTCCACATTTCCCATCACTGGGGTCATACCAAAATTCCACAAGAGCTATCAGAAGATAGCAAATAGCTTACCTGTATTGTATATTAATTGTACATCACAGGATATGATGGACCACCGGATACTCACATTTTGAAATTTGACAATCAACATGTGAATTCAAAACACCGGTGGTACTACCCATTGGGAAAGCATAGCTTGGAGACTGAACCATAAAGCTTATCTGCCCAGGATTAACGTGAAGTCATTTAGTGACAACTGGCCAATGGTCCAAACATAAGCAAAGTTCATAGTCTGAAAAAAGAAGAAACATTAAAAAACCCAATCAGCATATAGTCCGGGAGCCAATTTTCAAAAGGGGTCTAGAAGAATGGTTTCGTAGCACACCCAGTATTCAGAAGGTTTGTCTCTATATTATGCTAGACCGATGTCTTGGGTATATTCTGAGCCGTGTTGTACAAGAAAATTGTGGTATCACTAACCAGTTTTCAGACAATTTTTACAATGGTAAATTTTTCACAAACTTAAGCGCATGTTATATCAATACAATCTTAACCAAAATGGAAAGGAGTGATCGTATATCGCAGATTTATACATAATCAAGCTCGTTTAAGACACCCGTATGTTGCTTTGTACATATTGGGGCACTTAGATCTTCTTGTGACTAGCAATACCTTCTCTACAACAATGCCCATGTTTTCTACATTTTTCATAATTAAACTTTTAACTGACATGCAGTGCTGGCAGGACATATTTATCACGTGAGCAAATGAGAGAATGTTACTCATCCATGTCAGAGTCATCTTCGACAATTGTATGCTGAACATTGTCACACATTTCACCTCCCATACAAAGGCATGCTTCAGTGCAGAGTAGATTGTTAGCCTTGCATTGACAGAGATCTGTTCTTTTGCAGGCAGACTTTTGACATCTACATGATGTGAGTTCAATTAATCCAAATGGAGCAGGATCCTTTGACATTAGAACAGGCTTGAGTAGACCATCCACTATACTCCAGCCATGTCCATTTGGAGATGGAAGATTCTGAACAGCTTGCAATGAACGTCTCCAAACAAGAGCTTGGAAATTGTCCCTTTCGGTGTGATGCTTTAGACTATTCGATGTAGGTGGAAGATTTTCATTTCTTTGTCTCTTTTGACAAAAGAGCCAATAACGGTTTCATCAGCTGTCTTTCCCACATCCCTGGTGGTATACAACTCAGACAAATTTCTCACATAGAATTGCAGTATTCGGTGATAAGTCAACATGTTCGCCGAGTTGGGCTAAGCTAAGCTGATGACATTCAGATGACTTTAAGAGATTGAATGATTTTCTCTTAGCGACTCCAAATAATGCACTAGTGCTATCACAACCTGTAAGAGAATGAAACCCAGGCAAAGACAGACAGATAGCTGGGCCCAGTACTTGAGCAACTGTATGTATTGGTATGTATCGCAATTTGTCCTTTGTGCCCGTACGGAACCATAGTTCAGAACAGTGAAGCGAACGATACGTATATATACTAAGTACTGCCACGTCTGTATCAGGAGACTGTATAACAACACGCATGTGGTCTTTTGAAGCGTGTAGCGCGTGCAACATCATACGCGTATCTGCTTCCTCGTGATCTGATCGAAGTTCTTCCAAATACGACGAATTGTTCGCTGAAATGACAACAACATCCATTCCATCGTTAAAGCCACCAGCAAGAATGATGCAATTGTCGGCAGATAGCATATTTGGACCAGTATCACGCCACTGCTTGCTGAGAAATGCAACCAGGTTACTTTCGTTGCTTGGATTGCTGATGTACTTGGCCCATTGCTTTGGAACGGGAGTATTTTCTCCAGCAATCTTTACTTCCAATGCTGTTGATGACCTACGTTTTAGCCTCTCTTCCGCTTTGAGAGATTCCAGTCTATCATATTTGTCAAAAACTATATCTACTCTGTTGCAGTCTTCTTGATTCAGTGGAACTGTAAAGATGTGCCAGTATTTATCAGCCAATTCTCCAAATGTGGACGTACCTCCAGTTTTAACCATTTGCACAATTGCCATGCCATCTACTACATAAGCTGTTGCGCCTGTCTTGTCAACAGGTGGAAGCCGTCCATCAACATTTACTTCCTTTTCTAGTTCACTTAACAAAACACTTTTCACATTCTTTCTTAGAGTCCCATCCGTATGTGACAATGATAGTGGAACAGCAGACAGTTCATACGTCATCACTAGTTTTAAATCAACATCTCTGGACCTTGCGGCAATAATTAATCGATCAAATAGTTCGCGGTCAATCTCACATTGTGAATTTTTTCATCATTTGTTTTGAGTTTTTTCTTCTGTGCTAGGCTGGCAAATGTTTTAAGTTTTAAGTGTGGCAACGTGTCCCAAAAGCTTCTCGTGTTAGTGTCCAGCCGCTCCTGAACAAAATTTTCCATAATCTCCTTACCAATGTCACAGGCGGAAACAAGTCTCTTGGCGATTTCACTAGGCAATACCTCGCCAGTTGCAATGTTTACAAGCGGAAGACACTCGCTGTCGTCGTTTTCCGCAATATTAAAGGGATTGGTCATTATATCTGATGAGAACATCGAAAGTATCTTCTGCACATCGGTTTCATCCCTGTTCATTCGATTAGTCCCCATTTCCTTATGTACTCCAAACATGTGACTATCTTGTAACCCACACATTTGCTTTGTGACCGTTGTTATGGCTGCCCTCTCGTGGCTAGTTAAAAACCACCTCTCCAGAGCTCCTGGCTTTTGTGTTATTCCAATAATACCACCTCGCTTTTTGGAATCCAAATTAATCGATTGCTCTAAGGCCATATCTGTCCACCCTTGATTGAATGGATGGTGTGAGCGACTTATGGAATGATTTCCATTCAAGAATTGTTCATGTACATGGGGATGTGTACTTGGAAGCATCTTCATGTCCGCAAGATATATTGGCAGCCATCTTGCATAATTGGTTCTGTCCATGCTGTAGAAATATGGCGCCATAGCAGCAGTAGCAGATAGGTGTGCCAGCCAATCTCCAGTTCTCTCAGCTCTTATGAATCCATGCAGCAGCTCTACCATATGAATATATGAGTTCCAAAATGCGAACAGGTGTGATTTCGAGCTTGACTCAACTTTAAAGGATTTGAACAGCTGTTGAAATTTATTCACGTAAATACACACCTCTTTGAAATTTTCTTGCAGTACGTCTAAGTCGTCAATGCTGCTTCGGCACATCTTAATTTTCTCATCCAGACTCTCCAAATCTGTTGGAGTAATGTGGTCTTCATGTTGTCCATTTTGTTGAACCCATTTGGAAAGAGACTGCCATTGTAATCGCAGCAGCGCTTCCAGAACCAATTTGTGAGCCCTCACTCCTCGATTATATGACTTCCCTTTAAGTAGAGCAGCAGCCGTGCTGCTACCATATGTGTTGGCCTCTATGAGGAGATCTTCTAAGCCAGAGTCATCAAACATCTTTCCAATAACAGCTAAGTAGTTTAGCGCAATGTGGAATCCCCCCAGTCTAATCACAGTGTCGCTAAACTCTTCTTTATATCGCCACTGTATCTCCTTTGCCTTGACATATATGGCCAAGTCGAATGTAATGACCGAGTCATTCTGTCCTAGTGTTGTCATCATTCTTTGAACTTGTTTCATGACCGTATACACCGTATTGAATTCAGTTGGTGATCCGGAAATCATTGGACAGTAACCGATTTGTGTAAAAGGTGCGTTAGCACATGATACAAGTGCATTAAATCCACTCCAACTAGGGCCTGTTTGTGTTTCTGTGGTCAACAGTGGTACAGCTGGATATACAGATTCGATGATGGAGTTAGTATACATACATAAAATATAACCTTCACATTTCACCCTCGCCTTTGGTATATGCATGTAAAATGTATGTTGGATATATGTTAGGTCGATATCCGTCTAAATATCATATATGGTGAATCTAATACGATATTACTTTGAGTTATGACACGATCATGCTTATATCGTTGTGCACTGTGGATACAGCCAAAGCCAGACCCCCTATGCAAATAAATCAGGATAACTAATTAGTGCTACCACAATGTGTTTGTACAACAGGGCTTAAAATGTGTGGGACATGTCCCCCAAGCCACAGCAAGTGTCAGACCTTCCGAATACTGAGTGTGCTACGTCACGATTCTGACCTAGCTTTAGCTCCTGGACTAATAATACATATTTAGATGTCAAATGCTCTAGGGGTTGAATGACAATTGATTTGTGCCCACCTTTGACCCCGCCCTATACCCTCAGTTTGACGCAAGATCAAAATAATTCCTTGTATTGTTGTCTACTCATCGTTGGCTTGAACATGATATGTGACATGACCACCTTTGGATAAATTAAATTTTTTACCCACAGTCCCCACACCCTGGGGTTCATGATAAAATTTAAAAAGTGTCATGCAAATCACTGGCCAGATGTGCAATCATCTCCAAAGTTTCAAGTTTCTATCTGAAGTGGTCTAGGAGAGTTGCATTACAATTGATTGGTGCCCACTTTCGAAATTTTGATGCCGCCTCCCACCCTCAGTTTGACCCAAGATCAAAATAATTCCTTGTACTGTAGACTACTTACCATTGGCTTGAAAATGATATGCAACATGACCTTTGGAAAAATTTAAATTTTGACACACATTTCCCACCCCCAGGGCCCTGCCCCTGGGGTCATGCCAAAATTCCAAAAGTGCCATGCAAATCCCTGTCCATATGTGCAATGATACCAAAAGTTTCAAGCTTCTATGTGAAATGGTCTAGGAGTTGTGTAACAATCGATTGGTGCCCACTTTTGATCCCAACTACCCTCAGTTAGACCCAGGATCGAAATAATTCCTTGTACTGTAGTCTACTTATCATTGGCTTCAAAATGAGATGTGACATGACCATGTTTGGATAAATTAAATTTTTAACTCACAGTCCCCACCCCCTGCAGTCATGACAAAATTTCAAAAGTGCCATGCACATTCCTCGCAATATATGTAATCATACCGAAAGTTTAAAGGTCTCTGTGAAATGGTCTAGGATGAGTTGCTTTACAATCGATTGGTGCCCACTTGTGTCCCCGCCCCCTACCCTAAGTTGGACCCAAGATAAAAATAATTCCTTGTGTTGTATTCTATTCATCATTGGCTTGACAATGATATGTGACATGACCACCTTTGCATAAATTAAAATTTTTACCCACAGTCCCCACCCCCTCGGCGTCATGACAAAATTTCAAAAGTGCCATGCTCATCCATGGCCATATGTGTAATCATACCAGAAGTTTCAAGTTTCTGCGTGAAATGGGCTAGGAGGAGTTGCGATGGTAGCTCTTTTAAATAGACTGTTAAGATTGCCTTTCTGTTGCAATTTTTAAATTTGTACAAGAATTTTAAATTTTCTCATGGAAAATATCCATTTCTAGACCAAGAGAAGACTATTTTGAAAATTTACCACTGGAGTGACTGGCTAGGTTATCGAGCTAATCATTTCAGTTGTAAATTTTCATAAATAGTCTTCTCTTAGTTTGCAAATGGACATTTCGCAAGACCATTTCAGATGCACTGAAGAAGGGGTAAAGGGTAAAATCTAAAGTTGTCACCAACTGATGTAGCTAATTGAGACAGGAACTACTTTTACTGTCACGCTTCTAGTATTGAAACACACCACGCATTTGTCAACTCAAGAAAACTGAATAGATAAGATTCTGAAACTGGTTGGAGGGCTTGGGTAGGGATATATGACGGCTGTGGCCACAGTTTCCAGTCAAATTTCTTTCAATACATTCATCAACTTACGCAATACTTCTAGTATTATCAGGAAAATAAGATTTTAGCACTTTAGGGTTCAAAGTGTTAAAAGCTAAATCACTAATCCGCTCTATTAAGAGAAGAGTATAATAGCGCATTTAAGCGTGCAAGATCACTCAAGCCTGTTTATAATGGGCACTGTATGGTCCATCAAAAATTGGTTGTTAAAGACAGATAGTCAGTTAATACAACTTATTCGCTATACTATGCAGAGTTTTTGGACCAAAAGATGGTGGTTGCTTACGGCTTCTCGTCATACCACCACCCCTTTTAAAGAATAACCATCTTTTGGCGCCAGAGCACGTGTTCGTCTTTGGGTAATAAATATCTTCCTGGTTATAAGCCTGAATTTCCATCTGATGGAGCTTTATCATGAAAGCTATATAAAATCATCATTACTAGATTGACCTTTTTTCCGCTGATGCCTAAATATTTAAGATATTATTGTGTGCTCTGACATCTATGTTGTTGAATTTTTTGTAATGTGTTTGACTGAAAGTTGTTCCTCCCGCAGCAATGACCTTCAGTCAAATTATTTTTAAAGCAACAACTCAGTCTACCAAACCATGTTGCTAAATAAACTTGGACATTCGGCTGCAAGGAACAGGAGTGTGAAATCTAAAGTTGTCACCATAAATCTGCTCGACGGCGGAAACTGTAACAGATCCAACCTGTCCATTAAGGAACACCTCTGAAATTAGACCATTGCTATATATGATGTAGTAATTTCGGAAGTTCATATCTCGGTATTTATTGACAGATCTTCTTCTTCTTTTCGTTCTCTGATCATACCGCAGTCCTAAGTGACTATCGACATGATCATAAGCTTTAAGTGTGTGGATCCATGGTTTATTAGTTTGCGCCGTGCGGCCTGGAACCTCCGTCTTCAGCACTCGAGGTTTCTGTCAGGGTTACCTCACCCTTACCTCCTTTAGTCGCCTCTTAAGACACGCAGAGGATACACGCAGAAGGTGTATTCTAAGCCCCACCTACAGGGCAAGTGGACAGATTATCTTCTAGTTTTCAAACACTCGTTCATCTATGCCCACGCTGATATGACAAAGGGCATAGCATTCCGGGATCCATGGCTCAAAAGAAGCCGATAGAAGAGGAATAGTAATTATAATAATAATAAAAGAGAATAATCAGAACAATTTCTAGAAGGATTCCAAGTAAAAGTTAGCATTCTGCAGTATAAAGGTTAATACCAATCTATTATTTTAGCAGTAGGCAGGAACAACTTTCAGTCAAATTGTTTTGAAAAATAGTCAGCATGTATCCTTAGCATCTACAATAAGTGCAAGTTTTATATTGGCATTCATAAGTTCATGGGTTAATCGGCTCCATGGTCAACTGCTGTTAATTGACAATTAAATCCCTATCACATTAATCTGTTTTCCTGTTCTCTGATGAAATTCCGTTTCTATAACTGCTTTAGGTAATATTTCTTGTCTCTCGGATCAGTCACCTAGGTGGCTTAGGAGAATATCTATATACAGACACAAAACTGGTCACAAAAATCATGTAGATGATTAGGCAATCAGCAGTAAATAGGTAAATCAGGGATTGACCATACAGCCATAAACAGATCTAGAAGTGCATGACAATTTTTTATCTTTCCAATATATTCAATGGAAACTGGAAATTAGTACAAAATCAATCAAGGGCTAACATTCTGCAGTACACAGGTAAATACAACAACTATAATAGTTCACCAGTAGAAGGGTTAATAGGCAGGAACAACTTCCAGTCAGATTGTTAAAATATTCTGTGGGTATCCTTAGCATCTACAATAAGCGATAGGTTTATATTGGCATTCATAGGTTGATGGGTTAATTGGCCCTCATGGTCAACATGTATTAAATGACAATTAAATCCCTATCACATTAATATGTTTGCCTAGAGCATTTACAGTAGCAAATCCAGTTCATCACTCATAATAGCTATTGAGCCACCTTTAGTTAGCTTGAGTTGCATTCGTGAGTGGCCATGATTGGAACTCTTAAATATATCATCCTCGTATGTTTCGAACGTAGGCCTATTAAAGATAACATTTTAATCACAATTTCTATCATTTATGTTATAGGTCACGGTCGTATTTTTCGCTAAAAAGTGAGGTAAACCTTAATTGTTTAGCTGAATTACTCTGGCCAGATTGATCGCCCTTGTTATCAAGATAGTTCTGATAGGTCTCCCATAACTTATCCAATGGTGTGCTGTGCATATAAATCATGGAAGTTAGTTTGCTAATGTTATGATTTCCCTGTTTTGGGAAGATAATAGTAGGTTAATTAATTACATTAAAATGTTTCTAAAGGTGGTCTGTTACGACCTGTCATACCTGTGGTTTAAGATGCCACAGGTTTCACAATAACCACAAATAGCAATGTTTTTAGAAGCATCACCAATAAGACTCAAGTGGTCCACCTTAGATAGGCATTCTAATGCAGTAGGCTAATTAAGTGCGTAGATGTATGGTCCTATACTGTAATAGCAATGGGTTTGAGAACCACCACTCAAGCGGTTCACTTACAGAGCTGGTCATAGAACGTAATTGAGCGCTAATCACTGAGAACCACCGTCATCATACATCAGTATCTCTGTTTTAACGAAAATGGTTACTGTCTCTAAGAGCAGTGTTTTTGAGAATCGCCATCAATAAAATTCATGTGGTGCACTTCCATAATATTCAATATTTTCCTGTATTTTTTTTTACAAGTATCACATTCAACTGCACTATGCAAGCGTATTAATAATTAAATAATTAATAGAAATAGCAACGCAAAACTCGAGTGTTTTAGTATTTCATAATCTATGAACATAGCGTGCTTGGAACCTGAAACGTGTATAAATTAGCGGAAATTAAGGAAAGGATCACTATGTTCCAGCATTAATAATGTTTCAACGGCCACTAGCAACAGCTTTCTATTGCATGGGTGGAATCGTATTAATAATTCTGGAACTAGTAACAATTGTAACACATATCTCAGATGTCTTAGTATGTGTAAACCTCTGAATACGACCCTTGCAACAGAAACCTCTTGCTACTGGTCGTTGCAAAGTTATTAAGGCTGAAACATAGTGATTTATCCCAATATTCCCAGAATTTATGCAAGTTTCGCGTTCAAATGTCGCTATGCGTTATGTAACTGTATTAATTTTTCATCAACTAGCAGCAATAGCAGCACGCAACAGATATCGTTTAGTATTTCATAGCTTTATAGCATGACCGTTGCAACAAAAACAGACGTATTAGGGCTGGAACATAATGATATATTCTATATCATCACATAGTTGATCTATCTCCCCCGTCCCTTCAACTACCTGCCCCCTTCACCTCCCCCCCCCTCTCCCCTCCACCTCCCTCCCACTCGTTTCAACTGTATATATGCATGGTGGTTATCAATAAAACTCAAGTGGTCTACCTTAGATATGTAGTCCTATGCATTTGGCTAAATAATCGCTTAGATGGGTGGTCCTATACAGGAATAGCAATGCGTTTTTAGAGTCACAACTCAAGTGGTCCCATTAGATAGGTGGTCATATGCAGGTCATATAAAGGTCAAGTGGCCGCTAATACTTAAAAACCACCATCAACATACATCAGCATCTATTTTTAGTGAACGCCATTACTGCCTTCAATAACAATGTTTTCATTGACTAAACTTGCCCAATAAAGGTGTAAATGTCAGCATATAATATAGTACTTTGTCCACTACATTTGTAATAGCTATCCACATACAAAGCACGCGCGCACAGCAAGTGTGTGTTCAGGGGGTGGGGTGGGGTCGGAGGAGAGGTTTTGACATCTGTGTGGACACAATGCAAATAATTTGTCCGCCATACAATGCATAATAAATAGCATTGTATTCACTCAAAGGCCAATTTCCTATTGTGTAATAAATCTATCTATCTAGCTAACTCTTTAACACTTAAGCTGGCCAAAACGGCTTCTGCGGTAGTCTTGGAAAATGTCCGTTTGCATACCAAGAGAAGACTATTTTTGAAACATTATCCTCTCTCTCTCTCTCTCTCTCTCTCTCTCTCCACCCTCTCTCCACCCTCTCTCCCCTCCGTCTCCCTCTCCTCCGCTTCTCCCTTCCCTCAATCCCTCCCTCGCTCCCGCCATCCTCTCCCGCCCGCCCTCAATGCCACCCCTCTCTGTATTATAGTATAATGTGATCCTGTTGTATGATGGACACCAGATGGAATGGTACCGAGTGCAAAATGCATGCAGCAACATCAGCTAATACGTTAATATATGTGTATGATCTCGCAACGTTAAAATGAACAGCCTTGCGTATTTAAAATGTCATGATATTTGCCCCACCCTTTAAACAGCACAGATTGGACCTCTAAAATAATGCCGGTGTTTTGGGGTAAGTTTTTGCAACATAATTCAGCAACGGAATGATCATAGGTACATAATTAATTACTATCATTGACTATATAAATTCCAATCTACGGCGCAATTGGGACAAAATCGTACCATCGGCTTTGAGTTCTCTCACTAATATAGATTGTCCAAGCATGGCGTAATATCGGCCTCAGCGCTTAGGCTACAACCCGGCCAAATTGGGCATGGCCCTGAATAGACATAGAACAAGGACAATTATTTAAAACTTAATTTAGGCCACACCTCTTGCACGGGACGTGACCTAACTCTCAAACAAGGAAAAGTTGGAGACATCGCCCAATCTATAAAACTAACATCGCAATTACTTTGTGATTTGTTACCCGGTTTAGGCTAATCCTGGTTTAAACATCCTTGTTGAATTCCGGCCAATGTGACTGAATTGATAGCAACAACTTAGCAACTCATTCCAGCAACATAATTGTCAAAACAAACTCCATAATGGCTATTTTATTTTGACGCAGAATAGAGTGGTTTCATTACATGTAACAAAATAGCATTATATACGGGGGTGGGTGGGTGGTGAGCGAATGGGCGGCGAAGCAACAACTAGTTATATACGCTGATAGAAATGTAAACAAACTCGGACAATCATCACATTAAATATTTCAGTTCCCTACAGATAAATACTCATGACTGAAAGTTGCTGCTACCCTAAATAGCAACCGGTTTCAACAAACATAATATGATAATTGCCAAGCAGGCTACAAGATTTCTCACAAAAATCCAGTCTTGTTTCAATACATACACGCAGTGATGTATCACTGCATAATTTCACTAGAAGGAAACTGGTTAATTTTGCATTTGGAGTTTTATTGATATCACTCTGATTATCGATTTAACCCTGCTCAATGCATTCTAACGTTCTGGAAATGCCCTGGCTCATTATTTAAAAACAATTTGACTGAACGTAATTGTTTCCTTAGGTAGCAACAACGTTCAGTCAACGTGTTTTCAAAACATTAAGTTGGTTCTCCGCACAACTATCTTCAGAAATAAATGCGCTTTTAAATCGATCATTGGATAAATAATTATGTTGAGATCAGTGCGAAATTGAAATGTTAGCCTTTTTATGCAGGGTAATTATCACCTCCCCCACCCCCACTGTGGTTTGTGAGCCGCAACCCCTATCATTGGTCTCGTTCATTCTTTTCATGACGCTAAAGCATTTCATGATTGTTTGTCCAAATGAATAAACAGTGTAACAGTCTATTTCATTCTATTTTCAGAACAGTTATCAAAGAAACCTAAAACAATTTGGCTGACTTTAAAAAAACAATTTGGCTGCATGTTGTTGATACCCTAGTCAACAATAATTTTCAGTATATTTCTGTTCGGAATCGACATTATAATCCTGTCAATAACGATCTCATTAGGAGCTTAAGAATTTGTCAGTAAAGGTGGGTTAATACAGGGCAGTTGAAAAAGAGAAATGATTTTGGAGACCAAGGACTTTGGAGGCCATGAACTTTAAAATAATGATGTTACTGTACATAGATTGATCTTAATGCACTGCATATGCAGCAATAGACATCAGTGATATTTAACTCAGATAAGCCCTCTGACACAGTTCGTCAAAGACTGCCTGGTGTGCGCTTTCTTTCAAAGTGCTATCACAGGAAGAGAGGGACATAAAATTATTCAAGTCCTGTGTTCTACAAATAACTTAAGGTACTCTATAATGTAATATCGTTCCAAATGAATCTCTAAAATACTGAATATGTCCCGTAGCCTGATGGGACCAGTTAGCGAGCGTTGTTGCTTATTTATTACAGGCATAAAAACATAGAGGTATCAATTTCTAGCAATGCCCCTCCGATTTCTAACTATGCTAGACAGGATTATAATGTCCATCAAGTGTACAAATTGTAAGCCCTATGTCCTTAACATTTAACCCTTTAATGACTAAATCTTGCCAAAAAACTAAACATTTTCTTGTTGAATGTCTTATTGCAGGCCAAGAAAATTGTATTTTGAAATTTTGCTACTGGAATGACTGGCTCGCTTACTGAGCCAGTCATTCCAGTGGTAAACTTTCAGAAATAGTTTTCACTTGGCCTACTAATCGACATTCCTCAAGACCCCTGCAGAGGCCGGTTTGGCCGGCTTCATCATAAGAGGGTTAAGGCCCTATGTTTTTAACATTATGTTGAATATTTTGAAACTATTTCACTGGGCGTTGTTGCAGCCACAACACACAGTCAAATTAGTTTCGAAATATTCAACATGTTACATGAAATTCAGGGATCAATGTGTACAAATTGTATACAAATGTTCTCTGGTGAAATTCACTTTTTAGTAACTGCTCTAGATAATAATACTTGTCATTCCGATCAATCACTTAGGTGGCTTTGGATAAGATTTATATACAGACACAAATCTAGTCACAAAATTCAGCTAGATGATTGGCCATTCAGCAGTAAATAGGTTAATCAGGGATTGGCCATTCAGCAGTAAAAAATATACGAAGTGTGTGACAATTTACCTTTCCAATATTTCTTAATGGATACTGGAAAATTAGTACAAAATCAATGAAATAAAAGTTAACATTGCAGTATAAGGGTTAATACAAAATCTAATATTTCATCAGTAGAAGGTTTAATAGGCAGGAACAATTTCCTGTCAAATTGTTTTGAAAAATATTCATCAGCTATCCTTAGCATCTACATTAAGTGCAAGTTTTTTATTGACATTAATACATTCATGGGTTAATCGGGCAGATGGTCAACTGGTATTAAATGGCAATTAAATCCCCATTATATTAATCTGTTTGCCTAGAGCATTTACAGTAGCAAATGCCATTTATTACCCCAGAGATATAAAATGAAAATCAAATGTCACATTAATCATTTTTATTAGAGCCTATAGCAAACTGTCTTCTACTACATAATAAAGAGGAAAATTAAAATCTAAATAGTTCCGCCCTTTACAGATGGGTCTCGTTCATTTTAAAACACACCATGCAGATGGTCAACTAACATATGTATAGCAATTTTCTCCATCCAAATCCATCAAATAAAAAAGTTCAAAATGCTCGAATTTGATTGGTCCATGGTGGCGATACTGTTTTACCAATCAAGTATTTGCGAACAAATTTTACTTGCCGCCATAGACTAATTATATTCCCCAAATCTTAGCCAGATCGCTTCAGAAGATCCAGAGGAGAAGATTATTTTGTCATTTATGACGTCATCAATATGGCCGCCAATGCCCCTAGCCAATCAGGCTCTGTTTAGCTATTTTGATTCAGGGGCTGATCTCAACCATATATTCTGAGTTTTGATTCAATTTGCTTACCGGTTTCGGAGTTTTGGTTCAATTTACTTGCTGGAAATGGCTGGCGGCGGAATAATAATAATAATAATAATAATAATAATAATAATAACTAGATCTGTTCCATGAACAGATATACGGCTTCCAAGAATAGCTGCACTCGAACTAGACATTCTTTTCTTGTACTTCATGTACAATCCAGTTATCTGGTGAAATTCCGTTTTACTTCTTTAGATAATATTTCTTGTCTTTCTGAGCAATCGCCTAGGTGGTTTTGGAGAAGATCTATATACACAAAACTGGTCACAAAATCAGCTAGATGATTGGTCATTCAGCAGTAAACAGGTTAATCATGGATTTCTTTGGACACTAAATCTGATAACATGGAACCAGTTTGACTGTTCTATACCTGGTGCTACGGGAGAAGTAACTAGCAGGACAAGAGGTATTAGAAGATAGCAATATCCCGCATTTTTAAGTTACCCAAGGAACCGGCTGCGGCAGGACCCGGTCTGCGCAGGACTACCTATTCTGTGAAGAAACAATATCCAAGCCATGTATATATATAGAATTAGATTGCCCATTTGACTCCTGCTCACTGCCTGCAGATTGACTCAAGAACAAAATAATGTGTTGTACTGTAGTCTACTAACCACAAGCTTCAAAATGATATGTGACATGACCACATTTGATAAAATTTATTTTCTGCCCACCATTTCAGCTGATATCAAAATTCCAATGTGTCATGCACATCCCTGGCCATATGTTGAATCATACATTTCTATGTGAAATGGTCTAGGAGGAGTTGTGTTACAATTGATTGGTGCCCACTTTTTACCCTGTCCCATACCCTCAGTTTGACCCAAGATCAAAATAATTCCTTGTACTGTAGTCTACTCATCATTGACTTCAAAATGATATGTGACATGACCACCTTTGGAAAGATTTTATTTTTTACTCCACATTTCCCATCACTGGGGTCATACCAAAATTCCACAAGACCTATCAGAAGATAGCAAATAGCTGACCTGTACTGTATATTAATTGTACATCACAGGATATGATGGACCACCGGATAGTCACATTTTGAAATTTGACAATCAACATGTGAATTCAAAACACCGTTGGTACTACCCATTGGGAAAGCATAGCTTGGAGACTGAACCATAAAGCTTATCTGCCCAGGAGTAACGTGAAGTCATTTAATGACAACTGGCAAATGGTCCAAACATAAGCAAAGTTCATAGTCTGAAAAAAGAAGAAACATTAAAAAAAACAATCAGCATAATACATATTTAGATGTCAAATGCTCTAGGGGTTGAATGACAATTGATTTGTGCCCACCTTTGACCCCGCCCTATACCCTCAGTTTGACGCAAGATCAAAATAATTCCTTGTATTGTTGTCTACTCATCGTTGGCTTGAACATGATATGTGACATGACCACCTTTGGATAAATTAAATGTTTTACCCACAGTCCCCACACCCTGGGGTTCATGATAAAATTTTAAAAGTGTCATGCAAATCACTGGCCAGATGTGCAATCATCTCCAAAGTTTCAAGTTTCTATCTGAAGTGGTCTAGGAGAGTTGCATTACAATTGATTGGTGCCCACTTTTGAAATTTTGACGCCGCCTCCCACCCTCAGTTTGACCCAAGATCGAAATAATTCCTTGTACTGTAGAATACTTACCATTGGCTTGAAAATGATATGCAACATGACCTTTGGAAAAATTTAAATTTTGACACACATTTCCCACCCCCATGGCCCTGCCCCTGGGGTCATGCCAAAATTCCAAAAGTGCCATGCAAATCCCTGTCCATATGTGCAATGATACCAAAAGTTTCAAGCTTCTATGTGAAATGATCTAGGAGGAGTTGTGTAACAATCGATTGGTGCCCACTTTTGATCCCCACTACCCTCAGTTAGACCCAAGATCGAAAGAGTTCCTTGTACTGTAGTCTAATCAGCATTGCCTTCAAAATGATATGTGACATGACCATGTTTGGATAAATTAAATTTTTGACTCACAGTCCCCACCCCCTGCGGTCATGACAAAATTTCAAAAGTGCCATGCACATTCCTCGCAATATGTGTAATCATACCGAAGGTTTAAAGGTCTCTGTGAAATGGTCTAGGACGAGTTGCGTTACAATCAATTGGTGCCCACTTGTGTCCCCGCCCCCTACCCTAAGTTGGACCCAAGATAAAAATAATTCCTTGTATTGTAGTCTATTCATCATTGGCTTGCAATGATATGTGACATGACCACCTTTGCATAAATTAAATTTTTTACCCACAGTCCCCACCCCTTGGCGTCATGACAAACTTTCAAAAGTTCCATGCACATCCATGGCCATATGTGTAATCATACCAAAAGTTTCAAGTTTCTGCGTGAAATGGGCTAGGAGGAGTTGCGATGGTAGCTCTTTTAAATAGACTGTTAAGATTGCCTTTCTGTTCCAATTTTTAAATTTGTTCAAGAAAATTTAAATTTTCTCATGGAAAATATCCATTTCTAGACCAAGAGAAGACTATTTTGAAAGTTTACCACAGGAGTGACTGGCTCAGTTATCGAGCTAATCATCCAGTTGTAAACTTTCATAAATAGTCTTCTCTTAGTTTGCAAATGGACATTTCGCAAGACCATTTCAGATGCACTGAAGAAGGGGTAAAGGGTGAAATCTAAAGTTGTCACCAACTGATGTAGCTAATTGAGACAGGAACTACTTTTACTGTCACGCTTCTAGTATTGAAACACGCCACGCCACGCATTTGTCAATTCAAGAAAACTGAATAGATAAGATTCTGAAACTGGTTGGAGGGCTTGGGTAGGGATATATGACGGCTGTGGCCACAGTTTCCAGTCACATCTCTTTCAATACATTCATCAACTTACACAATACTTCTAGTATTATCAGGAAAACAAGATTTTAGCACTTTAGGGTTCAAAGTGTTAAAAGCCAAATCACTAATCCGCTGTATTAAGAGAAGAGTATAATAGAGCATTTAAGTGTGCAAGATCACTCAAGCCTGTTTTTAATGGGCACTGTATGGTCCATCAAAAAGTGGTTGTTAAAGACAGATAGTCAGTTAATACAACTTATTCGCTATACTATGCAGAGTTTTTGAACCAAAAGATGGTGGTTGCTTACGGCTTCTCGTCATACCACCACCCCTTTTAAAGAATAACCATCTTTTGGCGCCAGAGCACGTGTTCGTCTTTGGGTAATAAATATCTTCCTGGTTATAAGCCTGAATATCCATCTGATGGAGCTTTATCATGAAAGCTATATAAAATCATTATTACTAGATTGACCTCTTTTCCGCTGATGCCTAAATATTTAAGATATTATTGTGTGCTCTGACATCTATGTTGTTGAATTTTTTGTAATGTGTTTGACTGAAAGTTGTTCCTCCCGCAGCAATGACCTTCAGCCAAATTATTTTTAAAGAAACAACTCAGTCTACCAAACCATGTTGCTAAATAAACTTGGACATTCGGCTACAAGGAACAGGAGTGTGAAATCTAAAGTTGTCACCATAAATCTGCTCGACGGCGGAAACTGTAACAGATCTGACCTGTCTATTAAGGAACACCTCTGAAATTAGACCTTTGCTATATCTGATGTAGTAATTTCGGAAGTTCATATCTCGGACGTTTATGGACAGATTATCTTCTAGTTTTCAAACACTCGTTCATCTATGCCCACGCTGATATGACAAAGGTCATAGCATTCCGGGATCCATGACTGGTTTAAGATGCAACATGTTTCACAATAACCACAAATAGCAATGTTTTTTAGAAGCATCACCAATAAGACTCAAGTGGTCCACCTTAGATAGGTAGTCTAATGCATTAGGCTAATTAAGTGCGTAGATGTAGGGTCCTATACTGTAATAGCAATGGGTTTGAGAACCACCACTCAAGCGGTTCACTTACAGAGGCGGTCATAGAACGTATTTGAGCTAAGAACCACCGTCATCATACATCAGCATCGCCGTCTTAGCGAAAATTGTTACTGTCTCTAAGAGCCCTGTATTTGAGAATCGCCATCAACAAAATTCAAGTGGTCCACTTCCATAATATTCAATATTTTCCTGTATTTTTTTTTACAATTATCACATTCAACACGCTATGCAAGCGTATTAATAATTAATTAATTAATAGAAGTAGCAAAGCAAAACTCGAGTTTCTTAGTATTTCATAATCTATGAACACCAGCCATGCAACAGAAAGCTGTTGCTAGTGGCCGTTGAAACGTTATTAATGCTGGAACATAGCGATCTTTTCCTTAATTTCCGCTAATTTTTACAAGTTGCATGTGCCAAGCACGCTATGTAATCGTATTAATAATTAATGAACTACTAACAATTGTAAGACATATCTCAGCTGTCTTAGTATGTGTACACCTCTGAATACGACCCTTGCATCACAAACCTCTTGTTACTAGTCCTTGCAAAGTTAGTAAGGCTGAAACAGAGTGATTTATCCAAATATTACCAGAATTTATGTAAGTTTCGCGTTCAAATGCTGCTTTCAAATGCTGCTATGCGTTATGTAATTGTAGTAATTTTTCATCAACTAGCAGGAATAGCAACACGCAACTGATATCGTTTAGTATTTCATAGCGTTAGAACATGACTGTTGCAACAAAAACATGTTGTGGTTAGCAATTGTAGACATATTAGGGCTGGAACAATATGATATATTCTCTATCATCACATAGTTGATGCAACGCTATCTCCCTCGTCCCTTCAACTACCCCCCCCCCCGCCCCACACCCTTCCCCCCCCCCTCTCTCTCTCTCTCCTCCCTCTCCCTCTGACTCGTTTCAACCGTATATATGCATGGCGGTTATCAATAAAACTCAAGTGGTCTACCTTAGATAGGTATTCCTATGCATTAGGCTAAATAATCGCTTAGATGGGTGGTCCTATGCAGGAATAGCAATGTGTTCTTAGAATCACAACTCAAGTGGTCCACTTAGATATGGGGTCATATGCAATAATTGCGCCGCTAATAGTTAAGAACCAATCACCAATAGCTGGGTTTTTTAAACAACCCGTAATAAAGGTCAAGTGGTCCTATACGGCAATTGACCGCTAATGCTTAAAAACCACCATCAACAAACATCGGCATCTATGTTCTAGTGAACGCCGTTGCTGCCTTCAATAACAATGTTTTCATTGACTAAACTTGGTCAATAAAGGAGTAAATGTCAGCATATATTATAGTACTTTTTCCACCACATTTGTAATAGTTATCCACATACAAAGCATGCGCGCACTGCAAGTGTGTGTTTATGGGGTGGGGGTGTCGGAGGAGGGGGTTGCGACATCTGTGTGGACACAATGCAAATAATTTGTCCGCCATGCAATGCATAATAAATAGCATTGTATTCACTCAAAGGTCAATTGGTTATTGTGTAATAACTCTATCTATCTAGCTAACTCTTTAACGCTTACGCTGCCCAAAACGGCTTCTGTGGTAGTCTTGGAAAATGTCCGTATGCATATCGAAAGAAGACTATTTTCGAAACATTATCCTCTCTGTCTCTCCACCCTCACTCCCCTCCGTCTCCTGCTCCTACCCTTCTCCCTTCCCTCAATCCCTCCCTCCTGCCATCCTCTCCCGCCTTCCCTCAATGCCGTCCTCTCTCTCTCTGTATTATATTATAATGTGATCCTATTGTATGATGATACAAGATGGAATGGTACCGAGTGCAAAATGCATGCACCAACATGAGCTAATACATTGATATATGTGTATGATCTTGCAACGTCAAAATGAACAGCCTTGCCTATTTAAAATGTCATGACATTTGATTGCAGATTTCAAAAATACCCAATTTGTCCCACCATTTAAACAGCGTGGCCAATGCTTCTGAATTCCCGGTTGCTAAGACGCTGCTGCTGTGCCCGAGAGCAACAACATTCCGCAACATCATCATCAAAAAGGAACATTGGAACACTATAATTTTAAGAACAGGCACAAAATGTGTAGGGGACAATCGAAATTGGTGGGTTAATTTTATGTGCACCTTAGGTTAGCCAGAATTGCGGTACAGGCGCATACTTCTTTATTAACGGCAGTGTACAAGTAGTTTGCAATACAGACCCTTTCATGATCAAGAGCCAAAAACAACCCAAATTGACTAGCTTCATTAATGAACAAACTACCAAATTGGACCTCTAAAAATAATGCCGGTGTTTTGTTTTTGCAACATAATTCAGCAACGGAATGATCATAGGTACATAATTAAATACTATCATTGACTATATAAATTCCAATCTACGGGGCAATTTGGACAAAATCATACCATCGGCTTTGAGTTCTCTCACTAATACAGATTGTCCAAGCGTGAAAGGAATATCAGCCTCTGCTCTTAGGCTACAACCCGGCCAAATTGGGCATAGCGCTGAATAGACATAGAACACGGGCAATTATTTAAAACTTAATTTAGGCTACACCTCTTGCACGGGGCGTGACCTAGCTCTCAAACAATGAAAAGTTGGCGATATCGCCCTATCTATAAAACTAATAAAGCTAAACCTGGTTTAATCATCCTTATTGAATTCCGGCCATTGCGACTGAATTGATAGCAACAATTTAGCAACTCATTCCCGCAACATAATTGTCCAAACAAACTCCATAATGGCTATTTTACTTTGACGCAAAATAGAGTGGCTTCATTACATGTGACAAAATAGCATTACATACGGTGGTGGGTGGTAAGTGAATGGGCGGCGAAGCAACAACTCGTTATATACGCTGAGAGAAATGTAAACAAACTCGGACAATCATCATATTAAATATTTCAGTTCCCTACAGATAAATACTCATGACTGAAAGTTACTGCTACCCAAATAGCAACAGGTTTCAACAAACAATACGATAATTGTCAAGCAGGCTACAAGATTTCTCACAAAAATCCAGTCTTGTTTCACTACATACAAGCAGTTGTGGCATAATTTCACTAGTTTCTTCAGCCCTGCTAGAAGGAAACGGGTTAATTTTGCATTTGGACGTTTATTGATATCACTTCTCCGACTATCTATTTAACCCTGCTCAATGCTCAATTCATCACCAGTTCCTGGAAAAATGCCCTAGCTGGTTACTTAAAAACAATTTGACTGAACGTAATTGTTTCCTTAGGTAGCAACAACATTCAGTCAACGTTCCTTCAAAACATTAAGTTGGTTCTCCAGCACAACTATCTTCAGAAATAAAAGCGCTTTTAAATCGATCATTGGATAAATAATTGTGTTGAGATCAGTGAGAAACTGAAATGTTAGCCTTTTCTATGCAGGGTAATTATCACCCCACCCACTGATGGGACCAGTTAGCGAGCATTGTTGTTTATTTATTACAGTCATAAAAACATAGAGGTATTCATTGCCAGCAATGCCCTCCGATTTCTAGCTATGCTAGACAGGGTTATAATGTCCATCAATTGTACAAATTGTAAGCCCTATGTCCTTATCATTTAACCCTTTAATGACTAAATCTTGTCAAAAAAACTAAACATTTTCTTGTTGAATGTCTTATTGCAGGCCCAAAAAATTGTATTTTGAAATTTTGCCACTGGACTGTGGTAAATTTTCAGAAAAGGTTTTCACTTGGCCTACTAATCGACACTCCTCAAGACCCCTGCAGAGGCCAGTTTGACTGGCTTCATCATAAGAGGGTTAAGGCCCTATGTTTTTAACATTATGTTGAATATTTTGAAACTATTTCACCAGGCGTTGTTGCAGCAGCAACATACAGTCAAATTAGTTTCAAAATTTTTTTGAAAGTTTAAAGGTCTCTGTGAAATGGTCTAGTACGAGTTGCGTTACAATCGATTGGTGCCCACTTTTGTCCCCGCCCCCTACCCTAAGTTGGACCCAAGATAAAAATAATTCCTTGTATTGTAGTCTATTTATCATTGGCTTGACAACGATATGTGACATGACCACCTTTGCATAAATTAAATTTTTTACCCACAGTCCCCACCCCCTTGACGTCATGACAAAATTTCAAAAGTGCCATGCAAATCCATGGACATATGTGTAATCATACCAGAAGTTTCAAGTTTCTGCGTGAAATGGGCTAGGAGGAGTTGCGATGGTAGCTCTTTTAAATAGACTGTTAAGATTGCCTTTCTGTTGCAATTTTTTAATTTGTTCAAGAAACTCATGGAAAATATTTATTTCTAGACCATGAGAAGACTATTTTGAAAATTTACCACTGGAGTGACTGGCTCGGTTATCGAGCTAATAATTCCAGTTGTAAATTTTCATAAATAGTATTCTCTTAGTTTGCAAATGGACATTTCGCAAGACCATTTCAGATGCGCTGAAGAAGGGGTAAAGGGTGAAATCTAAAGTTGTCACCAACTGATTTAGCTAATTGAGACAGGAACTACTTTTACTGTCACGCTTCTAGTATTGAAACACACCACGCATTTGTCAACTCAAGAAAACTGAATGGATAAGATTCTGAAACTGGTTGGCGGGCTTGGGTAGGGATATATGACGGCTGTGGCCACAGTTTCCAGTAAAATTTCTTTCAATACATTCATCAACTTAAGCAATACTACTAGTATTATCAGGAAAATAAGATTTTAGCACTTTAGGGTTCAAAGTGTTAAAAGCTAAATCACTAATCCGCTCTATTAAGAGAAGAGTATAATAGCGCATTTAAGCGTGCAAGATCACTCAAGCCTGTTTATAATGGCCACTGTATGGTCCATCAAAAAGTGGTTGTTAAAGACAGATAGTCAGTTAATACAACTTATTCGCTATACTATGCAGAGGTTTTGGACCAAAAGATGGTGGTTGCTTACGGCTTCTCGTCATACCACCACCCCTTTTAAAGAATAACCATCTTTTGGCGCCAGAGCACGTGTTCGTCTTTGGGTAATAAATATCTTTCTGGCTACAAGCCTGAATTTCCATCTGATGGAGCTTTATCATGAAAGCTATATAAAATCATTATTACTAGATTGACCTTTTTCCGCTGATGCCTAAATATTTAAGATATTATTGTGTGCTCTGACATCTATGTTGTTGAATTTTTTGTAATGTGTTTGACTGAAAGTTGTTCCTCCCGCAGCAATGACCTTCAGCCAAATTATTTTTAAAGAAACAACTCAGTCTACCAAACCATGTTGCTAAATAAACTTGGACATTCGGCTACAAGGAACAGGAGTGTGAAATCTAAAGTTGTCACCATAAGTCTGCTCGACAGCGGAAACTGTAACTGATCTAACCTGTCTATTAAGGAACACCTCTGAAATTAGACCTTTGCTATATCTGATGTAGTAATTTCGGAAGTTCATATCTCGGCCGTTTATGGACAGATTATCTTCTAGTTTTCAAACACTCGGTCATCTATGCCCACGCTGATATGACAAAGGTCATAGCATTCCGGGATCCATGGCTCAAAAGAAGCCGATAGAAGAGGAATAGTAATAATAATAATAATGATAAAAGAGAATATTCAGAACAATTTTTAGAAGGATTCCAAGTAAAAGTTAGCATTCTGCAGTATAAAGGTTAATACCAATCTATTATTTTACTAGTTGAAGGGTTAATAGGCAGGAACAACTTTCAGTCAAATTGTTTTGAAAAATAGTCAGCATGTATCCTTAGCATCTACAATAAGTGCAAGTTTTATATTGGCATTACTAAGTTCATGGGCTAATCAGCCAGGTTGTCAATTGGTATTAAATGGCAATTAAATCCCTATTATATTAATATGTTTACCTAGAGCACTTACAGTAGCAAATGCCATTTGTTACCCCCATGGTAACCAGATATAAAATGACAATAAAATGTCACATTAATCAATTTTATTAGAGCCTCTAGCAAACTGTCTTCTACTACATAATAAAGAGGGAAATTAAAATCTAAATATTTCTGCACTTTACAACTAGATCTCGATCATTTTCACACACACTCTGCAGACGGTCAACTCGCATATGTATAGCAATTTTTCCCATCAAAATCCATCAAATAAAAAAGTTCAAAATGGCCGCGAACTTGATTGGTCCACGGTGCCGAGACTGTTTGAGCAATCAAGTTTTTGCGAACAAATTTCACTTGCCGCCATTGACTTATTAAATTCCCCAAATTTTAGCCAGATCGCTTCAGAAGTTCCAGAGGAGAAGATTATTTTGTCATTTATGACGTCATCAAGATGGCCGCCAAATCCCTGAGTGCATCATGTTCTCTTTGATTAATTTCGATCCTAGTTGGCATCGAGACCATAGCTGCCGAGTCTTGTATTGATTGACCTGCTGGTTTCGGAGTTTTGGTTCAATCTACTTGCTGGAAATGGCTGGCGGCGGAATAATAATAATAATAATAATAATAATAATAATAATAATAACTAGATCTGTTCCATGAACAGATATACGGCTTCCAAGAATATCTGCACTTGAACTAGACATTCTTTTCTTGTACTTCATATACAATCTAGTTATCTGGTGAAACTCTGTTTTTCTAGAACTTCTTTAGATAATATTTCTTGTCTTTCTGATCAATCGCCTAGGTGGTTTTGGAGAAGATCTATATACACAAAACTGGTCACAAAATCAGCTAGATGATTGGTCATTCACCAGTAAACAGGTTAATCAGGGATTTCTTTGGACACTAAATCTGGTAACATGGAACCAGTTTGACTATTCTATACCTGGTGCTTCGGGAGAAGTAACTAGCAGGACAAGAGTTATTAGAAGATAGCAATATCTTGCATTTTTAAGTTACCCAAGGAACCGGCTGCTGCAGGACCCGGTCTGCGCAGGACTAACTATGCTGTGAAGAAACAATATCCAAGCCATGTACATATATAGAATTAGATTGCCCATTTGACTCCTGCTCATTGCCCGCAGATTGACTCAAGAACAAAATAATGTGTTGTACTGTAGTCTACTAACTGCAAGCTTCAAAATGATATGTGACATGACCACATTTGATAAAATTTATTTTCTGCCCACCATTTCCCCCACCCTTTCGGCTGATACCAAATTCCAATGTGTCATGCACATCTCTGGCCATATGTTAAATCATAAATTTCTATGTGAAATGGTCTAGGAGGAGTTGTGTTACAATTGATTGGTGCCCACTTTTGACCCTGCCCCATACCCTCGTTTGACCCAAGATCAAAATAATTCCATGTACTGTAGTCTACTCATCATTGGCTTCAAAATGATATGTGACATGACCACCTTTGGAAAAATTATATTTTTTACTCCACATTTCCCATCACTTGGAGTCATACCAAAATTCCACAAGACCTATCAGAAGATAGCAAATAGCTGACCTGTACTGTATATTAATTGTACATCACAGGATATGATGGACCACTGGATAGTCACATTTTGAAATTTGACACTCAACATGTGAATTCGAAAGACCGGTGGTACTACCCATTGGGCAAGCATAGCTTGGAGACTGAACCATAAAGCTTATCTGCCCAGGAGTAACGTGAAGTCATTTAATGACAACTGGCAAATGGTCCAAACATAATTAAAGTTCATAGTCTGAAAAAAGAAGAAACTTTTAAAAAAAACAATCAGTATAATACATATTTAGATGTCAAATGCTCTAGGAGTTGCATGACAATCGATTTGTGCCTACTTTTGACCCCGCCCTATACCCTCAGTTTGACGCAAGATCAAAATAATTCCTTGTATTGTTGTCTACTCATCGTTGGCTTGAAAATGATATGTGACATGACCACCTTTGGATAAATTAAATTTTTTACCCACAGTCCCCCACACCCTGGGGTTCATGATATAATTTAAAAAGTGTCATGCAAATCACTGGCCATATGTGAAATCATCTCCAGAGTTTCTAGTTTCTATCTGAAGATGTCTAGAAGGAGTTGCATTACAATTGATTGGTGCCCACTTTTGAAATTTTGACCCCGCCTCCCACCCTCAGTTTGACCCAAGATCAAAATAATTCCTTGTACTGTAGACTACTTACCATTGGCTTGAAAATGATATGCAACATGACCTTTGGGGTCATGCCAAAATTCCAAAAGTGTCATGCAAATCCCTGTCCATATGTGCAATGATACCAAAAGTTTCAAGCTTCTATGTGAAATGGTCTAGGAGGAGTTGTGTATCAATCGATTGGGCCCACTTTTGATCCCCACTACCCTCAGTTAGACCCAAGATCGAAATAATAGAGTACTCTACTCATCATTGGCTTCAAAATGATATGTGACATGACCATGTTTGGATAAATTACATTTTTGACTCACAGTCCCCCACCCCCTGCGGTCATGCCAAAATTCCAAAAGTGTCATGCAAATCCCTGTCCATATGTGCAATGATACCAAAAGTTTCAAGCTTCTATGTGAAATGGTCTAGGAGGAGTTGTGTATCAATCGATTGGGCCCACTTTTGATCCCCACTACCCTCAGTTAGACCCAAGATCGAAATAATAGAGTACTCTACTCATCATTGGCTTCAAAATGATATGTGACATGACCATGTTTGGATAAATTACATTTTTGACTCACAGTCCCCCACCCCCTGCGGTCATGACAAATTTCAAAAGTGTCATGCACATTCCTCGCAATATGTGTAATCATACGGAAAGTTTAAAGGTCTCTGTGAAATGGTCTAGGACGAGTTGCTTTACAATCGATTGGTGCACACTTGTGTCCCCGCCCCCTACCCTAAGTTGGACCCAAGATGAAAATAATTCCTTGTGTTGTAGTCTATTCATCATTGGCTTGACAATGATATGTGACATGACCACCTTTGCACAAATTAAAATTTTTACCCACAGTCCCCACCCCCTTCGGCGTCATGACAAAATTTCAAAAGTGCCATGCCCATCCATGGCCATATGTGTAATCATACCATAAGTTTCAAGTTTCTGCATGAAATGGGCTAGGAGGAGGTGCGATGGTAGCTCTTTTAAATAGACTGTTAAGATTGCCTTTCTGTTGCAATTTTTAAATTTGTTCAAGAAAATTTTAATTTTCTCATGGAAAATATCCATTTCTAGACCAAGAGAAGACTATTTTGAAAATTTACCACTGGAGTGACTGACTCGGTTATCGAGCTAATCATTCCAGTTGTAAATTTTCATAAATAGTCTTCTATTAGTTTGCAAATGGACATTTCGCAAAACCATTTCAGATGCACTAAAGAAGGGTAAAGGGTGAAATCTAAAGTTGTCACCAACTGATGTAGCTAATTGAGACAGGAACTACTTTTACTGTCACGCTTCTAGTATTGAAACACACCACGCATTTGTCAACTCAAGAAAACTGAATAGATAAGATTCTGAAACTGGTTGGAGGGCATGGGTAGGGATATATGACGGCAGTGGCCACAGTTTGCAGTCAAATTTCTTTCAATACATTCATCAACTTACGCAATACTTCTAGTATTATCAGGAAAATAAGATTTTAGCACTTTAGGGTTCAAAGTGTTAAAAGCTAAATCACTAATCCGCTCTATTAAGAGAAGCGTATAATAGCGCATTTAAGCTGCAAGATCACTCAAGCCTGTTTATAATGGGCACTGTATGGTCCATTAAAAAGTGGTTGTTAAAGACAGATAGTCAGTTAATACAACTTATTCGCTATACTATGCAGCGTTCTTGGACCAAAAGATGGTGGTTGCTTACGGCTTCTCGTCATACCACCACCCCTTTTAAAGAATAACCATCTTTTGGCGCCAGAGCAGGTGTTCGTCTTTGGGTAATAAATATCTTTCTGTCTACAAGCCTGAATTTCCATCTGATGGAGCTTTATCATGAAAGCTATATAAAATCATCATTACTAGATTGACCTTTTTCCGCTGATGCCTAAATATTTAAGATAGTATTGTGTGCTCTGACATCTATGTTGTTGAATTTTTTGTAATGTGTTTGACTGAAAGTTGTTCCTCCCGCAGCAATGACCTTCAGTCAAATTATTTTTAAAGAAACAACTCAGTCTACCAAACCATGTTGCTAAATAAACTTGGACATTCGGATACAAGGAACAGGAGTGTGAAATCTAAAGTTGTCACCATAAGTCTGCTCGACAGCGGAAACTGTAACAGATCTAACCTGTCTATTAAGGAACACCTCTGAAATTAGACCTTTGCTATATCTGATGTAGTAATTTCGGAAGTTCATATCTCGGCCGTTTATGGACAGATTATCTTCTAGTTTTCAAACACTCGTTCATCTATGCCCACGCTGATATGACAAAGGTCATAGCATTCCGGGATCCATGGCTCAAAAGAAGCCGATAGAAGAGGAATAGTAATAATAATAATAATAAAAGAGAATAATCAGAACAATTTCTAGAAGGATTCCAAGTAAAAGTTAGCATTCTGCAGTATACAGGTTAATACCAATCTATTATTTTACTAGTAGAAGGGTTAATAGGCAGGAACAACTTTCAGTCAAATTGTTTTGAAAAATAGTCAGCATGTATCCTTAGCATCTACCATAAGTGCAAGTTTTATATTGGCATTACTAAGTTCATGGGCTAATCAGCCAGGTTGTCAATTGGTATTAAATGGCAATTAAATCCCTATTATATTAATATGTTTACCTAGAGCACTTACAGTAGCAAATGCCATTTGTTACCCCCATGATAACCAGATATAAAATGACAATAAAATGTCACATTAATCATTTTTATTAGAGCCTCTAGCAAACTGTCTTCTACTACATAATAAAGAGGAAAATTAAAATCTAAATATTTCTGCACTTTACAAATAGATCTCGTTCATTTTCACACACACTCTGCAGACGGTCAACTAACATATGCATAGCAATTTTTCCCATCAAAATCCATCAAATAGAAAAGTTCAAAATGGCCCCGAACTTGATCGGTCCACGGTGCCGATACTGTTTGACCAATCAAGTTTTTGCGAACAAATTTCACTTGCCGCCATTGACTTATTATATTCCCCAAATATTAGCCAGATCGCTTCAGAAGTTCCAGAGGAGAAGATTATTTTGTCATTTATGACGTCATCAAGATGGCCGCCAAATCCCTGAGTGCATCATGTTCTCTTTGATTAATTTCGATCCTAGTTGGCATCTAGACCATAGATCCCGAGTCTTGTATTGATTGACCTGCTGGTTTCGGAGTTTTGGTTCAATTTACTTGCTGGAAATGGCGGGCGGCGGAATAATAATAATAATAATAATAATAATAATAATAATAATAAACAGAACAATCACTCTAGTCTTCCAGAGCTTCGCTCTTGGAAGCCTAATAATAATAAACGGAACAATCACTCTAGTCTTCCAGAGCTTCGCTCTTGGAAGCCTAATAATAATAAACGGAACAATCACTCTAGTCTTCCAGAGCTTCGCTCTTGGAAGCCTAATAATAATAATAACTAGATCTGTTCCATGAACATATATACGGCTTCCAAGAATACCTGCACTTGAACTAGACATTCTTTTCTTGTACTTCATGTACAATCTAGTTATCTGGTGAAACTCTGTTTTTCTAGAACTTCTTTAGATAATATTTCTTGTCTTTCTGATCAATCGCCTAGGTGGTTTTGGAGAAGATCTATATACACAACAAAACTGGTCACAAAATCAGTTAGATGATTGGTCATTCAGCAGTAAACAGGTTAATCAGGGATTTCTTTGGACACTAGATCTGGTAACATGGAACCAGTTTGACTGTTCTATACCTGGTGCTTCGGGAGAAGTAACTAGCAGGACAAGAGGTATTAGAAGATAGCAATACTTTGCATTTTTAAGTTACCCAAGGAACCGGCTGCTGCAGGACCCGGTCTGCGCAGGACTAACTATTCTGTGAAGAAACAATATACAAGCCATGTACATATATAGAATTAGATTGCCCATTTGACTCCTGCTCACTGCTCGCAGATTGACTCAAGAACAAAATAATGTGTTGTACTGTAGTCTACTAACTACAAGCTTCAAAATGATATGTGACATGACCACATTTGATAAAATTTATTTTCTGCCTACCATTTCCCCCACCCCTTCGGCTGATATCAAAATTCCAATGTGTCATGCACATCTCTGGCCTTATGTTGAATCAAAAATCTCTATGTGAAATGGTCTAGAAGGAGTTGTGTTACAGTTGATTGGTGCCCACTTTTGACCCTGCCCCATACCCTCGTTTGACCCAAGATCAAAATAATTCCATGTACTGTAGTCTACTCATCATTGGCTTCAAAATGATATGTGACATGACCACCTTTGGAAATTTTTTATTTTGTACTCCACATTTCCCTTCACTTGGGGTCATACCAAAATTCCACAAGACCTATCAGAAGATAGCAAATAGCTGACCTGTACTGTATATTAATTGTACATCACAGGATATGATGGACCACCGGATAGTCACATTTTGAAATTTGACAATCAACATGTGAATTCGAAACACCGGTGGTACTACCCATAGGGAAAGCATCGCTTGGAGAATGAACCATAAAGCTTATCTGCCCAGGAGTAACGTGAAGTCATTTAATGACAACTGGCAAATGGTCCAAACATAAGCAAAGTTCATAGTCTGAAAAAAGAAGAAACATTAAAAAAAACAATCAGCATAATACATATTTAGATGTCAAATGCTCTAGGGGTTGAATGACAATTGATTTGTGCCCACCTTTGACCCCGCCCTATACCCTCAGTTTGAAGCAAGAACAAAATAATTCCTTGTATTGTTGTCTACTCATCGTTGGCTTGAACATGATATGTGACATGACCACCTTTGGATAAATTAAATGTTTTACCCACAGTCCCCACACCCTGGGGTTCATGATACAATTTAAAAAGTGTCATGCAAATCACTGGCCAGATGTGCAATCATCTCCAAAGTTTCAAGTTTCTATCTGAAGTGGTCTAGGAGAGTTGCATTACAATTGATTGGTGCCCACTTTTGAAATTTTGACGCCGCCTCCCACCCTCAGTTTGACCCAAGATCGAAATAATTCCTTATACTGTAGACTACTTACCATTGGCTTGAAAATGATATGCAACATGACCTTTGGAAAAATTTAAATTTTGACACACATTTCCCACCCCAAGGGCCCTGCCCTGGGGTCATGCCAAAATTCCAAAAGTGCCATGCAAATCTCTGTCCATATGTGCAATGATACCAAAAGTTTCAAGCTTCTATGTGAAATGATCTAGGAGGAGTTGTGTAACAATCGATTGGTGCCCACTTTTGATCCCCACTCCCCTCAGTTAGACCCAGGATCGAAATAATTCCTTTTACTGTAGTCTACTCATCATTGGCTTCAAAGTGATATGTGACATGACCATGTTTGGATAAATTAAATTTTTGACACACAGTCCCCACACCCTGCGGTCACGACAAAATTTCAAAAGTGCCATGCACATTCCTCGCAATATGTGTAATCATACCGAAAGTTTAAAGGTCTCTGTGAAATGGTCTAGGACGAGTTGCGTTACAATCGATTGGTGCCCACTTTTGTCCCCGCCCCCTGTGCTAATTTGGACCAAAGATAAAAATAATTCCTTGTATTGTAGTCTATTCATCATTGGCTTCAAAATGATATGTGACATGACCACATTTGGAAATTTTTTATTTTGTACTCCACATTTCCCTTCACTTGGGGTCATACCAAAATTCCACAAGACCTATCAGAAGATAGCAAATAGCTGACCTGTACTGTATATTAATTGTACATCACAGGATATGATGGACCACCGGATAGTCACATTTTGAAATTTGACAATCAACATGTGAATTCGAAACACCGGTGGTACTACCCATAGGGAAAGCATCGCTTGGAGAATGAACCATAAAGCTTATCTGCCCAGGAGTAACGTGAAGTCATTTAATGACAACTGGCAAATGGTCCAAACATAAGCAAAGTTCATAGTCTGAAAAAAGAAGAAACATTAAAAAAACCAATCAGCATAATACATATTTAGATGTCAAATGCTCTAGGGGTTGAATGACAATTGATTTGTGCCCACCTTTGACCCCGCCCTATACCCTCAGTTTGAAGCAAGAACAAAATAATTCCTTGTATTGTTGTCTACTCATCGTTGGCTTGAACATGATATGTGACATGACCACCCTTGGATAAATTAAATGTTTTACCCACAGTCCCCACACCCTGGGGTTCATGATACAATTTAAAAAGTGTCATGCAAATCACTGGCCAGATGTGCAATCATCTCCAAAGTTTCAAGTTTCTATCTGAAGTGGTCTAGGAGAGTTGCATTACAATTGATTGGTGCCCACTTTTGAAATTTTGACGCCGCCTCCCACCCTCAGTTTGACCCAAGATCGAAATAATTCCTTATACTGTAGACTACTTACCATTGGCTTGAAAATGATATGCAACATGACCTTTGGAAAAATTTAAATTTTGACACACATTTCCCACCCCAAGGGCCCTGCCCTGGGGTCATGCCAAAATTCCAAAAGTGCCATGCAAATCTCTGTCCATATGTGCAATGATACCAAAAGTTTCAAGCTTCTATGTGAAATGATCTAGGAGGAGTTGTGTAACAATCGATTGGTGCCCACTTTTGATCCCCACTCCCCTCAGTTAGACCCAGGATCGAAATAATTCCTTGTACTGTAGTCTACTTATCATTGGCTTCAAAATGAGATGTGACATGACCATGTTTGGATAAATTAAATTTTTGATCCACAGTCCCCACCCCCTGGGGTCATGACACAATTTCAAAAGTGCCATGCACATTCCTCGCAATATGTGTAATCATACGGAAAGTTTAAAGGTCTCTGTGAAATGGTCTAGGACGAGTTGCTTTACAATCGATTGGTGCCCACTTGTGTCTCCGCCCCCTACCCTAAGTTGGACCCAAGATAAAAATAATTCCTGGTGTTGTAGTCTATTCATCATTGGCTTGACAATGATATGTGACATGACCACCTTTGCACAAATTAAATTTTTTACCCACAGTCCCCACCCCCTCGGCGTCATGACAAAATTTCAAAAGTGCCATGCCCATCCATGGCCATATGTGTAATCATACCAGAAGTTTCAAGTTTCTGCGTGAAATGGGCTAGGAGGAGTTGCGATGGTAGCTCTTTTAAATAGACTGTTAAGATTGCCTTTCTGTTGCAATTTTTTAATTTGTTCAAGAAAATTTTAATTTTCTCATGGAAAATATCCATTTCTAGACCAAGAGAAGACTATTTTGAAAATTTACCACTGGAGTGACTGGCTCGGTTATCGAGCTAATCATTCCAGTTGTAAATTTTCATAAATAGTCTTCTCTTAGTTTGCAAATGGACATTTCGCAAGACCATTTCAGATGCACTAAAGAAGGGGTAAAGGGTGAAATCTAAAGTTGCCACCAACTGATGTAGCTAATTGAGACAGGAACTACTTTTACTGTCACGCTTCTAGTATTGAAACACACCACGCATTTGTCAACTTAAGAAAACTGAATAGATAAGATTCTGAAACTGGTTGGAGGGCTTGGGTAGGGATATATGACGGCTGTGGCCACAGTTTCCAGTCAAATTTCTTTCAATACATTCATCAACTTACGCAATACTTCTAGTATTATCAGGAAAATAAGATTTTAGCACTTTAGGGTTCAAGGCGTTAAAAGCTAAATCACTAATCCGCTCTATCAAGAGAAGAGTATAATAGCGCATTTAAGCATGCAAGATCACTCAAGCCTGTTTATAATGGGCACCGTATGGTCCATCAAAAGGTGGTTGTTAAAGACAGATAGTCAGTTAATACAACTTATTCGCTATACTATGCAGAGTTTTTGGACCAAAAGATGGTGGTTGCTTACGGCTTCTCGTCATACCACCACCCCTTTTAAAGAATAACCATCTTTTGGCGCCAGAGCACGTGTTCGTCTTTGGGTAATAAATATCTTCCTGGTTATAAGCCTGAATTTCCATCGGATGGAGCTTTATCATGAAAGCTATATAAAATCATCATTACTAGATTGACCTTTTTTCCGCTGATGCCTAAATATTTAAGATATTATTGTGTGCTCTGACATCTATGTTGTTGAATCTTTTGTAATGTGTTTGACTGAAAGTTGTTCCTCCCGCAGCAATGACCTTCAGTCAAATTATTTTTAAAGAAACAACTCAGTCTACCAAACTATGTTGCTAAATAAACTTGGACATTCGGCTGCAAGGAACAGGAGTGTGAAATCTAGAGTTGTCACCATAAATCGGCTCGACGGCGGAAACTGTAACAGATCTAACCTGTCTATGAAGGATCACTTCTGAAATTAGACCTTCGCTATATATGATGTAGTAATTTCGGAAGTTCATATCTCGGCCGTTTATTGACAGATCTTCTTCTTCTTTTCGTTCGCTGATCATACCGCCAGTCCTAAGTGACTATCGACATGATCATAAGCGCTAAGTGCGTGGATCCATGGTTTATTAGTTTGCGCCGTGCGGCCTGGAACCTCCGTCTTCAGCACTCGAGGTTTCTGTCAGGGTTACCTCACCCTTACCTCCTTTAGTCGCCTCTTACGACGCGCAGAGGATACGGAAGGTGTATTCTAAGCCCCACCTACAGGGCAAGTGGACAGATTATCTTCTAGTTTTCAAACACTCGTTATCTACAATAAGCGATAGGTTTATATTGGCATTCATAGGTTGATGGGATAATTGGCCCCCATGGTCAACATGTATTAAATGACAATTAAATCCCTATCACATTAATATGTTTGCCTGGAGCATTTACAGTAGCAAATCCAGTTCATTACTCATAATAGCTATTGAGCCACCTTTAGTTAGCTTGAGTTGCATTCGTGAGTGGCCATGATTGGAACTCTTAAATATATCATCCTCGTATGTTTCGAACGTAGGCCTATTAAAGATAACATTTTAATCACAATTTCTATCATTTATGTTATAGGTCACGGTCGTATTTTTCGCTAAAAAGTGAGGTAAACCTTAATTGTTTAGCTGAATTACTCTGGCCAGATTGATTGCCCTTGTTATCAAGATAGTTCTGATAGGTCTCCCATAACTTATCCAATGGTGTGCTGTGCATATAAATCATGGAAGTTAGTTTGCTAATGTTATGATTTCCCTGTTTTGGGAAGATAATAGTAGGTTAATTAATTACATTAAAATGTTTCTAAAGGTGGTCTGTTACGACCTGTCATACCTGTGGTTTAAGATGCCACAGGTTTCACAATAACCACAAATAGCAATGTTTTTAGAAGCATCACCAATAAGACTCAAGTGGTCCACCTTAGATAGGCATTCTAATGCAGTAGGCTAATTAAGTGCGTAGATGTATGGTCCTATACTGTAATAGCAATGGGTTTGAGAACCACCACTCAAGCGGTTCACTTACAGAGCTGGTCATAGAACGTAATTGAGCGCTAATCACTGAGAACCACCGTCATCATACATCAGCATCTCTGTCTTAACGAAAATTGTTACTGTCTCTAAGAGCAGTGTTTTTGAGAATCGCCATCAATAAAATTCATGTGGTGCACTTCCATAATATTCAATATTTTCCTGTATTTTTTTTTTACAAGTATCACATTCAACTGCACTATGCAAGGGTATTAATAATTAAACAATTAATAGAAATAGCAACGCAAAACTCGAGTATTTTAGTATTTCATAATCTATGAACATAGCGTGCTTGGAACCTGAAACTTGTATAAATTAGCGGAAATTAATGAAAGGATCACTATGTTCCAGCATTAATAATGTTTCAACGGCCACTAGCAACAGCTTTCTGTTGCATGGGTGGAATCGTATTAATAATTCTGGAACTAGTAACAATTGTAACACATATCTCAGATGTCTTAGTATGTGTAAACCTCTGAATACGACCCTTGCAACAGAAACCTCTTGCTACTGGTCGTTGCAAAGTTATTAAGGCTGAAACATAGTGATTTATCCCAATATTCCCAGAATTTATGCAAGTTTCGCGTTCAAATGTCGCTATGCGTTATGTAACTGTATTAATTTTTCATCAACTAGCAGCAATAGCAGCACGCAACAGATATCGTTTAGTATTTCATAGCTTTATAACATGACCGTTGCAACAAAAACAGACGTATTAGGGCTGGAACAGAATGATATATTCTATATCATCACATAGTTGATCTATCTCCCCCGTCACTTCAACTACCTGCCCCCTTCACCCCCCCCCCTCTCCCCTCCACCTCCCTCCCACTCGTTTCAACCGTATATATGCATGGTGGTTATCAATAAAACTCAAGTGGTCTACCTTAGATAGGTATTCCTATGCATTAGGCTAAATAATCGCTTAGATGGGTGGTCCTATACAGGAATAGCAATGCGTTTTAGAGCCACAACTCAAGTGGTCCCCTTAGATAGGTGGTCATATGCAGGTCATATAAAGGTCAAGTGGCCGCTAATACTTAAAAACCACCATCAACATACATCAGCATCTATTTTTTAGTGAACGCCGTTACTGCCTTCAATAACAATGTTTTCATTGACTAAACTTGCCCAATAAAGGTGTAAATGTCAGCATATAATATAGTACTTTTTCCACTACATTTGTAATAGCTATCCACATACAAAGCACGCGCGCACAGCAAGTGTGTGTTCAGGGGTTGGGGTGGGGGTCGGAGGAGGGGGTTGTGACATCTGTGTGGACACAATGCAAATAATTTGTCCGCCATACAATGCATAATAAATAGCATTGTATTCAATCAAAGGCCAATTGCCTATTGTGTAATAAATCTATCTATCTAGCTAACTCTTTAACACTTAAGCTGGCCAAAACGGCTTCTGCGGTAGTCTTGGAAAATGTCCGTTTGCATACCAAGAGAAGACTATTTTTGAAACATTATCCTCTCTCTCTCTCTCTCCCTCTCTCTCTCTCTCTCTCTCTCCACCCTCTCTCCCCTCCGTCTCCCTCTCCTCCGCTTCTCCCTTCACTCAATCCTTCCCTCGCTCCCGCCATCCTCTCCCGCCCGCCCTCAATGCCACCCCCTCTCTGTATTATAGTATAATGTGATCCTATTGTATGATGGACACCAGATGGAATGGTACCGAGTGCAAAATGCATGCAGCAACATCAGCTAATAAGTTAATATATGTGTATGATCTCGCAACGTTAAAATGAACAGCCTTGCGTATTTAAAATGTCATGATATTTGCCCCACCCTTTAAACAGCACAGATTGGACCTCTAAAATAATGCCGGTGTTTTGGGGTAAGTTTTTGCAACATAATTCAGCAACGGAATGATCATAGGTACATAATTAATTACTATCATTGACTATATAAATTCCAATCTACGGCGCAATTGGGACAAAATCGTACCATCGGCTTTGAGTTCTCTCACTAATATAGATTGTCCAAGCGTGGCGGAATATCAGCCTCAGCGCTTATGCTACAACCCGGCCAAATTGGGCATGGCGCTGAATAGACATAGAACAAGGACAATTATTTAAAACTTAATTTAGGCCACACCTCTTGCACGGGACGTGACCTAGCTCTCAAACAAGGAAAAGTTGGAGACATCGCCCAATCTATAAAACTAACATCGCAATTACTTTGTGATTTGTTACCCGGTTTAGGCTAATCCTGGTTTAAACATCCTTGTTGAATTCCGGCCAATGTGACTGAATTGATAGCAACAATTTATCAACTCATTCCAGCAACATAATTGTCAAAACAAACTCCATAATGGCTATTTTATTTTGAAGCAGAATAGAGTGGTTTCATTACATGTAACAAAATAGCATTACATACGGGGGTGGGTCGGTCGTGAGCGAATGGGCGGCGAAGCAACAACTAGTTATATACGCTGATAGAAATGTAAACAAACTCGGACAATCATCACATTAAATATTTCAGTTCCCTACAGATAAATACTCATGACTGAAAGTTGCTGCTACCCTAAATAGCAACAGGTTTCAACAAACATAATATGATAATTGCCAAGCAGGCTACAAGATTTCTCACAAAAATCCAGTCTTGTTTCAATACATACAAGCAGTGATGGATCACTGCATAATTTCACTAGTTTCTTTAGCCCTGCTAGAAGGAAACGGGTTAATTTTGCATTTGGAGTTTTATTGATATCACTCCGATTATCTATTTAACCCTACTCAATGCATCCTAACGTTCTGGAAATGCCCTGGCTCATTATTTAAAAACAATTTGACTGAACGTAAGTGTTTCCTTAGGTAGCAACAACGTTCAGTCAACGTGCTTTCAAAACATTAAGTTGGTTCTCCGCACAACTATCTTCAGAAATAAATGCGCTTTTAAATCGATCATTGGATAAATAATTATGTTGAGATCAGTGCGAAATTGAAATGTTAGCCTTTTTATGCAGGGTAATTATCACCTCCCCCACTGTGGTTTGTGAGCCGCAACCCCAATCATTGGTCTCGTTCATTCTTCTCATGACACTAAAGCATTTCATGATTGTTTGTCCAAATGAATAAACAGTGTAACAGTCTATTTCATTCTATTTTCAGAACAGTTATCAAAGAAACCTAAAACAATTTGGCTGACTTTAAAAAAACAATTTGGCTGCTTGTTGTTGATACCCTAGTCAACAATAATTTTCAGTATATTTCTGTTCGGAATCGACATTATAATCCTGTCAATAACGATCTCATTAGGAGCTTAAGAATTTGTCAGTAAAGGTGGGTTAATACAGGGCAGTTGAAAAAGAGAAATGATTTTGGAGACCAAGGACTTTGGAGGCCATGAACTTTAAAATAATGATGTTACTGTACATAGATTGATCTTAATGCACTGCATATGCAGCAATAGACATCAGTGATATTTAACTCAGATAAGCCCTCTGACGCAGTTCGTCAAAGACTGCCTGGTGTGCGCTTTCTTTCAAAGTGATATCACAGGAAGAGAGGGACATAAAATTATTCAAGTCCTGTGTTCTACAAATAACTTAAGGTACTCTATAATGTAATATCGTTCCAAATGAATCTTTAAAATACTGAATATGTCCCGTAGCCCTATGTACTTAACATTTAACCCTTTAATGACTAAATCTTGTCAAAAAACTAAACATTTTCTTGTTGAATGTCTTATTGCAGGCCAAGAAAATTGTATTTTGAAATTTTGCATTTGGAATGACTGGCTCGCTTACCGAGCTAGTCATTCCAGTGGTAGATTTTCAGAAATAGTTTTCACTTGGCCTACTAATCGACATTCCTCAAGACCCCTGCAGGGGCTGGTTTGGCCGGCTTCATCATAAGAGGGTTAAGGCCCTATGTTTTTAACATTATGTTGAATATTTTGAAACTATTTCACTGGGCGTTGTTGCAGCCACAACACACAGTCAACTTAGTTTCAAAATATTCAACATGTTACATGAAATTCAGGGATCAATGTGTACAAATTGTATACAAATATTCTCTGGTGAAATTCACTTTTTAGTAACTGCTCTAGATAATAATACTTGTCATTCGGATCAATCACTTAGGTGGCTTTGGAGAAGATTTATATACAGACACAACACTGGTCACAAAATTCAGCTAGATGATTGGCCATTCAGCAGTAAATAGGTTAATCAGGGATTGGCCATTCAGCAGTAAAATATATACGAAGTGTGTGACAATTTACCTTTCCAATATTTCTTAATGGATACTGGAAAATTAGTACAAAATCAATGAAATAAAAGTTAACATTGCAGTATAAGGGTTGATACAAAATCTAATATTTCACCAGTAGAAGGATTAATAGGCAGGAACAATTTCTTGTCAAATTGTTTTGAAAAATATTCATCAGCTGTCCTTAGCATCTACATTAAGTGCAAGTTTTATATTGACATTAATACATTCATGGGTTAATCGGGCAGATGGTCAACTGGTATTAAATGGCAATTAAATCCCCATTATATTAATCTGTTTGCCTAGAGCATTTACAGTAGCAAATGCCATTTATTACCCCAGAGATATAAAATGAAAATCAAATGTCACATTAATCATTTTTATTAGAGCCTATAGCAAACTGTCTTCTACTACATAATAAAGAGAAAAATTAAAATCTAAATAGTTCCGCCCTTTACAGATGGAGCTCGTTCATTTTAAAACACACCATGCAGATGGTCAACTAACATATGTATAGCAATTTTCTCCATCCAAATCCATCAAATAAAAAAGTTCAAAATGCTCGAATTTGATTGGTCCATGGTGGCGATACTGTTTTACCAATCAAGTTTTCGCGAACAAATTTTACTTGCCGCCATAGACTAATTATATTCCCCAAATCTTAGCCAGATCGCTTCAGAAGTTCCAGAGGAGAAGATTATTTTGTCATTTATGACGTCATCAATATGGCCGCCAATGCCACGAGCCAATCAGGCTCTGTTTAGCTATTTTGATTCATGGCGTGATCTCAACCATATATTCTGAGTTTTGATTCAATTTGCTTGCCGGTTTCGGAGTTTTGGTTCAATTTACTTGCTGGAAATGGCTGGCGGCGGAATAATAATAATAATAATAATAATAATAATAATAATAATAAACGGAACAATCACTCTAGTCTTCCAGAGCTTCGCTCTTGGAAGCCTAATAATAATAAACGGAACAATCACTCTAGTCTTCCAGAGCTTCGCTCTTGGAAGCCTAATAATAATAATAATAAACGGAACAATCACTCTAGTCTTCCAGAGCTTCGCTCTTGGAAGCCTAATAATAATAATAATAATAATAATAATAAAATAAACGGAACAATCACTCTAGTCTTCCAGAGCTTCGCTCTTGGAAGCCTAATAATAAACGGAACAATCACTCTAGTCTTCCAGAGCTTCGCTCTTGGAAGCCTAATAATAATAATAAACAGAACAATCACTCTAGTCTTCCAGAGCTTCGCTCTTGGAAGCCTAATAATAATAAACGGAACAATCACTCTAGTCTTCCAGAGCTTCGCTCTTGGAAGCCTAATAATAATAATAATAATAATAATAATAATAATAATAATAATAATAATAATATATTGTCGAGAAAATAATACTTACCTATAGCTTATTATGTATCTCTAAATCACGTATAATGTACATATATCTCTACCGTCAACTGTATAAATGTAAAGCACACCTCATATGCTACAGTTGTAGCCTGAGAGAATAAAAGTATCTTGACTTGACTTGACTTGAAATAAAACTAGTACGCCAGTAAAATAAGGAGGACTGAGAAACAATGAACCTTTCCGGGTTTACCTCTGCCCGGCCCATCTTTAGCTAGGCTCCACCCACACCTCGCTCGTGTTGGGATCGATCGATCTCTGATCACCATGACTATCAATTTCCAAAAAACTACACAAGTAAGCTGTTGAATATTTTGAAACTAATTTGACGGGTGCTGTTCCTGCCTCGTAAATAGCAGAGTTACACAGACATACAATTCATTCAACGTGTCGGAGTATTTGAAATTTGATGACGGTCTATATGGAACCATTTGTGACGTAATTATTGTGACGTCATCATACATGCGGAGCTGATTATGGCATCATACGATGTCAGATGATGTATGGATACTACATCCATACACATCAATGCTATGGTGTCCAAGGCTAACCAAATACTAGGAATCATAAAGAGAACATTTCGCCACATAAATCCTAGCATCTTCATTTTACTTTATAAATCCTTGGTGAGACCAATACTAGAATATTGTAATTGCATATGGTCGCCCAGGTTCAAAAGACAATCCCAACTAATAGAACGGGTCCAGCGTAGAGCTACAAAAAGTATACCAGAAATGTAGAAATTACAGCTATCCAGAACGACTTGCCATGCTAAACTTAATGTCATTAAAATCCGTGGGGGACCCAATTGAAACATATAAAATCATACACAATCAATACAACATTGACAAAAATACCTTCTTCACACCCTCCACCAATACTCAGACTAGGGGACACAACCTTAAGTTATACACACAGCGTAGCATTAAGGATGTTCGTATTTTCCAAACGAGTAGTACCATACTGGAACTCACTAACAGCTGAGGCTGTAGGGGCATTGAAGGCCATTGTCGTCGACGCTAAAAGAACTTGTCAAAACTTAGATTGAAGGCCATTACGCTAAAACCACTTGTCAAAACTTAGATTGAAGGCCAGTGTCGTCGACGCTAAACCCACTTGTCAAAATGGTTTCAGAATATACCGAGTACTGGGTTCCATGGTCGCGCCGCCACCATGATACATGCTGAATATTTTGAAATCCGTTTGACTGAATACGAACAACGCCTATCAGTCAAATTGTTTTAATTATAATCAGTATTCTTAATTAATATATAACAATCTTTTGTGTATCATTGCGTACAGCCGGGTGAATGTTGAGTTGGTTTATTGGCCACTTACACCTGGGTGTAGTTGAGTCGTGGTTTGGCACTGTGTCCACAAAGGGTTGCGAGGACGACGACGGCTTTATGTTCACACGTGTATGACATGCACGCATCCGGGAGTGAAGGAGATTGCTCAGATTTCCAATGTTTCCACTGATTACACGTCAGCCACCTGACAGTCGACCTGGATTTGAACACCAACCGGCAGATGACCACGCTATCACCACCGGCAACGGTCCCCATTAGCATTTAAAGGCCTGGCTTTATATATGGCTGGTGTCGTGCATACTAGGCCCCTGAAACCATATTTTTATAACATAGTCACCTCTGAGCGTTCTCATTGCGTTTACTATGTACACATGAGCCTATCAATGCTGTTGTTATGTACACACGTCTATTTAGATCGGTTTATTCATATATTATTAGCATACTACAGTCATCCCGTATTAGTTTATGTTAATGCCATTTAACAGCGTCATACATTTTGATATGTGCTCGGGATCTAATGAGCATAATACAGTAACATTAACTCCCGTCGGCCTTTTGTGGGGAAGCAAGCCATCTGTCTAAATCTACCCATGTGCCGTCCAATTCCTTAGAAAACGCACAATTAGTGGTCATCTTCAAACTCATTAAACCCTATTTATGACGTCATCAACATGCCCCCCCCCCCCCATTATACATAGTTTACACTCCATAAAACAATTTTAATACTCAATCAAACAGAACACTGATGGTGTCCGCAGCATTACTAAATGTAATAGCGTACCCGTTGGTGTCAATTATGTAATCATTGTCCAGATATATATGATCAACTATTTCTTAACAATCTATAAAATTATGAATGGGGCATCTGCAATTCTGTGGGCATTGCCGCAACGTGAGGAAATAATATAACCGCGTAGATGTTTATGATTTGGGTATGTACATAGTTTGATGACTTTAAAGGGATGTTAATCTCATCTCAAATGTTGTACTGCACCGATAGCTTTAATACCACATTACCAAACTATAGCTGACACCTTTATGATTGAGCGTATATACCGAGGTAGACATTTGACATTTTTGGACTAGGGTACTCGATTGTGATGTCATAAAGGGTGTGGCTTAGGAGAGGGGCCTTGACCAATCAAAATGTGCATCATCTCAGGAGGTCAGACAGACAAATGCCCACCCCTCCACCCCAACATACGGACGCACGGGGTTAAAATGGTTAATGTCACATTAGAACCGCATTAATCGTTAATTAGTCAATCAACCACGTGCGGTGTAGGATGACGTCATAATCAATTACCTCATGAATTACTCGATTTAGTCCGTCTTAAATGCTTAGTAGTCCGTCAGGTTGTACGAATTGTATGTTTTTACTATTTAACAAACACGCTGTTGAATATTTTGAAACCAATTTGACTGGCCGCTATGGCTGCCATCGGTAACAACAGCACCCAGTCAAATTAGTTTCAAAATATTCAACAGCGTACCTATATTGTTTTCTGGAAATTGAGAGTGAGAGAGTAAAGGGATCGATTCCAACACGGTAAAAGCGTGGGTGGAGATTAGCTAGAGATGGGCAGGGCATAGTTAAAACTGGATACCTCCATTCTCACTTTTTCCGGGTGTGAGGGTGTGGGGCGTATGACCTTCGGACCCCACTGGCTACAAATATAACGCATGCCTACACAGTTTCACACGATTGTTACACGTGTTAAGTTATATTCGTAATAGGGCGCAGAGTTACCTTTCACATATCACACATGACAGTTTTGACAACACGAACAACAACAACCCCACTGATAACCCCACTGATACTGCCGCTAATAGATGCATCAATATCAGCGCCGGAAAAACATTTCAATTACCATTTTATATTAAAATGTTATTTCAAGCCCATGTATTTATATATATATATATATATAAAACTGGATACCATATACATAATTAAATCGTATAGGTGTTTATCTTTTTCAATGATATAAATAAATGTGATGATAGTAGTGGTCGTAAACTGATGATGATGATGATGATGATGATGATGATGATGACGGCGGGTAGTATGAATACTGTGTAGTTACTATTACTACTACTTCTGCCACCGCCACTCGCTGAGACGTGCATAAATTTGTGGGAGTCCCAATCCCAATGTATAGGTAATGTGTTGAATATTTTGAATCTAATTTGACTGCACGCTAACGCGCCCAGTCAAATTAGTTTTAAAACATTCAACAGAATGTGTATTAAATAACAAAGCTATACAATTCGTACACTTGACAGACTTTTCAACGCTCATGACACAATTAGATACATCACGATCTATTGTGACGTCAGTGTACACGCGACCGTAATTGAGAATTACGTCATATACTTGAGTGACAGATCGGATCCCTCTATTCTCATTGCTTTTATTATGAAATGAACGTGTATATTCCTAGGCCTATACATCATATTATAAAACGAGAAGCCCAAGCTCTCAGCTGCTTAGCACTTGCAGTTTTCACTAATTAAATAAGGCATGCATAAAGTGTGGCCTAAGGCTGTGCATAGATCGTGGTGAGCGGTGTTACATAGCAACAGCACATACATAAATATCATATCGTATTAATATAATTTGACAACAAAAAGATATGTGGAAGGCACAAGGACAGGGTGAGTGGGTTGGGCACCCTTTATATTATCCTATCCTGGTATAATAATATCGGTTATATGGGCTTGTTAAGTATTGACGTATTTCCGGGGTCAGTTCGATTGTTTAATACACAAATCAATGTTTTTGTTTAACAACAAATGATGACGTCATAAACACGCACTTATGATTTAATAAAGCAAAATACACACTTCCGGGGAGCGAATCACGCATAGTGACGTCATACTTGACAAGCTCATATGAATATGGAATGGACCTTGCCATTTTTAGGCATGCCCCTGCCCCTAAGCTCTACCCACACCTCGCTCGTGATGGGATCGATCGATCGATCTCTGAACTCCCTGACTAGCAATTTCTAGAAAACTATACCGGTAAGCTGTTGCATATTTTGAAACTAATTTGACTGGGTGCTGTTGCCGCCTATGGAAGCAACAGCGCCGAGGCAAATTAGTTTCAAAATATTAAACAACATGTTTATTAAATAGTAGAGACATACTATTCGTACAATGTGTCGGACTATTAAAACTTAAACACGGACCTAATAGAATCATGTATGGCGTACGGCGCTTAGATGATTATGACGTCATATGACGTCATTACTCTGGAAAAGTCCATTGAGATTTGTTACCAAAATTATCTATGATAATATCCAGATGTCTAAATAACAATTCCGTTCTGGACCCACACTGAAGTTTCCATATATATATATATATATATATATATATATATATATATATATATATATATATATATATATATATATATATATATATATATATATATATATCCGATTATGCAAACAAATTTGTATTCTAGCCTATGCACTCAAGTTCGTCTATTTAACAACACCCGTTTTAAAATGGAGGATGCATGCAGCAGGCAATCAGATAGACGCCTGGTGAATGTGGTATATATACATTTCCATACCTGCACTCATGAACACCAGCCATATCCAGGGAGTATCATTATAGTCTCGCACACAACTGTTTGGAATGGTACACGTTCGGTGAATGACTGAGCTAACAGGGGCCGCTCTGCTTTTATTGACAATTTTCCAGCCAATAGAGATAATAGGTTCAAATAAAAGTTAGTTAAAGTCCCCATAAACTTGAAAATACATGTAGTTGTAAATATCTTAAAGATCCACATCTTTTATTACTTTGTGAGAACTTTAAACTCTTAAGTGATTTGAATATATTCCGTCTGCATAAATCAAAATAATGTAAAACTACTGGCTGGATGTACTATGATGCCCTGTATCAAAAAGGACGTCAACCACCCACCCCCACCCCTCCCACCCTTGAATATTTTGAAACTAATTTGACTGGGCAGCAACAGCACCCAGTCAAATTAGTTTCAAACTATTTAATAGCTTACCTGTATAGTTTCTGGAAATTGATAGTCAGGGAGTTCAGGGATCGATCGATCCCAACACGAGCGAGGCGTGGGTGGAGCTGAGCTAGAGGTGGGCGGGGCCTAGCTAAAATGAAAAGGTCGATTCATATTATGTCCATTGAACAGTCGAAACTAGGTCTCAATGACTTACCTTTAAATCATGGCATACATTGGCGGAATCTATCACCACCCATCTTTAGCTAAGCGCCACCCACGCTTTTCCCGTGTTGGAAACGACCGATCAATGCACTCTCTGAATCTCAATTTCCAGAAAACTATACAGGTAAGCTGTTCAATATTTTGTAACTAATTGCCACAGAGCGCCCAGTCCAATTAGTTTCAAAATAGTCCACAGCATGCTTATTAAACAGTACAGACGTACAATTCGTACAACTTGACGGACTATTCCAGGTTCAAGACGGACTATTTCTGTCAATTATGATTGCCGATTGTGACACTTGATTGTGACGTCAACCTACATGTGACGTAGTTGATTATGACGTCGTATGATTGATATATAAATTGGATTCCTCATTGGAGGATTCCAGTCTATCCATCAATCGTATGACGTAATAATGAACTACGTGACGTGTTTCTCATGACCACTAACTTTTGGATGTCCCAGGGACCCCACATCTTGAAATATGTGGGTCCCTAACTGAAATCGTGGAACACCAAACTGAAATCGGATGTTTCAAATCAGTTTTTCTCATTCATGCTAAAATGAGAGGGTACCATGGACTAATTGAATCATTGTCCCATTTTATAGGTACTTTTGTGTACTTTGAAAAGTCTATAAAACTGCTTTGTATTTAACTATGATAAAAGATTTTCAGGGGTTCTATACGACCCACTGAACCTACGTTTGGCAGTCCCACGCTGCATTTTGTGGGTATATACCATCAAAAGGACCTTATGAGAATCCCAGAGGACGTGTAGGATAACATCATAATCAATTACGTCATGAATCACCCGATTTAGTCCGTCTTAAATGCTTATTAGTCCATCAGGTTGTACGAATTGTATGGCGTTACTATTTAATAAGCGCGCTGTTGAATATTTTGAAACTAATTTGGCTAAGCGCCGTTGCTGCTATAGGCAGCAACAACACCCAGGCAAATTAGTTTCAAAATGTTCAACAGCTTACCTGTATAGTTTTCTGAAAATTTAAATTCAGAGAGTGCAGGGATCTGTCGATCACAACACTGGGAGTGTTGATGGAGCTTAACTATAGATGGAAGGGGCACAGCTAAAACTGGATTACTCCATTAGACCAAGATGCATTGATACACCAGGATTGCAGGTTACTTACTGCTATTACTCTGTTGTTAACATTTTAAATTTTCAAATTAGATTAAAAGGTGATCTGGTGTTCATTTTTCAACAAATTTGGTGGAAGATGGTGCTGACGTAGACAACAACTTCGTCCACCAAAATTGTTGAAAAATGTACACCAGTTTCTTTGCTATTGCTACAGTAAAAGATAGAATATTGACATCAAGGGCCAGTTTCACAAACGTGCGTAAGTACGATAGTGGACGTAAATATGGCGTAAGTACGGTAGGGGGCGTAAATCGGGTTTCACGAAAAGCGCGTAAGTTATGCGTAGGCGTAAATATTGTCGTAACTTACGCATGCCGAGACCCATGCGTAAGTTAGAAGAAAACGTCTAACTCAGAACATCACGTTCAGAATCTCGTTTTCCAGCGTACACTGCGAGTATTCGCGAGATGCTAATTAGTTGATCATTAGGTCGGGAACAGGTTTAAAAGTTTCTATTTATTGCTGCCTAGAATTGCCTATAGGCGCGGCCATTTCGCGCAGGGGATTATGGGGCTGTGTCGCACGAGATCTCTATCGATATCAGATCTAATAATTCGCGGCGCGAAGACACGGCTCTATTTTTAGATTGCTGGATATCTCATAATTATGATCTTCATGCGCATGATTCATGGCGAGTTCTCTTATTTGTTCTGGACCGACTGTAATAGAGTTTGCGCGGCGATGACCGCTTAATTATTTTAATAAACAGCCAACGGAACTTATATGTCCACTTTAGCACTCTATCAAACTGACCACAAATGGCTTCTTGCGGTGATCATGAGAAATGTCCATTTGCATTAGCTACTCACCGGGGAACTTGTTTTGAAAGTTTACCACTGGAATGACTGGTTGGATAACCGATCCTATAATTCCAGTAGTAAATTGCAAAAGAAAAACCACAATGGTCTCTTGGACGGCAATTAGACATAGGACATTTTCTATGATAATGGATTTTTCTGTATATGACGTCATAATTATTTATGTCAGATGTAGCTGGACGTCACAATCAAAATGTGTAATGAATGACGTATCTAGCTCCACCAGGAACATTGAATAGCCAGTCAAGTATGCGAATTGCACGTCTTTACTATTTAATCAACATGCTGTTGAATATTTTGAAACTAATTTGACTAGATGCTGTTCGAATTGTATGTCTTTGCTATTTATTCAACAGTCATTTTCTATGATAATGGCTGGGTTCGATCTGTAACTGAAGGATATGACGTCATAATCAATTACTTCAAATACAGGCTGACGTCACAATCCAAAATGTGTAAATGAATGGCGTATCGAGCTCAGTCATGAGGATTGAATAGTCCGGCAAGTGTACGAATTGTATGTCCTTACTGTTTAATCAACATCGTGTTAAATATTTTGAAACTAATTTGACCTGGCGTTGTTGCAGCCAGAGGCAGCAAACCTTTAAAAGCACCCAGTCAAATTAGTTTCAAAATAGTCATCAGCTTACCTGTATAGTTACGTTGAAATTGGAAGTCTGGGAATTCATTATTCAGCGTATATATATACATCGATTCCAACACGCAAAACGGGGTGGAGCTTAGCTAGAAATAGGCGTGGCATACTTAGAAATGGATCTCTATTGAAATTTTCATGAGCAAATTGAGCATTACATGGCTAATACCACTTAGTAATGCGTGGCCAACACAATATGGACCACTTGTATTAAGAGACCACCCATATTTATAGGTCACATATTTTAACAAGGCCAATCATAGATTGTTGCCATGAATACAATGTACTCGTCCTCTGACGAAGGGAGGATAATTAATACCGCTTGCTAATGGACATTTTCATGTTGTCTATCGATCATATTACGTCATATGACGTCATAATCAACGACGTGACGTATAGGATGACGGCATAATCATGACGTCATGACTGACTCAATTTAGTCCGTCTTAAATGCTTAATAGTCCGACACGTTGAACGAAATGTATGTCATTGCTATTTACAAAACATGCTGGTGAATATTTTTAAACTAATTTGACTGGGTGATGTTACTGCCACAAGCTGCAACAGCACCCAGACAAATTGGTTTCAACGCCTTACCTGTATAGTTTTCTGGAAATTGATAGTCAAGAAGCTCAGAGATCCATCGATACCAACACGAGCGCGGTATTAATATGTTAATATACCATCCGCATTCAGTGACCGATTGACTAACGTTAGGCCTATGGAAGTTTATTTCAAGCAACCGCCACCAAGATGTGACTTACTTGGGCATAATTGTGTGTTTTTCTAACAAAATCCGTTAGAACGTTTAACACCAAAATTTCAACATCTCAGATAAAGACAAGTATACGAATATCTTTTTAATACTTTGACTGGTAGCCCACCCCACCCTACCCACCTACTTGTTGCTATTATAGACCTGTATTAAGTATTGCAACGACAACGACTGCCCATGTAAGCCTATAATCATCTCTTAATGTATTTTAACCCTTTCATGAGGAGGCCGCCAAAACCGGCCTCTACAGTGATCTTGAGGATGTTAATTTGCAGGTCAAGAGAAGATCGTTTTGAAAATTCACCACTGAAATGACTGGCTCGATAATTGAGCCAGTCATTCCAATAGTAACTCTTCTTGACAGTCGTCTATTGGCCTGCAAATAGACACTCAATAACCAAATATTTTTTTATATTCTTGACTCAATTTAGGTAATACAGGGTTAATAACTTATGAGGACGACGATGATGTACCATGTCTGTTTAACCTTTCCCGTATTGTATTATAGTATGATTCACATTTGTTGCATTCGAGATATGGTAAAAATTACAGACTTGTTACAGACAGTCTTGAGGCGTACTATGCGTGTGGTAAATTTCAAAAGAAAAACATGCGTAATAATATTGTAGAGGGCGAAAAAGTAGACAGAGTTCGCTAACAATAATGGATCCATCTGAAAATAAAGGCTTGGCTTCTTCGAAACTACACCTCTAATGTAATGACCGGTCATCTTCTTACGTTATCATAACGTCTAGACAGTTACACAGACTCAACTTCGGATACCAGACAGACCAGGACTCAGTCTATCTCCGTAGCAGACTGTAAAAGCAACACTGTGGATCGTGAAACCGCTACGCCATTGGCTACTCAATAGGCCCCTACATAAGAGGTACATTTCTCGATCTCGTATCGAAAGAGAACTCGCGGGATACGAATGAATAATGGATGTGTGATTATCAGTAGTATCCATTTGTCTTTAATCCATCCGTGGGAATAAATCCATGAAGGGCCAATGCAATTATGTAGCAGTATTGATAGACTACCAATGTTCCAAATTTCCAGTCAAAACTGCTGTCAATAATATTGTAGCAGATTGTTGAATACAGAAATCAACCGAAAGTGTAGGCCTATGCATGTGCTAAATTAAGAACGTCTACAGGAAATTCGGCCACAGAATTTCAACCATATAGTTAGATAGGTAGATCAATACGCTAGTGAAGTAATGGATTGAGGTTAAAAAATGTTTACCATGAAGTAATTTCGTAGTGCACAATTTCATACCGAAAATTTACTTATTCTCCGTTGATTCACAGTTTTCAGTGCCCTATTGTCTGTAGTATGTTTAGCCCCATAATTTCACCTACATAAACTTGAGCCTTAATATACTAGGTATATTCCGAATCTTACAAATTCTAGATGAAATAGTTTTATTAGGCAAAAATTGGCTTAAATGTTGGGTTTTTCGTGCTTTTCGGTGCCCTACTGTCTGTATGCAATATGGTCGGCTCCAGAAATTCGCCCACATAGACGTAGAGGGATTTGAATACGATAGTTATATTGCGAATTTAAAAGAATTCGACCGTGAAGTGATTTCGTAGTATACGGTTTCATCGCGTAAATTAGTTTCAATCTTGGAATTTGACAATGGTGTGCCACTACTAAATTGCATATGACGAAATTTTATTAGCGTATTCATATACGTATCTAACCATATGGGTGAACTTCTGGGGTCGAACCTATTGCAAACAGTGTGGTAGAGAAAATCGTTGATCTGACAGAATTTGCGCCAATTTTCGGTATGGAATTGTGTACTATGAAATTACGTTCCTGTAGAAATTTTTTAAATTCGGAATACAACTAGCTATTTCCTATAAGTATTTGTGGGTGAAATTCTGGGGGTGAATGTATTGCAATAAAAACCATGAATTATCCTAAGTTTGAGCTTATTTACGTTACGAAATTTTTTAATCTCACTACGTCGTAAGCTTATGCCTATACCTAGCTAAACATATGGGTGATAATCTGGGCCGAACCCATTATGAGCGATATGTCAGGACATATCGACACCTATCTGAATGTGGTGAATGTGAACTAACCATATTACAATGGGGCCATATGACGAATATGTAACATATTACCAAATTACTTGATGGTAGGCTCGTGCAAAAGCACAGCTATATGTAAAAAATTGATTACAAACTGAGATTCTAATACTGAATATAGTAAATTGTTGGCATTTGACAACTGTCCATGACTACTAAATTGAATATTACGAAACTACTACGTGGTAGAAATCTCAAGATTCATTAGCGTATTAATATCCCTATCTAACGATATGGGTGAAATTATGTAGCCACACATATTGCAGACGGTAGAGTATTGAAAACCACAGATCTGCCAACATTGGAACAAATGTATGCGATGAAATTGCATACTACGAAAATACTTCATGTTCGAATTCTTTTAAATTCCCAATGTAACTAGCATATTCAAACTCCTATACGTCTATGTGAGTGAAGTTCTGGAACCGACCATATTACGGAAAGTAGGGCACCGAAAACCACGAATACACCATCATTTAAGCTAAATTTTGCCTATTAAAATTACCTTCATCCAGAATTTGTTAGATTCGGAATATAACTAGCTTATTAAAGCTCAAGTCTATGTGGGGTAAATTATGGGGCTGAACATACTACAGACAATAGGGCACTGAAAACTGTGGTGGTTTATTAATACAATGAACCTTTCCAGTTTAGCCCATCTCTAGTTAAGCTCCACCCATACCACTCTCGAGTTGGGATCGATGGATTTCTGAACTACTAGACGATAAATTTCAAGAAAACTATACAGGTAAGCCATGGAATATTTTGACACTAAATTAACTGGGTCCTGTTGCTGCCTATGGCAACCTCAATCCATTAATTCACTAGCGTATTGATATACCTATCTAACTATATGGTTGAAATTCTGTGGCCGAATTTCCTGTAGACCTTCTTAACTTAGCACATGCATAGGCCTACACTTTCGGTTGATTTCTGTATTCAACAATCTGCTACAATATTATTGACAGCAGTTTTGACTGGAAATTTGGAACATTGGTAGTCTATCAATACTGCTACATAACTGCATTGGCCCTACATGGATTTATTCCCACGGATGGATTAAAGACAAAAGGATACTACTGATAATCACACATCCATTATTCATTCGTATCCAACGAGTTCGCTTTCAATACGAGATCGAGAAATGTATCTCGTATGTAGGGGCCTATTGAGTAGCCATTGACGTAGCGATTTCACGATCCAGTGTTGCTTTTACAGTCTGCTACGGAGATAGACTGGGTCCCGGTCTGTCTGGTACCCGAAGTTGAGTCTGTCTAACAGTCTAGTCGTTGTGAAAACTTTAGAAGATGACCGGTTATTACGTTAGAGGTGTAGTGTCGAAGAAGCCAAGCCTTTATTTTTAGATGGATCCATTATTGTTAGCGAACTCTGTCTACTTTTTCGCCCTCTACAATATTATTATGCATGGGGTTTTTTTGGAAAATTACCACACACATAGTACGCCTTAAGCCTGTCTGTAACAAGTCTAATTACCCTATCTCGAATGCAACAAATGTGAATCATACTATGATACAATACGGGAAAGGTTAAACAGACATGGTACATCATCGTCGTCCTCATAATTTATTAACCCTGTATTACCTAAATTTAGTCAAGAATATGAAAAAAATGTGGTTATTGAGTGCCTATTTGCAGGCCAATAGACGACTGTTTTGAAGAGTTACTATTGGAATGACTGGCTCAATTATCGAGCCAGTCATTTCAGTGGTGAATTTTCAAAACGATCTTCTCTTGACCTGCAAATTAACATCCTCAAGATCACTGTAGAGGCCGGTTTTGGCGGCCTCCTCATGAAAGGGTTAAAATACATTAAGAGAAGATGATAGGCTTACATGGGCAGTCGTTGTCGTTGCAATGCTTAATACAGGTCTATGATAGCAACAAGTAGGTGGGTAGGGTGGGGTGGGCTACCAGTCAAAGTATTAAAAAGATATTCGTATAGTTGTCTTTATCTGAGATATTGAAATTTCGGTGTTAAACATTCTAAAGGATTTTGTTAGAAAAACACACAATTCTGCCCAAGTAAGTCACATCTTGGTGGCGGTTGCTTGAAATGACTTCCATAGGCCTAACCTTAGTCAATCGGTCACTGAATCCGGATGGTATATTAATACATTAATACCGCGCTCGTGTTGATATCGATGGATCTCTTGACTATTTTGAAACCAATTTGACTGGGTGCTGTTGCTTAAACAGTAAAGACATACAATTCGTACACTTTCCGGACTATTCAATGTTCATGACTGAGCTCGATACGCCATTCATTTACACATGTTGGATTGTGACGTCAGCCTGTATATGAAGTAATTGATTATGACGTCATATCCTCCAGTTACAGATCGAACCCAGCCATTATCATAGAAAATGACTGTTGAATAAATAGCAAAGACATACATGTATGTTTCAAAATATTCAACAGCATGTTGATTAAATAGTAAAGACATGCAATTCGCATACATGACTGGCTATTCAATGTTCCTGGTGGAGCTAGATACGTCATTCATTACACATTTTGATTGTGACGTCGAACTACATCTGACCTAAATAATTTTGACGTCATATACAGAAAAATCCATTATCATAGAAAATGTCCTATGTCTAATTGCCGTCCAAGAGACCATTGTGTTTTTTCTTTTGCAATTTACTACTGGAATTATAGGATCGGTTATCCAACCAGTCATTCCAGTGGTAAACTTTCAAAACAAGTTCCCCGGTGAGTGGCTAATGCAAATGGACATTTCTCATGATCACCGCAAGAAGCCATTTGTGGTCAGTTTGATAGAGTGCTAAAGTGGACATATAAGTTCTGTTGGCTGTTTATTAAAATAATTAAGCGGTCATCGCCGCGCAAACTCTATTACAGTCGGACTAGAACAAATAAGAGAACTCGCCATGAATCACGTGCATGAAGATAATAATTATGAGATATCCAGCAATCTAAAAATAGAGCCGTGTCTTCGCAACCTAGGATTATTAGATCTCGTATCGATGGAGATCTCGCGAGACACAGCCCCACAATCCCCTGCGCGAAATGTCCGCGCCTATAGGCAATTCTAGCCAGCAATAAATAGAAGCGTGCCCTCTAGGGTGCCCGCTAGAGCGGGCATGCAAAAAAGCCTTTACCAAGATCACAATGACATTGACCTTGTCATTGTGTAATGCCCTGCCATTATAAGGAAGCATATGTCCACGCTTGGGTACAGTATGATTAACCAAACATGATATGTGAACAAATAAGTTCATCTAAACGCAAATTGGACCGTCTAGCCCGTCTATCTTAAGTAACATATGGGGTGGGGGACATATGGTACTGGGTAAAGACGGAGTGGTCCGTCTGGTAGTTCTGTATGGGGGATTTCCCACGACCTTACCAGGATATTACTTCATGACCAAGCCGGCCAAAACCGGCCTCTGCATCGGTCTTGAGGAATGTTCATTTGCGGGCCAAGAGACAATTTTTTTGAAAATTTACCACTGGAATGACTGGCTCGATAACCGAGCCAGTCATTCCAGTGGTAAATTTTCAAAAATATGCCTCTCTTGGCCCGAAAATTGTCACCCAATACGCAAATATTTAAATTTTCCAGAACAAATTTTGGCATTAACGGGTTAATGGATGACACAATGCAATCTAAAGATATAGGCGTGGCTTCTACGAGAATACACCTCTAATGTATTGACCGGCCATCTTAATACGTCATCACAACGACTAGACTGTTACACAGACTCCACTTCGGCGATCAGACATATCAGGACCCAGTCCATTTACGTAGCGGACTGTAAAAGTAACACTATGGATCGTGGTTGATTTTGGTATCATCTTAACATATGTATCACTAGCTTAATACAAACATTAAAATGGACTTGATCCACCCAGTGAATGCTGTATTCTATTGATGATTCGTGTACGGAATATTTCTTAATTCTAGCGTTTGCGCATATAATTCCTAATTCTAGTCACATATTGCTTAGCTATTCTAAACATATCCTACTTAGCTTCAATGGATTCCAAAGAGGCAAGTATTCTGTAAAACATGACAAAGTTTACCTTAAAGGCGGTAAAATAGCTGATAATGCATGATATATATATGCTCCATTTACTAATTAAAAACGGGGTAACATTGTCCAATTTAAATGATTAAGCTAAACAACTGAAAAAACCCGCGATGAAACAGCGAATTCTACTTGTAAAATAATTACTATGACGTTAGACATGTGAGGTTTTGTAGTCGGGTAGCGGGAACGACAAGCCACCCCGAAACCGGTAAACACCGCCTCTGGCTATGCCACAGCCACCCTTATGAACACTCAATGCACGATTTGACCCCTTTGCGCATGCGCCAGACCACTAGGAGTACCGCCGTAATGGACAGGTTTTCTTTCATAGAGTAGGACATGGCCACGTTCGCTGATGATGCCGGTGACTGAGTGGACAATTTTAGGCTGTATATATGATCTTTGCACGACTTCTTCCTCGAAATAATGGCCATGATCACAAAGGTTTCCGGGAGTGTTTGGTACCATTGGAGAGCCTGGAGGTTCTGCTTCCTCAAGATGACAACCGTGAGTCGATTCAAGAAGAACGCGGCCTCCGAATTAATATTTTCCTGTGTACACTCGGTAAAGGATAGGGAGGAGCACAAACTCGCTATTGAACGGCTGACTCTTGCTGGACGATGGTAGGGCTGGCACTTCTGTGCAGATGATTACTGATTGGTTGGAGATAACGTGAAGAAGCCAACCATTCGTCAAAAGATAATGAGATGTAGAGCCTACCGAATATCTGAGTTAAGAGAAACATGCATTATTGGCGAAAATTAAAATTAAACGCCATCACTCTGTCTGTCTGTCTGTCAGCGTGCAATCTCAGTTGAGCTAATATTTCGGTGTGGCTTCACCCTATTGTGACTAAACTTGAACACCCGCTTCTTTATATCAAGGGGATAGAGTCCAATGATATTGAGGCCATGAGGTCAAAGTCCAAAGTTACTGTGACCTTGGCATAAACCTCTACTTTTTACTGTTAAATTTTGTTAAGTTTTGTGCTTAGCTCAACACATTGTCTTTTATCTCGCCATTTCTTCATCCTATTGAGACTAAACTTGGTTAAGGCCACCATGACCTTGATATACTACTCTGTTGTTTCTGGCTATGTTTTTGGTTTTGTTCAACATATCGTTTTATATCCACGGATTGGTTCAGCCTATTGTGACTAATCTTGAACACCCTATTGGGGCCATGTGGTCAAAGGTCAAGTTCAATGTGACCTTAATATAAAACGGGTACCTATATGAAGGACAATGATATTTAGGTCATAGGTCATGGTTATTGTAGCATCTCTATAAAATGTAGTTTAACAGTTTGATTCTGGTTACCTCGTCTGGCCTCATGACCCCAATAGGATGGTGCTGCATCTGGTTGATATAAGTAACCATGTGTCCAAGATTAGTCACAATAACCTGATATGGTTATCTCGTCTGACCTTCATTTCAGAATTGGGAAAACCAGGAGGAGCAACACAGACATTCAAGCTTTTGAGGTCAATGTTATTGTGATCTTGATACAAATCTAGATTTGCATTTGGAAGTGCAAAATGGCTAGATTTTCGCCAATATCCCGTCCGTGTAACACTGACTTCTTGATATTATCACTCATTGCGCGGGTGGGCAAGTTGGTTGGTAGGTGTACCTGGGTGGGTGGGTGGGTGAGTAAATGGTGCCAATGACTGCGCATGCGTGCGTGCGCGTGAGTTGAACTGGGTCATAATTCGGATTGAGTGGGTGGGTGGGGAAGGGAATGAGTGATAGTGACGCCGAGTGGCTGGCACTTGTGATGTTATGAAAGGAAATTCGACCATCTAGGTGCCGAAGTTACCTCCGGGTGGAGGAAACCCCATCTTACAGCAGCATTCACTTTATGAGTATTTTGTCAAAATACATGAATAATTGACAGTTACTGACTGAGATAAGAAATTCAATAGCATTTCTTTACAACAAATATACGCAGGGCGTATATTCAGAAAGGGGGTTCACGAACGGGGTTGGGGTGTATACACACACACACACACACACACACACACACACACACACACACACACACACACACACACACACACACATACCGACCCCCACCCCCCATCCCCACACACCGCCCCCCCCATTCACACACACCGACCCCCCCCCCCCCCCACCCCCACCCCCACACACCGCCCCCCCAGCCTAAATAAATGTTGTTGTTTTGTATTTCCTAGCATACTGCGGTCTAAGTTTTCTAGAATTAAATAAAACATATCAACAGAATGGCTATCTGCCATATACAACTAACCAATGCAATGAACAATGACAATTTATACGAGAATTAATGAGGTAGTAAGTATTAGGTTGAAAGACCTAAATGGTGCGGTTAGTTGCAGCACCTACAGTAAATGAGGATAATATGAACAGTAATAAGGAAATTATAAATTGCGGTCCTAAGGCGGGGAAGGCAGCTATTAGTCATCAGTCCCAAATACGGAAATAATAATTAGATGTACAATAGTATGGTTACTTGAGTACCTAATAATCATCGGTACGGAACAGGCTACCATGCTACTGAAATTGAGGCGCTAACATATTCATAGCATGAGTTGACACGTTCTCTGGAGTTGGAGAGATTTCCGCAGGTGATTCCCTCAGCTGGTTTCCGCAGGTTGACTCCGCAAACTGACTCCTCCAGGCAGGGTAGATACAGTACACAATCAGGACAGTGAAACAGCGCAGTGAAGTACAATCTATTAGATAGTCTCTGTAACTAAATCACAATTTATGCGGAAGTGAGAAAGTTTTCTGTCCGGTGATGGAAGTAGTAACGTTGAAGGTTGCCCATTAACAGAGAGGGCAGTATACAATGTTAAGCAGTTACATAACTTGGCACACAGTGTGGAATGCGTCGCATAGCTCTTGCGGGGCACCTAGCAAAGTCCGCCAGACTATGGTCAAAAAGTTAATTAAAACAGACACGACATCCAGTGCGGAATTTAGTGTCCACCTTTCAATGATTCGGCAGATCCGGCGAGTCACCATAGCTCTACATCATGTAGGATTACATTCCAAGCCCACACGGCCCCTCTCGCAGAAGCTGAGTTAGGAAAGTCCAGATACAGAAGGTCTAACTTTAAATTAATTTATTACTCCCGGATGGCCGCCCGGGAGTATACAAAAACTGGTGGAAGCTGTGGATGTCCTACCACCGCGGATGTTCTGGGTTCCGTAAGACACCGGTATAAGTGAAAATCACTGGTAGGTCAGCAGGTTACATCCGTCCTCCGCATGGTGGAGAGGTCCTGCACGGACTGGCTTCCACCCCGGCAATGCTCCTGATTCTCGACTTTTCACCCCTTTTATACTCGCTGTGACGTCAGAGCTGGGCGCCTCAACCAATCATCGGCCGAGTGCCAGCCAATCAGTGTGCTGGTATACTAGTGACATATCAACCACGTTGCAGATTTTGGATCTCCGGGTGGTCTCTACTCGACGTTGTTTCTTACTACCTCGATGGCAAGATTATGATGATATAGGTTGCTGCGACAACCTCTTACCAAGGAAGCAGTAGAACGGTTATCGTCAGCTCGCATCATTGCTGACATGCAACGATATTTATGAATGACGATAGGGCCTATCTGACTGATGGAAGATTCCCGGCTTCGGTGAAGTGTCGCTCTTCACTCTGGAGTCCTACTCAAGCACAACCAAACTCTTGTCTTGCTTTTTGCAAGATGAAATATTTATTACTACTCTACTCTAACTGTACATAAAAGACTTTGACAATTCACGGATAAAATACTTTGATACTTTACTGATAAAAGACATTGATAATTTCAACAATATACTGGTCTAGTATAATCTATTTCAGCTAACGCAGCATCGATGATGACCACGGAACCCTGATGTTGGATTGATTGAATTAATAAACGGCAAAGTGCCTTATTTATACACTTCAGTAACTCCGAATATATATCGTAATATATATTCTTTGTTCTCATGATTCTTCTAGGTAGGTTATAAGCACAGCTTGACTGGTCTGGATAATCAGTCCGCCAATCAACGTCTGCTTATTCCCTCCTAGAAGTTTCTATCCATTACTGTTGGTCGTCCTGACAAATCCATGATCATCTACATTTCGATTCTCGCTTTGAAACTCGTTCTTCCTAATTCTCTGCCACAGAGTTTGATCGGCGCTCATTGATCATGACGTCATCCTGACCAATCAAACTCTGGGCTATTCTTCTATGAAGCTACTGCTACACATAGTCAAAGCGGTGTTGGCTGGTTCTGATTTGATGCGATCTGTCAGCTAACTAACAACATTACGGAATGTGTTGTTGTAGCATGCCATCGAATGATTGACATATAGTTGATATACAAATTTCGATTGTGTTATTAATTCCTACAGGACACTACAATGTCTATGTCCTGTCCATTGCCTATCGTGAATAAGCCTGTATGATACGATCGTTAATAGGCACCTGAGCTGTATGATCTCATTGCCAGGTGGTGTTGTTCTATTCTCGTATGAGAATCTGAATGCCTATCGTCATCAACTATAGTCAGTTTGTCACATACGATTCCATGGATCTTTATCCCTTAATTATTTCCTAAACTACTGATCAACACGACTGTTGAATAATATAAAAGTGTGTGCTGTTTCCGCAGCAACACCTTTTATCTCAACTATTGCCAGATACCCATCAACTCAGAACCGGAGGCCCTATTCCATTCAATTCCATTATTTAAACTTGGATGCTAAATATCATCCATCAATCCTTATCAGTTTCGGTTCAGTTTCGCCGAAACTGTAACTGCGCATCATCAGCTGATGTCAACCAGTGCTGGTCATCCAGTGCTGATAATACATAACTAACTAATAATGTATACAAGATAATCCGGTCCATTAGCTCACCTGGTATTTTCAAATATGAATTTCATTTAGGACTTACTCATAAATATAAGATATCCAGTGGGGTCATGACTTCCCACAAGACAATCCCATATCTACACATGCCCCTCAACCAAAGTTAATTAACCGTCTCTTAAGGCCTTAAGAGAGTGATAATTAACTCGGTGTGCAACATCAACAACTAAACCCGCTATACCAGGGCTATTCGGACCGACACAATAATACTGAGACAGCAACTTACCATGCTATAAGTAAGTAAATACGTAAATAGCAATAACTGTAGACAAAACAGTGATGCAAATAAACTATAAACTACATAAAATAGTTCAATAAACAGATCAAACCATACGACATTCGTCGTCTGATACTAATACGACAATACGATGCGGTAAAATAATACAACGAAACAATAATATCACCATAATGCAATGGTAACATAATATCATTACTGTGCACACTAAATACAATGCGTGAATTGTTATATGTCCTCATACTCCTCAGGAATGCTATGTAAGTCCACGTCCACCCATGTATCAGTCGTCGGGTCGATCTCGGTCCTTATAGTAATGTTAGGCGATGACCCGGCTGACGTCCTCAATGGCATAGGCAGTGCTGCAGGGGTCTGCGGCCATCGGGTTTGAGCATGGCGTGGATACGGCATCCTGGCCACATGTGGCTTTCGTCGAATAAACATCCACATGCATGATAAAATACCACACTTATATAAAATAAACACAATCACAATAATTGAGACGACGGAGCCCGTCGAATAAGAGAATATAGAACGTATGCCGATGCGATCGATCAACACTGGGTCGACCTCAGACAATGGTGCTAGTGGCACATAGTTAGTCTTACGTAACTGGTCCCATTTTCGTACTTTTAGATGGTTTATAATAAGCGATTGGTTGAGGATGCTGGCCACATCCAATCTGGGCACATCTACGGCAAGACTGATTCGAGTATACGTCCGACTGTAAGACTGTATGGGCTCGAATCGCCACCCTTTACCACTATAGTCACACCCACTTGACATTAATGCATATAGACCACTCTTCACAACACACCGGTCTGTCAGTCATCCACCACAATGTACCTCGATAGTGTCACCAAATGTTTGCAAAACAACGCCTACATTCTTATGGGCGAATAACTTGCTAGACGTTTCGTTGGATTCCGATAACTGAATATTACATGAACTGTCGGTAGTGTTAGTCAACAGACTAACGATACAGGGTACATGAGTCTTATCAACTCTCAGTTGTCCATGACATACGCGAGGTCCACTACCCTAACATTCGGAGGGCGTGAAGTACCATCCGGTTTTAGTATCCAAACCTATACTAGTTCGTGCAATGATGACTTGCATATAATAACCAACCGTGGCCAATGGTTCCGGCCATGAATGTAAACCGTATTCGATGTAGTTGCCACCATCGATGAGTGGCAACGTTGTGATGTAATGCAATTGTGAGTCATCCTTCCAGAGTGGATACACGACTACATTCCTGTAGTACCACTGGTACGGACGCACCAATCTGTTACCTACGGCGACTTGCTTAGCCACGTCGGCTAAGTCAGATGGACTAAACAGCTCTTCTGTCAATTTTCCCAATTCCAGAGAAGCAGTTTGCCTATGAAATTGGGCGGCCAATTTTTGGTAGTTGTATACCACATTCTCGGCCGAGTCAATAATATGACCTAAGCGTATCAACGCATACAGGTCGGCTTGTCGTGCGGCGTGGATTTGGAACAATTTGCTTACATTCTTGGTCAAATCTACCAAACTGTTGGTTACTTCATTAATGCGGTCGACGTTGGTGTTAATTCCCTTGAAAGCAAGTTTCATGTGGGATGCTAATTTATTGGAGAAATGAACCAAATGATTCATGTTTCTCATAGCCGTTTTGACCACATTCTTGATCGTTTCTATATCACCTGATGTTGCGGTTCCAAACAGAGAAGAGGCTATGTCTCCTACAAAGTTAAATAATCCACGTTTCTGTCGACTACTGGCATGATTCAACATTGTTTGTTGTGTCCTACTGGCAATCTTTCTTATAATGTTTATCCAATGCTGGAGTCCGAAAATGTCATTGTTACTTAACGAAGTCCTGCGACCAATATCAGCAACAAGAACACGAAATCGTAATAAACGCTCAAGAAATTTAGCAGGTAGGTACGGATGGTCAATAGATACCACTACCATCCATTCAGCACGTATCACAGATATCTTCTGGTCGTCGGTTATCATAACTCCGTTTTGTAACTTATGCATGCTAGAATTCTGGCATAAACCACACACTAAACTGACTAAGGCTACTATTACGCATAACTGTAAAGTATACATGATGGCTAGACAAATGCGATGTCACTAGTATAGCAATTAAGCAGGGATTAAATTTATCTCCTGTTACGCCGCTTTATAACGGCCTCTATGCGACTGATGAAATCATCGTATAGAGTTTGGCCAAATGCACCAATCCTAAGTCGCTTACTGTCTGAGCTGACTTCAGGAGCGTGACTGCGCTTGCGCAGAAAGTATGGGTGCGATGGAAGTGTTTCCATTGGCTCAGTGGCAGGCTCGGGTACATCCTCCGAGGTGTCCATCAAGACGGTACGATGAGTCTCTGATGTCTCCAACGGTGACTCATAGTTTCGATCATTACTCGTACCAGGTCGATCTACATCCATGTCGACCACCTTACCCACCTTACGCACCTCTGGCTCCCAGTTAGAAGCTGGTCGCTTCCTACGAGTTACCTTATGAGGTGTCGCATCGAAGTCGGGTACTGGCAAAGGTCCGGACTCAGGTAATACTACAATTCTAGGATGATGGCTGGCTTTCGTACCTTTTGCGGGGTTACGAACAGGGCATGGTCGTACTTTGTCCCAGCACATCTCTGAGTCGACTACACGTAGCTTGGATATATTAAGTACGCGTACCTTCCCAGACCTTTGATGGCGGACGTGAGCCACGGGTCCATTGATCTTAAAGATCTCGTACTCAGGGTCACTGCGAGAGGTCAACTTCATCCTCTCTTCAGCTTTTACGACCACCGAGTCGCCAACCTTATACTCACCAGCATTTGCATGCTTATTTATCTGTTCTCGGTGTATCTCTCGAGACTTACCCATTTCTCCACGAGCACGCAGCAAGGCATTATTGAGGCAGGTAAGTCTCTCACCAAGATCCTGCGAGGCATCGAGTGGAACTGCAAATGGAAGTCTTGCACGTCGACCATACGTCAGATAGAATGGCGTATATCCGGTCGTGGAGTGACGAGTGTTGCGGTACGCTGTTAAAACTGCACCTAACTCATCTTCCCATGCACGAGACTCGTTATTCACACCTTTCTGGATCAACTCCTTGAAAGTGCGATTGAACCTCTCGGTACATCCGTTGCTTTGTGGATGGTACGGACTCGATCATCTATGATCAATACCATGTTCATGAAATCGCTGTTCCAGAGAATTCGAACAGAATTCTTTACCCTGATCTGTAATCAGAATTTCCGGGATACCATGACGCGCGACATACTCATTGAAGAACTTATCTTCAACATTCTGAGATGTCTTAGCCGCGATCGGATATGCTTCTGCCCATGCAGAACAGTGATCGATCACCGTCATGATATAAATATTACCTCGACTCGACTCTAAAAGTGGACCAATTAAATCCATGCCGATTATCTGACTTGGATAACTGGCCATGGGCATCTCACTATATTTAGGTCGAGTAGTGACAGGTCGGTCGACCTGGCACATCGTACATGTCTCAAGCATACGTACCACGTCCTTTCTTAAAGACGTACACATGAAAGAATCTCTCACCATACCGATAGTCTTCCTCAGACCTTGATGACCAGCTCGTTCATGAGCCTTCCGGAGCACATTCTCACGGAACAGGGTAGGTAATACGATTCTGGGGTACTCAGCGTCCAATGCTGAGGGTGTAACCAAAGAATACAATATGCCATTCTTAACCATGTACTCCTCTGGTGTATTTCTAAACTCATGGTATTCCTTGGTCTGTTCGGCACATAAATCGTCATATGGTATGTCATATACCTCTAAAGGGACGTGAGGTAATGCACCATCGTCCACCTCGGGTATGACATAATCGCCCGTGTCCAGCTTGGCGACTTCTACCGGACGACGTAACCTGGACAACATGTCCGCTCGAATATTCTTCGAGCCTTGGATGTACTCTATCTTACATCCATACTCTGCAATCAGCACTGCCCAGCGCTGCACCTTCGTGTTCTTTACTTCTCCCACAAACAAACTCTTTAGGGGTTTGTGGTCAGTATACACGTAAACTGCGCGCCAAATAGATATGGTCGAAGCTTCTTCAATGCGTATATTACAGCATAAGCTTCCTTCTCTATTACGGGCCAATTCAACTGACTGTCTTTAAGAGTAGAGCTTACATACTGTATCACTCGCTCTATACCCTTATCATCCACCTGTACTAGTATCACACCTATTGCATAGCTAGACGCATCCATATACAACTTATATGGGGCATTCAAGTTAGGATAAGTGAGTATGGTCTCACTACACAGCAAGTTCTTCGATTTCTCAAACGCTTGCTGTTCATGCTTACCCCATTCAAATAGCTTATATTTCTTAGTCAACTCAATCAGAGGCTTTGCAATTTCGGCATAGCCTTTCACACAAGAGCGGTAATAACCTGTAGCTCCGAGAAAACTACGTACCTCACCCACATCGCGGGGTGGTGACATTTCTCGAATGACTTTGACCTTTTGAGCCTGTGGAGCTACCCCTTGTGCCGAAATGTGATATCCTAACAGGTCAACCGACTTAATGGCGAAATCACACTTCTTTTTCTTCACTTGCAAGTTATACCCCTGAATCTTGCGCATGACCTTAGGCAAGTGATGTGCATGGTCCGTCGGATTTCGTGAATATACGACTATATCGTCGACGAAAACGTGCACATATTTTCCTACATATTCACGGAAAATATCATTCATTGCCCTCTGAAATACGGCACCTGAATTGCAAAAACCAAAAGGCATCCGAATCCATTCGAAGAGACCTTCGCTGCACACGAACGCTGTCTTCTCTATGTCTTGGCTGGCCATTGGTATCTGCCAATATCCAGACTTCAAGTCCATAGTAGAAAATATTGTTGCGCCGCGCATCGAATCAAAAATGTCGGATATATTCGGCAGTGGATAACTATCCTTACGGCACATGGAATTCAATTTCCTGTAGTCAATACAAAATCTGGTGTCACCATCCTTCTTGGGTACCAGAGTAATGGGTGACGCCCAGGGTGATGACGATGGTCTTATGATGCCCGCTGCAAGCATTTCTTTCACTTGGTTTTTAACCACGTATTGCTTTGCAAGCGGTAGACGATAGGCTTTCTGCCTTATAGGATAAGAATCTCCTGTTGATATCGTGCATTCTACCTTGGATACTAGCCCTAATGTATTTGGACAAGCCGTATCGAAATAATTGGCAAAGTCACTTAGCACTTTGTCAATAACTGCATATCCAGTCGTTTCTTTTGCAACTGGCATACGCATACTTCGTTTGTTCCCTTTGTTTGATTGATTTAATAAACGGCAAAGTGCCTTATTTATACACTTCAGTAACTCCGAAGTTCTATACATATTACGATATATAGTTATATACATATCGTAATATGTATTCTTTGTTCTCATGATTCTTCTAGGTAGGTTATAAGCACAGCTTGACTGGTCTGGATAATCAGTCCGCCAATCAACGTCTGCTTATCCATTACTGTTGGTCGTCCTGACCAATCCATGATCATCTACATTTCGATTCTCGCTTTGAAACTCGTTCTTCCTAATTCTCTGCCACAGAGTTTGATCGACGCTCATTGATCATGATGTCATCCTGACCAATCAAACTCTGGGCTATTCTTCTATGGAGCTACTGCTACACATAGTCAAAGCGGTGTTGGCTGGTTCTGATTTGATGCGATCTGTCAGCTAACTAACAACATTACGGAATGTGTTGTTGTAGCATGCCATCGAATGATTGACATATAGTTGATATACAAATTTCGATTGTGTTATTAATTCCTACAGGACGCTACAATGTCTATGTCCTGTCCATTGCCTATCGTGAATAAGCCTGTAGGGTACGATCGTTAATAGGCACCTGAGCTGTATGATCTCATTGCCAGCTGGTGTTGTTCTATTCTCCCATGAGAATCCGAATGCCTATCGTCATCAACTATAGTCAGTTTGTCACGTACGATTACATCGATCTTTATCCCTTAATTATTCCTAAACTACTGATCAAAACGACTGCTGAATAATATAAAAGTGTGTGCTGTTTCCGCAGCAACACCTTTTATCTCAACTATTGCCAGATACCCATCAACTCAGAACCGGAGGCCCTATTCCATTCAATTCCATTATTTAAACTTGGATGCTAAATATCATCCATCAATCCTTATCAGTTTTGGTTCAGTTTCGCCGAACCTGTAACTGCGCATCATCAGCTGATGTCAACCAGTGCTGGTCATCCAGTGCTGACAATACATAACTAAATAATAATGTATACAAGATAATCCGGTCCATTAGCTCACCTGGTATTTTCAAATATGAATTTCATTTAGGACTTACTCATAAATATAAGATATCCAGTGGGGTCATGACTTCCCACAAGACAATCCCATATCTACAACGTGTACAAATCACTCTATATTTAGTTTAATATATACACGCGATTACGACGTTATAGCAATATTCTAAGTATAATTTAACGGGGAGCTTCGCCGATAACTCAGCCATTTCTGGACCGATTTTAAAATGGTTTACAGTTCTAAAAAGCTCGTTTTGTTTTGGTCCTGATCGGTACCAAGAAACCTCTCATAGGGATTATGTACGCGCACTATCCTACTCAGGGGGGCGCGCTCGGAGCGAATCCGGAGTGGCCGTTCTGTACTCAGCTTTGCTGGGACGGTCAGTACCCATCCGGTTGGTCCGCTCTACACATCGTACTAAGATACGCCCACTCACATCGATACGCCATTCGAGGCCACGCTTTCAAACCTTTGATATCCTGCTATGTGGACTGCCGATTTTCACGCCGCCAATTCTGCATACTTCAATCTAACTATTTATCTAAAAATAGATCCGTGGCTTCGTGCCAATATTGATGGAGCTCGCGAGACATGAATGTCAATCTATGTGATTGACAGTATATTAGTAGGACGATAACAACCGGGAAATTTCACTGAGCAGAAGTTGACTGACCTCATTTAGGACGTGGCTTCGTGCCACTATCGATGGAGAGCTCGCGAGACACAAATGTCAATCTATGTGATTGACAGTATATTAGTAGGATGATAACAACTGGGAAATTTCATTGCACGGAAGTTGACAGAACTCATTTAGGGCGTTTTGTTAACTTAGCTTGGATATCATGGCCTGCAAGCACGGTACTCGATAGGTCACTCGTAGGTTTGCTAGTTGACCCCACGACGTGAATATCAAACTGTGGAGTATGGCCAACTATGCAAACGAATCATAGTGCCAGTGTCCTGTCCCTGACAGTGTCCCCGAGTAAGTTAAATTTTAATAACGTGATATCTTAACTAATAAAGGCGCATTCATACCAAAATGCTCGAGAATAAAATTGGTAAAATTCTATACATTTAGAGGCTTAACTTGTGCACCTAAATGTAATGAAACGAAATAACTTTCAACATATGATGGTTTCATTCTGTATAAATTAATATAATTGTTTTAGTTGCAAACTTGAATTAGGGACTCAAATTATACCAATTTGTGCATAAGGAAACCATCACTTGTTAAGATTTATTTCGTTTCTTTACATCGAGGCACACAAATAAGCCTCTAAAAGTATATAATATTAACAACTTTATTTTGAATCATTTTGCCGTGAATATGCACCTTTAAGACGCGTATGCGTTTCTAATCCGCCAGATGAAAGATCCTAATGTATAGGACAATAACAAGGTAAGATCGTAATTTTAATACGGTTACAAGGGATATACAAAAAGCGAATTTTTTAGATAGAGTTTGCCCAGATATGTGTGATGGAGTGGATTTTCTCTACCTTCTCGGATAATTAGTGATGGCCATGCGATGCGACACATTGATGCTGCTGCTCCTATCGTAGACGACGACGATGATGAATTATGAGTAGCATAATCCGTTCCTAACACTTTATGACTATACTCCACCATGCTCAACATGAAAACAAATTATTTTTGCTACAGGGCCAATGATATAATTTTCTAACATCAGGTGTCATTCCGCATTGGTTATTACATGCATACAATACAAACGGGCACAAAACGGCTTGATACTGAATACCGATAGGCATAGGCACCGTAGAGTTTGAACTTGGGGTGGTGTGGGGAATTTCCTTCACGCACGCGCCCCACCACGTGATCATAGACAAAATTAGAAAGTGATATAAGAATACTGTTTATCACATAAAAGGCAGGAAATGGCATCTCAGAGCATCTAATTTTCAAATACTTAACTGGCGCACCATATCCATCCCTCCGTACTTGTTTATCCCTCCATCCGTCATTGTGGCTATGTTCGTATTGTACAGAGGCTGGCACGCACGCACACACGCACGCACGCACAATGGTGATGATGATGATGATGATGAGAATTATCATCATCATCATTATGATATAGAATATTATGGACAAAGTTAGGAAGCAACATAACAATGGTGTTTATCACACAGAACGCAGGAAATGGCTTCGTTTTTTAGATCTTTGACAGGACATATCCACCGGACACACACATATCCACCTCTATCGTATATGGGCCTATACCTACTTCAGTTCACCAGCCCTAGTTGGCCCTTTTTGCTAGACCACCTTCATCCTCTGTTGTTGAAAATTTCGGAACTAATTTCACTGGAATCTGTTGTTGCCATAGCCAGTAACCGGTACCAGTAAAATTAGTTTCGATATATTCTACCATCAATTATTCCAAAAAGGAAAGTAGCTTCTCGTGCGAGGTTTTCTAGGCAATAAGAAATAGTCAGTTCTTACCTTATCTATTTATTATGGTAGGATAAATAGGCGCAGTATGTTCCCGGTAGTAGACCCCTATGCATAGATCCGAAATCGGCCCACTTCAATGGCACACAGCTTATACAGTCAACTATTGAGATTAAAATAGAACAGATTTTACACTGATGTCTAATTTAAAATAATGCACGCGTATATAACCCCACGATAGTAGCTATAACAGATAGTAGTCCGTTGGCTATCTATGCACATATAGCTGATAGTGATTTTCAGCTTTGTTGCCGAAAACAACGTGTGCATTTTCTTCGATTTTTGTTGTTATTTGATATATGAACATATAATTCGGATATATAATTGACGCGAAAGACTATGTACACATTCTTTCGAGTCAATTATATATCATAAGTATATTTTAATTAGTCTTGGTTTGTCTTAAAATAATTTGATTATATGAATGGTTTTTTAGTATCTTACAAATTGAGATACAAGCAAAGTTAATCTATACAGACCATTTTCAAATCTCCTCAATTGGAGATTTGAAAATTTGAAAATCACTGATGGCTTTCATTTTCTTTCATTCTGTTAGAGGCATGCAAATCCACCGAATACGTCGTCAAAGCTATGGTAATGGAGGAATCCAGTCTTAGCTATGCCCCGCCCATCTCAAGTTAACCCCAACCCACGCTTTGCCCGTGTTGGGATCTATCGATCCTTACATTCTCTGAACCGTAATTTCCGTAAAACTATACAAAAACTAAACTGTTGAATATTTTGAAACTAATTTGACTGCTTATGGCAGCAACAGCGACCAGTCAAATTAGTTTCAAAATGTTCAACCCAATTTTTATTAAGCAATAAAGACATACAAGTAGTACAACATGTCAGACTATTAAGCGTTTATGACTGCCTATATCGTGTCACTTATGACGTAATTGATTATGACGTCTCTACACGTAACGTAGTTGATTATGACGTCAAAGTCATAACTGACTGCGAAACTGGATTTCTCAATTAAATGGTATGGCATGAGACTCGCAACAGCATCTCAACATTCAACAACACATTCGACCATGAAAGCATTGAAAAATCTCTGTTATCATTTTCAGCTGCATGCATTCTTGCAATATAACTGCTTCCGCAAGTACAGACGCCATAGCTCATTCGTATGTGGAGATTTCAACTCCAACCTTGGTAAAATCAGCAATGCGGACAATAATTCATGACTTGGTTCATGTATGGAGTCGTACGAAGAGTGCACATGCAGTAGCAATGTAGATGCTCTGGTGGCAGTTCCATTGGCTTCTTTGCCACAAATACGGCTTTCAAACACCCATACCGTCACCTAATGCATAAACGCCATACCAGGCAAGCGGGTAGAGTCACCTACAACCTCCCCAGGTGTAGCGCGGATCGGCTGGACGGGTACGGACCATCCCAGCTAGGCTGGGTATGGGACGACTGCTCCGGGTACATTCCAAGCACGCCCCCTGGGTAGGATAGTACGCATGTATAAAGCCCTATGAGAAAGATTTCGTTGGAACAGCTACGGCTGGTGCATCCTGCCTCTGACGGCACGGGTAGTATAAAAGGAGCCAAAAATCGAGAATCAAGAGCACTTCAGCGAGGGAACCAACACGACAGCGAGATTGCTGGACCAGCTCAGTGCTAGACGTGGGATAACTGCTGACTGACTGTGGTACCAACATCGCAGCAGTACCCTTCGGAATTGAGATCTCCTGCGCCGGTGAGCAGCCTTGAACATCCGCGATACAATTTTGGAAGCTCTTGGATGGCCATCCGAGGGCAAATTAATTTAATAGAAGAGGCGCTTCTCTGTGGATGGGCCTTGCGGGCCTGATGTAATTCTACAGGATGTAGAGCTGAGGTGATTCTTGGTGGATAACACACCAGATCTTCCGGACCACACTGAAAAGTATCAAAACTTCCGTGCAGCATGTCGTGTGTTATAGTTAACTTTTAGACCACAGTCTGGTGGGACTCTGCCTGGTGCGTCGCAAGAGCTATGCAACGTATCCCACTGTAGCCCTCTATGTTACGGGCAACTTTCAAACTACCATCGCTGGACAGAAACTCTATAACATACTGTGTAAATTTATGTATCAGTTATTCTGACTATCTAATGAACACCTTTCTATAACTGTTCTTCTTCACCGTCTTGAGAGTGAGCAACAGTCTGCTTGCGGAAATCCTCCCTGCAAATTCGGAATCATGCCATCTCATGCTACTCAACTGTAGCGTATCCATTTCCGTGATTTATGAACTCTTACTGTACCAATGACCATTAGGTACTCAAGTAACTATACTATTGTACTATTCGTTATTTCCATAATAGGTACTGATGACTAATAGGTGCCTACCCGGTCTTAAAGACCGCATTTTTATATTTTCTGTTTCATACTGTATATATTATCTTTATTTCCGTGTGCTTACAACTAACAAGCACCCTATGGTCTTATGACCTGATATACTATCAGCACTGTGTTAGTTAGTTATGTATATGGCAAGTAGCCATCCTAGTTATTCTGTTTTCTTTATATATAAAACTCTAGGACGCAGTATACTAGGTAATACTATACAGCAACATTATATCCACATCACTACTACCCCCAGCATCAATTTTACACTGAGGTCACTGATCATGCTCACCATGCTCGAACCTGACATGTGACCGACTAAACCTGGCTATTCTAGCTCGATAGGATAGGTTTAAAGTTTATAGTTAGGGACAATCTCTCCATAAGAGACACATTGTGTATGCCTCTTTTCCGGCTGTAGTGGATATGTAACACCACACGCTGGCTAGATTGTATAAAATTGGCCTATAACCTAAGTTGCCTCTTATTAATATCGAGTGATTGTCTCTTTCTGTGCTCCTCCAGCCGCATGGCTTAATAGTTGTCTGGACTCCCAATTGACACATTAGCAGGATCCGACTCTGGGAAGCTATTGGGGTTTCGGAGCGGTGATAACTAGTGTCGATTTACATACACTCCCCCAGTATCTTCGGATACCAGTTAGTTTAGATTCCCCCACCAATGTAGGAAGCACTGTAAAAAGAAATTATATTATGTAACACCGGCATGCAGTGCATCTCTGGACACTCTGGAACTTAACCCTAATGACAGGTGACATGTTAATTCCGTAATGCACGGGCGACGGATGAGACACAGATCTCCATCCAACTCAGTATAGTGACTGGGTGAGGTCTTAGAACCCACCATGCACTCACGGGAAGGTCACTACCGATGGATATCTGTCTCTTACTCCCCACCATAAATACTATTGCGCTTTCTAAATTGCTTATGTGAACTGTAAATTGTCCTAGTCATGTTATATGTGGTTATGGTGCAAGGGTGACCGGATCGTCATATGATTCAGGAGCTGTCGCAAGTGCAGGTTGTTCGCCTCTAAATGTTGCACTATGGAGCTAGCCATCACATGCCCCATTAGTTTGGTACCGTGCCGTTTCTAGCGACTTCTGAAATAAAAATATCAAGATAGTTCATTCCATCAGGCCCAGAGCCATCTGTGGTTTAAGATTTTTGGAGGAGCTTATCAACAACATTTGTATTTATTTGGCCTATGGGCATTACCTGGTGAGGTGATATCAGTCTAGTAAGATCATTCTCCAAGTTATATATATATATATATATATATATATATATATATATATATATATATATATATATATATATATATATATATATATATATAACCATTTCTGGGTTCGTGTCTTGCTGCCAATGAGATTTGTTTCAATGAGAGGGGAGTTTGTTTACTAAACGCTGAAGTAAATTGTTGATTTAGAATCTCTGCCTTCTCACTGGCTGTGTCCTGGAGCTGACCCTGGTCATCAAGTAATGGCGCCACTTCGCCACTCTCCTGTTTACAGTGCTTAATATAGGTTCGTGTATTGTCTCTGCTGGCACCATTGTTCTGTTCTGGACTAATGGGTTCATGGACATAAGACCTATAGTGCTGACGTTGTTTCTTTTAGATGACTGATTTCACTTGTTTGAATGCGGTCATTTGAGCTACCGGATTTCCGAATTTTGGCAAATAAATTATCTTTTTCTTACAGAGTTTGCGTTATCTCTGTATTGAACCATGGATGGCTGTCTTTTCATCTGGTCGTTTTGTGTGGGGGGTGTTTTGAAATTCCACTTTCTAGCATTGCCTTAAATTTATCCCACATAGCATTTACAACTGTTAGGTTATGGTCGTCCTGTAGGTGACAGCTGTCACACGACGGGCATTCATTTCTAACATAACTCGAATGCACTCGGGGTATGGTAGGGAGAGGGTATCTCTGATTCTGATGCACGCCTTTGTGAGAGTGACGTAGCGCGTGGGTGACCAACGGAGGCGCCTGCCCCACCTGGTAGAAATTATTTGTTACCTATCATTCTCTGTTCCTGTTGGATTTCCGACTTTCCCAAGCGACGGATAGCCAACCTTAAGCTATGTATGCCTACTTCTTACCGAATCTGAAGTTTTAATATAAAAAGAGAACAGGGAATTCCTATATTTACGAAGTGACTATGGTCCAGAATAATTCAGTAGGTTTTATACCTATAATGGCTCAAATTTGGCAGCGCCGTGTAGCTTGTCGCCATCTTTGAAGATATTAAATTTAAGCTTAATCTGATGATACTCAAAAAGGTTAAATCGCCCTAATAAAAGGGCTGGCCAAGAATCTTTGTAGTGGAATTATTATAGTAGTCTGTTTTATGATCTATGTTGTGTTTCTGCCTATTCTGTGCAATCAGAGATTACAGATCCTCGTTCTCCCATTTCAGCCACATTGTAAAAGGTTTTCGGGTTTTCTCAATTTTATCCGATTTTTCGAATCAAATGTGTTACAATGTGACTGAAATCGTAACAGTTGTTTCTGAGATATGCACAGATTCAGAATTGGATTCAATCATGATCTGGGTTTTCTTACCCTGATCACAGTCAACATTTGCAAAATCTTCTTATGTTGTGTTAAAATGTTAGCCAAATTAGACCAGCAGTTTTCTTTAGATACAGCGCCGAACAGGCAGCCAGTCAGTCAGTCAGTCAGTCAGTCAGGAAGGCAGGTAGGCAGGCAGGCAGGCAGGCAGGCAGGCAGGCAGACAGACAGGCAGGCAGGCAGGCAGGCAGGCAGGCAGGAAGGATCGTAGTACCATCTTCCCGTTATGGGGCGAGGGTAATAATCTTCAGGGGTGGGGCTTTCTGCATGTCCTGTAGTCCTATAACAATTTTGAAATAAAGTGAATGTGCTTTGGCAGTTGGTTGTGAAGAACTAGTGTATCTATAAAGAACTTGTGTGCGTGGTGGTGTTGGTGGTTGAGGTGGTGTATATGTAGATATACTACTTCTTCACAGTTAGAAAGTAGGGTTAAACGGATGAAATCTCAGCTCTGGTCATTACCAACCTGGCGGCCTTCTGAATTGGTGGTCGAAGCCAAGTGCTGCAAGTTCAAAAGTTCCTAGTCCGTAAGGCACATATTTTCATCTAGAAATGCAGGAGAGGCTCTCTGAGGCAATTTAGATTTTTAAATGTGGGTGGGTGGGGGTTGGGTAAGAACCCATAACAACCCCCCCCCACCCCCACCCCCCACCCACCTCTTAAAAAGATGGAAACATCCATCCCCAATCCTCTCCAAAGTCGGAGATTTACAACCAATTCCCTCCACCTGGAAAAATATCATGCTACGCCACTGCTTTGTAATCTCTGTGTCGAGGACCCAACTTAAGGCAGTACAACAAGTGCATTTGGACAGGGCCTCCAAATTTTCACCCCCCCCCCCAAAAGTGACACAAAAATTTGATTTGGCTTAATTTTTTACGTCCTGGCATAACATCAATTTGCAAACATAGATGACCCATCTATAGTCCAGTCAATCTAAGAAATGACCTCGGCAAAATTGAAACATAATTTCTGTCCATAGATTTATGGCAAAGAAGCAATGGCATATTACCAAAAAAATCTTTGCAGGTGGGAAATATATAATTTTATTTGTGAAAACCCGCACTCTTTTGCGTCGCGGTTATTACTGATTTAATGAGCGCGCACATTGCCCTTACGGTCGTCAGTCAGAATTTAAATCGGTAACTCTTCCTTTATGCTTCCATGTATCCCAACTGGCGCGCTTATTTAGTGTTATGCTAGGTGTAAATCTATGCTTTATGAACGTTCATTTGTAAATTATGTTATTAAAATATCTCCGAATGCTACCGGATTTCGAATTCTCTTCTTACACGTTACTTTTAGTGTAGACCCCATATATCCACAAGTGGATACTTGAAAAGTTCGACTGATGTACTGAGCTTAGATTTCTGTCATTTCCTCGTGTCGTTTTCCTCTTCTTCGTCTACTTCTTCAGTATACTTCGGGTATTCCGCCGCTAGTAGGAGCATCCGGATCAAGTTATTAAATTATGTTATAATATAGCAATTTATGATGACGCAAACTTAGCTGGGTGTGATAGGTGATAATACACACACTTTTGGTATATTATTCATTAATACATACAATTCCCATTTTTGCCTGAGTGCATGTATTTACATATACCATGACATACATTTTTTCAAATAAATGTAGGCAACTTGGCGCGTACTGTGTGTGCATAATTTTAGATTTATTCTAACAAAGAGCTGACTGAAGCAGCAGAGCAAGACCCGCAGAAGAAATGCCAGGAGAATGTAGGTGTTGTCCAAACAATCCAGATCACTGTGCTTTCACACCTGCTAAAGATCATATAAGCCAGATATAAAATGTATTGCTTAAGATGTTGTAGTAACTTAACTACGTATAAAAGGTTACTCACCCAACAGAGGTCTTGAATCGGCCAGTGGAACCAGCGGCAGATGTGCACGGTTCAGGTTCCAAGGTACGACTGCCGGGTGTCCGTAGAAACGGCGGGAATCAGCTAGCCCGGCAGCCGCGAAACCCGAACTGCGGAATTGCGGGATACCGCCAGCACCACACTCTCCCCCGTTTATAAAAACATGCTTGTTTAATTAAAAATCTTATCTTTTAATTAAAAATCTTATCTAAAAATCTACTCTTTTAAAAATCTGCACACCATAAAAACACACAGGCATTGACGCTCAACTGCTAAAGGTAGCATCAGAAATTGCCAATTAAAAAAATATAGGTGTCGATCCATCTAGAAGGAAGGAGCGGTTAATAATAAAACAGATGGATAGATCAACAGCTGCCGGACGAGGGCCAGCGTCACAGATTTAAAAATAGCATAGCATCCTAACTAAAATTAAGGACAGTGGTTTTCCACCACCGCAGAAAACTGACAGAATTGACAGAATTTCCGAATTGATAAAGAAGTAATAAAAATAATCTCACATGAATTTAGTTGGAGTGTTATCTGAAATTAACTTATGTGAGATTCGAGGAAACTTATGACTATTGCAAATTTTTTAATTTAGTGAATATTTTTAACCTTAACATTTATGATATACCTCTTATATAATTGAAACTGATCTGAATCCACAAATTTAGGAAATCCGGAAAACCACTATCCCTATCACAATAAAGATATCTGAATGAAGCTAAGCGGAACGGATAATACAGCAGAAGAAAGAAACATATGAATTTGCGCTATGACTAACGCGCCAATTACTTCGCGCATTATGGAATGGTAAGCGCAAGAAATGCATCTGTACAATTTATGCAGTCTTTGCTCAATGCATATTATAAATATGCTGACATATGCAAGATTTCTGCATTATAGAGTAATGCACATTATAAATATGCCTGAGTTATGCATTATAGAGTAATAATGCATCATTGCATCATTTTAACATGTAATTGCTACACGTTTAATAAATGAAATACCTAGGTTTGGCAATATATAATATGTTGGCCTAATATAAAATATCTGAACTGACCTATGTAGAATTAATATACCTGGGCTATCCTATAAAATATCTGTGCTGACCTACTAAAACTACATATAATATATTTGAGCTACCCTATAAAATATCTGAGCTGACAAATGTAGAACTGGCATTAAATAGCTAACCTATACAGGATTTCACTATACATAGATGAGTTTGCATCATAACATATGATGCATATACTTATAAAAGCGTGTACATGGATTTAATCCATATACACATAACAGAGAGCATTTTTATGACCACACGTCATGACGGACAATAAATACAGTTAACAATACAATGCGTATGATTAATGTGTAACAATTTACACATCATTTGACAATGCATATTTGTAATGTGTGATCAAGAAATGCGTAAATATAACCACGCATTACTACGCGCAATTATTCACGCGTCATTTGAAAAACGCGTAATTATAATAACGCGTTCTGTGAGTCATACAGCGATGGACCCCTGTTGGTTTTTGGTATCTCAAGGAGTATTATTGCTGGAAAAAGCCACTATGTGCTTATGTGTCCAACTAATTTAGTGTCCCAAAACTTACAAAGAATAGAACATCACGATTTTGCTGATGCAGATTGTTTAATAACTGTTCAGATTTACTATTAAACAGCCGAAACTACAACTATGATTATTATTAACGGAAAATAATGTTAACGATTGATAGCGGTTTCTAGACAAGTTGAATGTCTTCAGTGTCATGCAGAATCTTAAAATTTGAAGCATTAATTTCAGATTATCGTTTTAATTACATCAATCTCATAATACTGAACATGAGGATAATATTTGCAGGAAGATAAGTAGAATGTGCAAAACCTGATGGATTATAACTGGATATTGACTCCGATTTGTGTGATTTTGTAGTTGGTCATCTCTGACATGACAAGTCATGATGATGTTCATGCACTAAGGAGATGTGTAATGCATTCCCCTCGGACCTGACACCTCATGCGCCTAGGGGAGTGAAGCTGAAAGTGCTTGTGAATTGGTCGATGGTCATCTTCTCGGACATGACACCTCATGCGCCTAGATGTGTAATGCATTCCCCTCGGACCTGACACCTCATGCGCCTAGGGGAGTGATGCTGGTAAAACAGAGTCAATATCCAGGTCATCTGCTGTTGCTGAATTAGGCAGCAATGACCTGCAGTCAAATTAGTTTCAAAATATTCAACAGCTCACCTGTATAGTCACCTTGAAATTTAGTCTGGGAAATTATGTTTTAAGGCGTTAAAATCAATTCCAATGTGCATACAAAGTGGGCAGAATTTAGCTACGAATTGGCAAGGCATATAGCTAGAAATGGATCCATGAATTAACAACATCATCTAGATCATCTGGTCAGGAATAGTTATTTGGCATCACCTAATGAGCATAACCACGATTATCCCAATTTCTTCCCACCCAATAAGAACATATATATGCCCAAGATCTATTGTGCCAAGACAAAAAGAGCAGCCCTACCAATCCTAGTATACTGCACCATACTAGAACCTGGTCATCGGCAAAGGTTAATTCTATGATCATCACCATCCACCACCACCGACACCACCTCCACCATTTTTTAAATGAAGAAAGCGGAGTATTATCTTAAAATAAGGTCAAGAATAATAAGTAATATCACGGTGGTACATGTTCACAGTAGTTGTAATAAATATAATAAATAAATAGCCTTGACAATAATTCTTGAATGTTCAGCACATGAAATTGATGAAATTAGACAAGTGTAGATTCGCTCACTACATAGGGAACACTGAAAGCATTCAACTGACATCATGATCAGAAAAATTGCTGGATTTCTTGACTGATCAGAATTGTTACAGTAACAGTTACAGATTGCAATGGGGCTATATCCCTATTCTCACCCCTCATGAAGTGGTAACTCGCATTTATTTCTTTTATTTAATTATTAATATTACCGCTTTCTTCGTATCGACGTCGTATGACGTATGGCGAAAAAAACCACCCCATTATAGCCTTACTTATTAAAATGTTGTAGACGTTGAAAACATAGATAATTTTAAATTGCAGTGTTTTAACCAGATTTTGTGGCAATCCGAAATCCCATAGTAAACCTATGGGAGGGGTTAGAATCAAGACATAGCCTCTAAGCCTGCAATGGTATATAAATATACCATGAACTACGAAGATTTCAAGATAGAATAGATATAAAACTTGTAGGACTGACGAGTGCCAAATAATTGGAAAATGTCAAAGCAAATACCACGAAAATAGATCAGAAATTAAAAATGAAGTTAAAATCAACCTAATTTGATTTAAAATGTTTAAAATATAGTCTTACCTACCAAGACATGATAAAAATGTGATCTAATTTTCGCAGTTGTGAAAAGTTCAAAATGGAGGACAATTTGTGCCATTCGAGTAATACTCGAGTAGCCCACGTCCTTCTCGAGAATTAAGCAGCAAAATCGTGAATAGAATTTAGAAATAACTAATAACAATTTTTAATTTAGGGCCCAAAGTACTCCTGACACCATTTGTAGTAACTTAACTACGTATAAAAGGTTACTCACCCAACAGAGGTCTTGAATCGGCCAGTGGAACCAGCGGCAGATGTGCACGGTTCAGGTTCCAAGGTACGACTGCCGGGCGTCCGTAGAAACGGCGGGAATCAGCTAGCCCGGCAGCCGCAAAACCCGAACTGCGGAATTGCGGGATACCGCCAGCACCACAATGTTATCTGAATCTGATTCTGAATAAAATACTGCATTGGACCACAATGTGTATAATAATGCAGAGAGCAAGAGAGCTTAGTTGGACTCCTCTAATAATTGAAAATAGATTTAATTCAGGAACACACATGTGCGCGCCACGTTGCCGACATTTATTTGAAAAAAATGTATGTCTTGGTATATGTAAATACATTGCATTCAGGAAAAAATGAGGGTTGTATGTATTAATGAATAATATACCAAGTGTGGATTATCACCTACCACACCAAGATAGGTTTATGCCAGGATAGAGTGCCATATTACAACATAATTTATTAACTTGATCATACGAACGACGGAATATCAGAAGAGGAAAACGATATGAGGAAATGACAGTAATCTTAGCTCAGCATATCATTTTAAAATATTAAAGATGTAGTGAGGACTAGATACCCGATCGCTCTGATTAACTTGACAATCATAATACAGATTCTCCTTTACTAGAAGAACAAAATGCTTTTTAAATTTTTGTAATCGGCCCAGCCAAAACTGAGATAAGCATATAAGTAACCACCTTGACAACCAAACGCGCTAGAGTTGTGACGTCACACCGGGATGACACCAATTCCTATTAGTCTAGATTATTATATCAGGAGCATAGCTAGGCTCTCTACTGCTGCGCGTATTAGGCGCCTATGCACCCATTCTTTGACAATTCATTGTTCACACAGGGACACTACATTGTTCGAGATGCAAAAATTATTGACAGTACACGATTTGTTTACAATTTAGGCAGCGGTGGAGATGCGTAGCGAGGCTTTCACTGCCGTCCGCACGCTTATAGTACAACCAAAGATAATGGATATAGCAAGATGGGAAACACCCGTGCGCTTTGCTACGCTATTGAAAAACAGCGCCATCATACGACTACGACGTGACTTTGACGTTATACCAGGGGCATTAACTCGTAACGCGAATGACGCGGTAACGCAAATTCCCCCTTGACGCGGGAAGCAGGCGAAATAAACAAATAAATAAATAGCCAACAAGGTAAACAAACAAACAAACATGTACATAAACAAATAGATATGGCGCGCTGCAGTGAATTTAAAGGTGGAAAATCAAAAGATAAAAAATGTAGCCTGATCATAGTCGAGGGGGCTCAGGCTCTGCGATCGGATGCACAAATTAAAAGGGGAAGAATGAAAATTGTGTTTTTTAGTTCCCGAAAGATAAGGAAAGGTTAGAAATTCATGTTATAGTCCTACTATTTGCTACACCATGCATATACATGCCTATAATTAACACCAAATATATTTAGGGGGTGGGTGGGACTGGTTGTAATGGGGTTGTACATCTTCAAATATCATGAACATCAGCCTACTCATTGCGAATATAATTGGTGTAGGCAAGAAGAGATTATCTGATTGTCAAGAAAGATGGGGTACTGCACTTTTTGAACGACACTATTCTAAGCACAGCATACATACGTACGAATGGAGCGGGCACATGGACGCAAGCACGCACGCGCATCCATTAAGTTAATGCTAATACAGGAACTTATTTCGAGCACCTGTTTTGCACTATACAAAATAATATCAGACCCGACACCGGCTTGCGCGCCACGACACTTTTTGAGCTAGCAAAACAAAAAATTGTATCAAAATCCTGACATTACATGTCCCTTTAAAATATTCATTAAGAAAAGAGTTCATTGTATGATAGACATTATCCAATCTAACAGTGCAATTCTCATTGAAGAAGAAAAAATAAATAAATAAAAAGGAAAAAATAATAATTCTGGCAGATAAGCACCTGCTAATAATAATTATAGATATATTTCTTTTCTGCAAACAAATGTAATGCACTGTATCATATATACAGTGATTTAAGGAATAATAAAACGTGGCGGTGCTATAGTTGAGGTAGGTGTGGGTGGGGTTGGGGGTTGGGTGGTGGTGGCAAACGGGCTCTGTCAATCCCTTCTAAAATAGGACACTTAATTTTTTATATAACGTCTACTTTTGGCACCTGTTATTCTCCTAACTGCCAGAAGCATTGCTAGCGACGTGTAGCGCTTCAGAGTCAGATTTTAAACTTTACTGGCCAAGTTTGAGTAATTTCAGCAGCAGCAGACGCAGTACCACTAGCAGCAGCGAGCAGCAGCAGCAGCGGTAGAGATAGGTGTAGTGGTAGTAGCAGTAGCAGTAGTAGTTTTTCTGAACAGTTCTCAATTTTTATCAGCTCATCTCTAACCCGGGCAACTTCTAGTTAATAAATATTTTTGCGTTGTTATAGTATCATCAACATTGTATAGGGAGGATCGGCATAAAATGGTTCCCTATGTACGTGTATAGGTGAGTGAGTGATAGCCGCGGCGCGCGTGCGTATGTGCGTGCGTGCGTGCGTTTACGCGAGTAAATGCAAGACTCAAATTTGTGGGACCGCAGAAGGAAAGAATATTTGCCACGGTAAAATCAAAATTGATCAGGCGGTTTAATCAATAGTGGGATCAAGGAGGTCGGTATTCACGGTGCGGCCCCCCCCCCCCACCCCCACCCCCACCCCCACCCCGCCACCCACGCATTTGTAAACATTATATTTTAAGGCCATCTCCTGTATTTCAGGTTAGATATATCGACATAGGCTATTGTTGCCTGCAAATTTACCCCGTTTTGCGCAGTTTCTGCTTTAAAACAGTTGACTAAAATTAAATCTGTATGTCAGCAGGCTTACGACCATATAACGTGCAGTCGATGGCACGCCATCGCAAATACCCACGCGTTCATTAACCTTTTATCCTGAAAACTGTACCCTCCCATAAGGCCAGAGTCCAATAGAGCAGTGATTTCATGAACTGGAATCGTGTATGGGTAACTCAAATATAACACATTTGGTTGAATTCCACCAAACCTTTGCGGATGAAATAGCTGGACGGGCCGAACTTAAGGTCGTGCAACACGTGCATTCGCACACGGCCTAAAATTTCCAGCCCCCACCCCCTCCCAAAGTGACACATAAATCGTTTTTGTATTTCTTTGCCCCTCTGTAACTTCAAGTTACACACATAGATGACATAACTGTAAGACCGGTGTGGCCAAATCCCACAGCCCTCTGACCGCATAACACCACCCTACCCTCACCCAAATCCCCACCTCCACCCCAAGCGGCTTCACGTTTGAAACACAACCGGAACTTTAGATATTTCTCTGGGGGGGGGGGGGGGGGGGGTGGGGGCCCAGAACACAATTTTTAAAAACTTTGCACAGGGCTCCCTCTAAGTTCGGTCCTGTGAGAAATATCTTTGCTTGCTTTACAAATACACGGATAATACTTAATTTTACGGAGCAATCAAATCTGTAAGAAAGATTGCGGATCGGAAACTGAATAAGTTTAGCAATTTTACCTAGCATTTTTGTTTACGTACATGGTATCTTGGAAATTAGCCAACTATCATCATGAGACTTGTAATGCCATAAAGCTGAGTATGTTAGCTAAATGCACATGTGCAACTATGTTTCATTTTTCTCTATCATAATGATTAATGGTTTAAGTATTGGATTTGCCCTAATTTGTGCAAATTTTAAAATAGTGCGTCACTGAGATATGACCGTATAGGATATAAGCCCTACAATTCCACAGAGGCATGGGGAATTTCGAGCTGATAGCAAATATTTAATAATATGCGCCAGACTAATCATAATCTCTTAGGCCTACGCGATTTCAGAAACTACTCATACTTCCCTAATCAAACAGGAATTATAACACACATATGTTCAATAATGAACACATGCGCCATTGATCATGGAAATGCAAATCTGATTCTTCACGGTGAAATTCTGAGTAATAACAAAAACACCAATTTTTAGTCAATATGTTGGGGAGCCCGCACGAGCACCGATTTTTAGTCAAGTGCGTGTAGACCAATATCTTAGACCTATCAAGCAAGTATAGACGACGGCCTATAGACACTGGTCTAATCGACGTTATTTTAAAGCAAAACGTGTATATGTGGATTCAGTTATAATATTAACATAAATGGGCTATAAACTACAAAATTATTATTGACCATATCGCACCTGTTAAATAAGTAAATTTGATGTAAAAAGGCGACAATTGCTTGATCTATTAGCAAAACGTACTTGTTTTTAATTACCTCCCCCTATAACGTCACGTCAAGGACGTAAGAGAGCGCTACGCCGTAAAAGCTGCGCAAAATTGTACGCGCGTTATAACGAAATTCCCATCTTGCTATATCTATTATCTTTGGTACAACTTAAATAACATATACTGTTGAATATTTTGAACATAATTGGGTTGGATTTCAACCCAAATTGTGTTTAAAATATTCAACATAACGTTTCTTGTATCGTGTTCATATGGTTCTAACTACCATATTTGTGTTTTTGCTTTGGAAGCATTTAAACTTATTTATGAGCTGCACTGTAAGTAAAGATGATACGCTAGCGACCTCTGAACATCTGTCAGTTCACCTGCCTATTCAAAATTTGTTCATCCGCTACAGTTTTGCTTTTTCATAACATTGAAATATGAGTGTTGCTACTTCCATACATGGAAGAAGTTGGTTTGAAAACGATATAGTTCATATGGTTGTCACAGGCGATCCGCCGCCCCCGCCCCCCCCCCCCCCACACACACACACACACGCACGTACGCATGCACACACGCACGCACGCACGCACGCACATACACGTGTTGACCCGTACATGCCTCTACATTATCATTATACAAACACATTGCCAAAAACTTATAGGTAAACAATTACATTCTAATCAGTAATCACGGGAAATTTCACATAGGACCCACTGACACACTTATTGTACATTCGTAATCTTCAGAAAAGTTGTAATTGCACTCTGTAGCCTATACATTTAGATATGAATAATAGTACAATTATAGCCATCGTCAACCTCTCCCACCCACCTCGATCATCACACTCATGTCCATTCATCCCAGATATTACATAGTACACCCAGTCCTTTCAAGAATGGTAATGGCTCCGCAATTAGGCCTACTAGACTACCGAGTATTTGTCACATGCATTGAAATATTGCCGATTTTCAGCATTGCCCATGGTTTACCGTAGTTATAGGCCTATTATTATGCGAATATAGCTATCCATGAAACCATTAAAAATGAGTAGATATCATAACAGATTAAAAAAAATCATGATTTTTTATTTCTTGAAGAGTTATCTTCAACTTGACATAATTTATGCTATCCTGTTAAACGCACGTTTTAAAATATGTTACCTTTGTACTACAGACAGCGAAATATTGACCCAGCTCACAGCGCCGTTCCCGGTGTGACGTCACAGCGAGTGGTGATGTAATTCAGATTGAGGCGCCATTTAATCTCGTTATTTGGCCTGCCTAACATATTTTTCTCACTCCAAAGTGACGCTATTGTGTTTAAATAGTGTAGTAGACCATAAAATTAATTGAAACTCGTTATCGACTTCAAGTCCTCACAAGACCTTTAAAAATATCCGGCTGTGATTCTCCTAGACTAGATAGACGGGAGCTACACTACAACTAGCACGTACGAAGAAAATTCCAAATCCAGTATCACGGCAGGTATTTTAGTAACTGCTGTACAAATGAACGTTAAAAATAGGATATATGGGAGCATAAAGGAAGAGTTACTGATTTAAATTCTACGGGCAATGTGCGCGCCATTAAATCAGTAATAAACGCGACGCAAAAGAGTGCGGGTTATAACAAATAAAATTATTTATTTCCCACCGTCCGAATTGGCTAGATTTCTTTTGGCTAATATACCATTGCTTCTTCGCCATAAATCTACTGAAAGAAATTCTGTTGAAATTTTGCCGAGGTGCACCTACAATTTTTCTTAGATTGACTGGACTACTATAAGCATATCAGAATCAGAATCTTTATTGGGACGAAATCCATGTACATATCGATGTAGTCATAGATATGAAATACAAATCAACAGTAATGACGTGGAACAGTAAATAGAAAGACATTTACATATATATTATATACATATATTATATACACGATACATACATACATACATACATTATACATGTATGTATACATACATGTCTGGTTGCTGATGCTATGCGGAGTTGCAGAATGGCGGTTCGATCCCCCGACCGGGAGATGGTGATCAACAAATTAAACTAATGGATGCATGACTGTCGGCTACGTTAGCGCGTAGAAATTGAAGCCGCGCGTTGCCAGTGCGTTAATAAAATAAAACAATACATATACTGCCAGAGCCGTGCTGGAGTCAGAGTACAATAGGCGTAAAAAGCCTAGGATAGAATCGTGGCAGGTGCATCCACAGATAGTCCCATATGAATCGTCAGTGTGTCAGTATATCAGACATCTGAAAGCTGGTCAGCCAAACCTGGAATTTTTAGTCTTGGCGCGGTGGTCCAGTGGAAAGATGTCTTGTTGCTGATGCTATGCGGAGTTGCAGAATGGGGGTTCGATCCCCCGACCGGGAGATGGTGATCAACAAATTAAACTAATGGGTGCATGACTGTCGGCTAAGTTAGCACATAGAAACTGAAGCGGCACGTTGCCAGTGCGTCAAAAAAATTAAAAAATAAAAAAATACATACATACATAAGTATACAGTTATCTATACTAGCTAGAGACGTAGGTGGCGCTGCAATTTTGTCGAGCAGGCAGCATTCGCTCAGCCGCCACTAAGATGGCAAAAAGATAGATTGTCGCTATTATCTTACACTCAAAATTAACATGCGTGTTTCATTCACTACGTAGACTTTTTACGAATAGGTGTGGAAAGGGAACTGGAATTAACATTTCACCGGTAGAAAGACTATCTCGGTAGCAGAACCGGTCTTTCAAGTGCTAAATTTTTAAAAATAGTATCGTCCTGCAAATGAACAAGAGTTGCATCATTCAGCAAAATTAGCTTTTCTTGACTAATCTTGACCATTATTAACCCTTTAACACGCATACCAGCCAAAAATGGCTTCAGCTGTGGTCTTCAGAAATGTCAATTTGCAGACCAGAGAATATTTTTGAAAATTTACCACTGGAATGATTGGCTCGATAGCCGAGCCAGTTATTCCATTGATAAATTTTCAAAAATAATCTCTTGGTCTGCAAATGGAGATTTTCTATGAGAAAATTTTCATTTTCTTGAAAATATTTAAGGGTTAAATGGTAGAACACAGGATAAGTGCCCGTTTCAATGTAATACCTATGTGCCTTGAAAACTTATAAATATCAGGGGTAAAGACAGTGCAATGTCAGGGAATTTATACTTCAGTCCCTAAGAACAGTGAATCATGTATAGTGTTATAATGGCATAATAATGTCAATGATATGATGATGTCATGATAATAATCGAAATAATAATATTAAACAATAATGACGGTGATGGTACTAGTGATTGTAATAATGATGATAATGATGTTTGTAATGATAATATGTACATAGTTATTTGTAAATATTGTGCATTTGAGTTTCCCATATGTGACAATGTGACCTGGGTTTGTAAATAAATCGAAATTGTATTGTAGTTGTAGAAATGGTATAATGACATGATTATATATCAATATAGTGCCAATGATTGTAAATATATTTTTTAAAAGACAATGGTAATATACAAAGAAACTGTCTTTGTTCAATATCACTTTATCGCCAGAAATGTTTTAATTTACGCATTGCAGATATGATTCATAATTCAATTTCAAAGCAAGCACACAGGTAGACTGATGAATATTTTGAAATCAATATGACTTGAAGCCGCCATAGACAACATCATTTGAACCTTTGATGGTCAAGATTTGTCAAGAAAATTTTACTTACAATTTTTGCTTAGTGAATGTCCATTAATTCATATGCCAAGAGCAAGCCATTTTTTAATTACCACTAGACAGGCTAGAATGACTGGCTTGTTTAATATCGAGCCAATCATTCCAGTGGTAAAATTTCAAATGGACATTCCTTCAGACCACTGCAGATTTGATTGTGTCTGACTTGACCATTAAATGGTTAACACAATATTTGTTATTATTGCCTGTAGTATCTCGGTATCTCTATTTCACAGTGAAGCTATTGTGTACTCTTATGAACATGCGTCTAATTACCCTCGCCACGTAAGGGGACGAGGGTATTGCGTCCAGGTATGCGCGTGTGTCCGGAGCTGTATCTCGAAAACTACTACACGTACAAGAGGATTTCCAGCCATGTGAGCCATATAAAAAAATGGGTCCGGATCGGATCAAATTATTGATCTATGGATATCTCGGAAACTCCTGGTCTGATTTGGCTCAATGTTTAACACTTTGGATTCCACAACTTTTGTCATGGTCCGAAAAGATAAAAAAAAATCTAGAAAAGGGAGGGTGAGGGTCTACAATCTCTTGATTTCTCTTGTTTATCATGTTATTATTTTTAATAAATCTATAAATTTTTCTGATCCATTTGTTTGTTCCTAAGACATTTACCCATTTCAGCCATGCATACCAAGATTAAGTACCATTTTCACCCCTTTATTATGTCAAATATTTTGAAACTAAACTGATTGAAAACAAAATGTTCAATAGTTATTTGGGAAGATTAGAATATTTACCAATACAGTGATTGCCTTGGTTAATCTGTATGTTTGTCTGTCGGCCTCCCGCCTTGGTTAATCTGTATGTTTGTCTGTCGGTCTCCAGACGCGGTTACGTTCTTGGTAATGGTTTAAGCGCTGCATATATTTCTTATATCAGGAATCGTTAATCATATTGAAACTAAATTTGGACACATGATTACCCCGAGGTAGTGCAATGACAGTGAGGTCACACAGTCAATGGTTCCACCACCACCACCCCACCGCCCCGCTATAGTATAGGTGTATCAGTACAATACAATTGCCACTTTTGAAGCAACACTCTCACTGACGTTACCGCAGATAATGTTATTAAAGTTGCATCTATTAATATGAGAGTTTAAATAGGTCTTACATACATCCCAATACATCTTTAGGTACTTATGTTTTCATACTGGCATCAAAACATCATGAAATTTTGTAATATTCATGTAATTGACAGGCATCTTCATAGAAAATGGCCACCTTAAGATTCGGCATCTAACGTATAAAAATAAAAAAATAAATTCCATAAATGTGTGATAATATAAATGATGTCGATAGCGCTATCACCGATAGAGATATATCACCATCCAAATGCACGCACTCCTGTCTTCAGACTACCGTTATCATGGTTCTTGCCGGATGGGATTCAACCTATGACGTCATAGTTTTAATTAACTAGCATACAATTATAGTAACATATCGTTCTTTAACACCATTTGAATCGGATTTATATATAAATGTCGCCTTCTGGTGTTCCCCTTTAAGAAGCAAGTGAGCAATATGGCCCTTGGTCCATTTGCTATCACTATTTGTTAGTTACCTCACTTTAAGTTAAATTTATTAACTTGGCCATTGGACTAAGTGAATTGGAACCAGGTTCAGAATGTATCCTAATACTATGCAATGGCAGAGGTTACGGTTGTGGTCCATTAATTATTCACGCTGGCGTGGTGCGTGAAGATTGCGGTCAGTGCGGTCTGTCTGATTGTCTGTGTGTTTGTCAGGAGGATATCTCTCGAACGTAGGACGTTAGAATCACCAATTTTGCAAATATGCACTCATATCGGGGCTGGCTAGAGAGAGTTGACTGTGCAGGTCAAAAGGTCAAATATCTAGTTTATGCTGTCAATACGTTCAAACCGAAATACAAGGTTTTTTACCTTAACCCGGGAATACAAGAAGGAAGAATCAGGCATGTACAATCATATTCATGCTGGCTAGATAGAGTTGAAAGGTCAGGTTAAAATCTCAAATATCTAGGTTACAGGGTCACTAAGTTCATACCAAAATACACATTTTTGGTCATATGATTGGAAGAGGGTAAACTCACAACATGTGGCACATACGCTCATATTAGTGCGCGCTAGAGACAGAGTTAGCGTTGCAGGTCAAACTTTCAAATATCTAGGTCACTGGGTCAATAGGCTCATACCGAAATACCAATGTTTGGCGATTACAACTCAGGAATGCATGAAGGTAGAATTACTAAATTTGTTACATACTGGGGCTGGCTATAGTGAACTGAAGTTTCAGGTTAAAATGCCACAGGGACATTAGGTTCATACAGAAATACCCATTCTTTGCCATAACTCGGGAATGCAAAAAGTTATAGAATCACCAAATTTGGCACATACAATCACATTGGGGCTGACTAGAAAGAGGTAAAGTTTCTGGTTAAAAGGTAAACTATCTAAGTCCATTTGCAAATAGGCGTAAATGTGTTAGTCGGCATATCCTCTGAGTGCAGTCTAGTTTTCTTCAATATTTGCTGGAGTCAGCGAGGGTAAACATGTGTATAATTAATTGGGCCAGAAGTGTGCGTGCGTGCGTGCGTGCGTGCGTGCGTGCGTGCGTGCGTGCGTGCGTGCGTGCGTGCGTGCGTGCGTGCGTGCGTGCGTGCGTGCGTGCGTGTTGTAATAATTTCTCTTGAAATTCCTCGGTGAATATTGCAGTAGACATGCATATGTAATTAAATGAGTTAATAGAGTATTATAAAGATCCCTTGTATTATGTAAGGAATCACACTCCCACCTGTCTTCTTGAAAATGATTACAGATAATCTCACTGGTTACAAGATGATCACATGTAAGTCCTTAACCAGATCTTGAACCCTTGTCCTGCTGATCCATCAGTGTTTCTTATACACTGCATAACACATTCCAATTTTATATACAAATTAAGGTTAGTGGCTAAAAGGTTTTTAATGGTGTTACTGTTATCAAGGAACTTGAACGGTTTGCGGCAATGCTATTTCAAAATTGACACCTATAGCAGTTCTTTATTATTCTGCCAGTTGCTATATAATGTTGATGTTTGAGCCAACACATTACGGCTTCTTATACATACCACACATGGTGGAGATATGTGTCTTTTGATCTGAGGTCAGCAATGTTTCCTGGGACTGTTCGGTGCAATATGTAATTGAGTCACATGTATAGTATCAGATCTTAATAATTTGCTTTGCTGATAGGCACTATTGATAGTAAAATTGTACAATATTTATATCTTATTTTACTTCTATTCTTTTAATAGACTTAATTTAAACAGTTTAGAAATTAAATTCTTAGCAAAATTTATGAAACAGTTGAATTCTGGTTAAAAATCTGATTAATTTTTTTTAACACAGGAACATGGGCAATTATGAATTATTTAACTTGCATATTTTCTAATATTTGATTATGATGATGGAGTCACATGTGGAAAGAGAGATAACTGTCTCTATGTTTAGAGTTGCGTCCCTTGATGAATTTAACCAGTAATCCAGAGTTAGAAGCACAACAATAGTTTCTCCTTTGGGAGTAAATAACTCAGAAACTGTGTGAAGTATGTGGAAGTAAATCCCTAATATCCTGTGTTTAGAAGATATATGAATCAAATAATCTTTGCAATCAACATGAACCAGCACCCCTAACATTTCATAACTAGTTATGTAGATTACTTCAGTCAATGGTACCTCTAGGGAAGCAAGAAGCAGTCCATGTGCACATTAACTCTTGCGTCTTAAGTGATGCGTGTAACAACTTATTGACGAATGTAACAACTTATTGACGCATGTAACAACTTATTGACACATGAAACAACTGATTGACACATGTAACAACTTATTGACGCATGTAGCAACTTATTGACGCATGTAACAACTTATTGACGCATGTGACAACTTATTCGTGATGTACGGAATAGTTTGTTGGACTCAGAGCTGTTACAGTCTATGGTGCCAACAGTTTCCAGGCAAATTATTTGCAAAATAACCAACAGTTTTCAGATACAATTGTCTTGAAATTAAGACAGTGGAATTTCAAAGATTACGGGTTAATTCTTTTACCTCTCTAATACCAGACAACAATTCAGGTACATATAATCTGCGTTAAATATTTTTTCAAGTAATCTGCCTTAGAGTTGTTTTTGCTTAAAATTGTCCAGCCATTAAAGCAGCAATAGCTGCCAGGGAAATTAGCACCAAAGACCAATCAAATATTGCTTTACATCATAAAGACCAATCAAATATTGCTTTACATCATAAAGACCAATCAAATATTGCTTTACATCATAAAGACCAATCAAATATTGCTATACATCATAAAGACCAATCAAATATTGCTTTACATCATAAAGACCAATCAAATATTGCTTTACATCATAAAGACCAATCAAATATTGCTTTACATCATAAAGACCAATCAAATATTGCTTTACATCATAAAGACCTCGGTGTATTAAGTCTAAGAAATGACAGGGTTAATTTAGGGTTCCGTGTGATATAACTTGTTTTATCATATAAACAAGCCTTCTATCCCGTTCAATATTTTTCGATATGAGCACACGTGCCATATTCAACGGAGCATTTTCATTGGCTGTTGGGTGCACAACCCATTTAAATCGACCAATTAAAACATCGATTGAAGTGAGTGTGACGCGTAGGGATTATTACTACGCGGTATTGTTTTACTACGATTTGTTTACTTTGATTTGTCATTCATGAAACGTCATCGCAAAATGTCATCATTTGACAGTTTATCAGTCGGCAGCGAAAAAACGATTGATGGCCGTGACTCTGCGATAGTCTTAGAAGAAAATTGTAGTTTACGGCTGACACCGCCAGATTTTGTGTTTGTTACTATATTTTGCTGCGCATTCAGTATCTGTTATCAAGTAGTGGTGTGTCACAGTGGCGGTATCGATTTCACGAAAATCAACAATGAGAAATCAGATAAAAGTCACATCAGCAACTATTGGCAAATATTTCAAAATTACAGTTTATATGATAAATAAAATCTCAAACTCGGTCACTTTTCATATCACTATTATGAACCTCGTTGAAAATTATCAATTTTGCACTCGCTAAAGCTCATGCAAATTGATAATTTTCAACTCGGTCCATAACAGTGATATGAAAAGTGACCTCGTTCCAGATTCTCTATAAATGTGTTCCTCTGATACTATGTTAATCTTAATCTTATTGAATTTGTAAATTCAGATGCTTTAGGAGAATATTGCTCAGGGAATTCTTGGGCACTTATTTTTTTCATGGATTTAATGAGGGTTATTTCTTCTTAGATCTGATGATTGTGCTGACGAACACTGAAAACTAAAATATAGCAATTTAGTAGTGTAAGTATAGAATATATCAATTCATTAATTAGTTTTTTTCTGGGTGAATTGTCTCGTTTTAAGCGAAGTATATTAGACAGATGTTAAGGTTTTTCAATAGACATTTGATTCAAGGACTTTAACTAGGTTAATGAAACTACAGATTTGTGATGCTTGCATCCATTATGCTTGCGTTCATTCTGTTCTATATCATAATTAAAATAATTTACTTTTTTCATAATATAGAGTTTTAGTTTAATATTTTGGGACAATCCACCTACAAGGTATGGTTTTTATTCAATGGGAATTTAGTTCAACAAAGTGCACCATGTGGATCATTTGCCCGTCTCTAAGGACAAGCAAAATAATGTTTGCTTCCTATTACAGGCACCCAAATACTCAGGTAGGTTGCTTTTTATTATTGGCAAGCATTAGTTCTATGAACCCTGTCATTGATGACGCACTGGTACTACGATATAGCTCATTCATCATCTGGAATGCAATTTTTACCTTCTTCAATTTTTTACCAGAGCGGGGTTCGAACCAGTGAATTCGGCAACACCTTCTGCCTAGCTTTTGGGAGGCGAGTAGCCTACTACTAGGCCAGCATCCAGAGGACATAAATCCTCTTTCACCAGTCTATTTTTTGTGGGTGGGGTTGGGATTTCTGTTACGATGTTTTTGCTAAATATGTATCTAATTAAGGTAGAAAATATGATAACAAGAATTCTGCTGAATTAAATGTCTCGCCTGTCTCCTGTTTGTCACAGTGTCATTGCCTTTGACCTTGTGAACTCCATGTTATCATGCTGCTTCCTAACGTTATAGGTAACCATTTATTCAAGTGTAGTTCCAACAGGATTAACCAATCCTGAAATATAAATCATTTGCTGAATGGATAAACTTACGGTTGAAAAAGCAGAGGTCAAATAGCAATATTAGAATGGCCTTGACCTTTGACCTCGTTACCTCCATGTCACCATCCTGTATCTTCTTGGTATAAGCAACGATGTACCCAAGTTGTGTCCCATTAGGGCTAAGCATATAACATGACAACTTTTGCTATGCCTAAAAAACTAACATTGAAAAATAAATCTTTGTAGAGGTCAGAATGACCTTTACCTCGACGTTGTGACTTCAGTGTCAGCATGCTGCTTCCTAACATTATAGGTAACACTGTATCAAAGTTTAGTTCCAATACGATTTACCAATCCTGAGAGATAAGCCAAGAAGATTTGCTAAATGCAACAACGTAACATTGAAAAATCAGAGTTCGTATCCAGGTCAAAATGACCTTGACCTTTGATCTCAGTATCATTATGCTGCTTTCTAACAGTATAGGCAACCAAATAGCCAAGTTTAGTTGCAATAGGATTAACTGATTCTGAAATATAAACTGAGAAATTTTGCTAAATGCAAAAACTTAACATTGTTGATGCCGTCACCGTCATCACCATCATCACTGCCATCGCCGTCAGAAAAGTGACACATATTTCTCGCTTTCTACTTCGCAGGCGAGACAAAAACACGGAAAATTCACTAAATCTAGCCATCACAATTTTCTGGTTATAAATATCGAATTTTCAACATTTTTTGCAGGTAGGTAGGGAATGGGAAACATGCATATAATTTTTGGCCTAAATGCACAAATTTGCTTTTGGAATTGTAGATTAAAATAGCGATTTCTGTGTTGAAAATAATATAAAAGCAATATAAAGTGGCTTTCTATGATTAAATATAATGGAAATTTGAAGTTATAAGTTCCTGTGGACGTTGGTTTTTCAGAATTTTTCCAAATGTATACTATTACTGCACTATATGAATACTTAATCAATAATTCGTCAAATAGACTAAAGCGGCTCAGTAATTATTGACATCAGCAGCCTCTTGCTGGCCAGCAGCACCATGATGACACATGATATATTCCGATTACAAAGCTTGGATTCCGGATCATTCACACCCGCCAGGTGCCAAGTGATACATTATTTTCATAACATTTCATAACACCGGAGTAGATCGTCATTTTCTTTAGTTTCATGCTTTGTAGATAGGTATATGTGGGTGAACTCTGTTTTGGATTCATTCATAGAGATTCTCAATTTTTAGTTTGCTTGCAGCTGTGGAACTGGCGGTATCCCGAAATCCTGGAATTCACGTTTCGCGGCTGCCGGGCTAACTGATTCCCGCCGTTTCTACGGATGCCCGGCAGTCGTACCTTGGAACCTGAAATGCGAGCACCTGCTGCCGGTTCCCTGTGCGATTCAAGACCCCTGTTGGTGAGCACCACTATAATGTACTAGTAGTATTACTACAAATGGTGTCAGTACTTTGGGTCCTAAATTAAATTTTTCAAAATAATTTTTCACGATTTTGCTGCTTAATTCTCGAGAATGTGGGCTACTAGAATATGAGGTGCAAATTGTCCTCCATTTTGAACTTTTGACAACTGCGAAAATTAGATCACATTTTTATCATTTCCTGGTAGGTAAGATTTTAAATCAAATTAACTTGATTTTAACTTCATTTTTAATTTGAGATCTATTTTCGTGGTATTTGCTTTGACATTTTCCAATTATTTGGCACTCATCAGTCGTACAAGTTGTATATCTGTTTTCGTGGTATATGTATATGCCATTGCAGGCTATCTCTTGATTCTAACCCCTCCCATAGGTTTACTATGGGATTTCGGATTGCCACGAAATCTGGTTAAGACACTACAATTTTAAATTATCTATAATGTTTTCAATGTCTACAACATTTTAATAAGTAAGGCTATGATGGTGTTTTTTTCGCCGTACGAAGAAAGCGGTAAAATTAAATAAAAGAAATAAATGCGAGTTACCACTTTTCGTGATGGGTGAGAATAAGGATATAGCCCCATTGCAATCTGTAACTGTAACAATTCCGATCATTCTCACGAAATCCAGCAATTTTTCTGATGTTAGTTGAATGCTTTCAGTGTTCCCTATGTAGTGAGCGAATCTACACTTGTCTAATTTCATGTGCTGAACATTCAAGAATTATTATCAAGGTTATTTATTTATTATATTTATTACAACTACTATGAACATGTACCACCGTGATATTACTTATTATTCTTGACCTTATTTTTAGACAATACCCCGCTCTATTCATTAGAAAAATGGTGGAGGTGTCGTCGGTGGTGGTGGATAGTGATGTTCATTGCATTAACCTTTGCTGATGACCAAGTATTCCCTTCTAGTATGGTATGGTATACCAGGATTGGTAGGGCTGCTCTCATCTCATTCAGAACTGATGTCGACATTTACATGTATTCATAAATATCACCATTATAATGTCAGTAATAATTTGCATGTTGTTTAATTAGGTGATGCCCAAATAGCAATTCCTGACCAGATGATCTATATGATGTTGCTAATTCACGGATCCATTTCTAGCTATATGCCTTGCCAATTCGCAGCTAAACTCTGCCCACTTTGTATGCACATTGGAATCCATTTTAACACCTTAAAACATAATTTCCCAGACTAAGTTTCAAGGTGACTATACAGGCAAGCGGTTGAATATTTTGAAACTAATTTGACTGCAGGTTGTTGCTGCCTATGTCAGCAACAGCAGGTGACGTGGATATTGACTCTCTTTTACCAGCATCACTCCCCTAGGCAGGTCCGAGGGGAATGCATTACACATCTCCTAGGCGCATTAGGTGTCAGGTCCAAGGAGATGGCCATCGACCAATTCACAAGCACCTTTTCAGCTTCACTCACCTAGGCAGGTCCGAGGGGAATGTATTACACATCTCCTAGGCACATGAGGTGTCAGGTCCGAGGAGATGGCCATCGACCAATTCACAAGCACTTTTTCAGCTTCACTCCCCTAGGCACATGAGGTGTCCGGTCCGAGGTGAATGCATTACGCATCTTCTTGGTGCATGAACAGCATGACTTGTCATGTCAGAAGTGATGACCAACCACAAAATCACACAAATCAGGAGTCAATATCCAATTTTAATCCATCAGATTTTGCATATTCTACTTATCTTCCTGCAAATATTATCCTCATGTTCAGTATTATGATTGATGTAATTAAAACGATAATATGAAATTAGTGCTTCAAATTTTAAGATTCTGCATGACACTGAAGACATTCAACTTGTCTAGAAACCACTATCAATCGTTAACATTATTTTCCATTAATAATAATCATAGTTGTAGTTTCGGCTGTTTAATAGTAATTTTGAACAGTTATTAAACAATCTCCAACAGCAAAATCGTGATGTTTATTTTTGCTAATTTTTGGGAGACTCTAAATTAATTGGACACATAAGCACATAGTGGCCTATTGGCTAGTTTAAACATGGCCTTATGTTCCATCAACAATACTCCTTGAGATGCCAATAACCAACAGGGGTCTACTGCTGTATGACTCACAGAACGCGTTATTATAATTACGCATTTTTCAAATGACGCGTGAATGATTGCGCATAATAATGCGTGGTTATATTTACGCATGTCTTGAACAGCGCATGGATGATTATGCATTGCAAAGATGCGTTGTCAAATGATGCGTAAATTGTTACGCATTAATCATACGCATTGTATTGTTAATTGTATTTATTGTCCGTCATGACGCTTGGTCATAATAATGTTTTCTGTTCATGTGTATATGGATTAAATCCATGTACACGCCTTTTATAATAAGTATATGCATCCTCCTCCGTAAGTACCAACTTTGTTGGGAAACCAAGTCATCAAGGATTGCAGGCTGACATCTACAATGTGCTGCCCGTATGCATCTACATCCATCCATATGTTCAGAATGTTTGTCCATCTGACTGTCTGTCCAGCTCTGCCAATCATTTCCTGTCAACACAACTCCTAGAGTTTGGATGTGATTCAATTTAAACTTTGTAAATGTTATCATTACCACCTCAATATTAGCATGTGCTCGTCATATACTTGTACATCTTTCCAGAGTGTCCATCCTTATTTTTGTTCATCTCTGTCAATCATGCTTTGTCAATGCAACTCTGTCTACAGTTTAGATGCAATTGTTTTTAAACATAGTATGTGTTACCTCTACCACCTGAAGATGTGCATGTGCTCGCCGTATGTATGTATGTCTGCCTATTCAGGATGTTTGTCTGCTTGTCTGTCTGTTCATCTGTCTCTGCCATTAATTTCTTGCCAACGTAACTCCTCGTCTTTAGTTGCGATTCCTGAGAAAACTGGTAAATGTTACCAGTACCAGCTCAAAATGTGCATGTGCTTTTTCAACAAAACCCATCCATATTTGCCAGAGATATCTCCCCTGAAAATCTAACATTCATTAAAATTGTCTTTTTCGGAACAAATTTCGAGGAGCTTTGAAGCTATACTCACAATTTTTTCACTGGTCATATTACTTCAATACACAGTGCTATGATTCCATTTCGATGAATTCTCTATATTTGTCTTAGTTCTTTCTCACCCTAGAAAAACTGTATCCCAATTTCCCAGCCCTTGAAAATTTATTAACCTACATTCACGGTTAATAATATTACATGTAAACTCAGTTCAATGATGTGGTTTCGATGTCACATATCCATTTGCACTAGTGTTGTTATTACATGATAAACATCGGTACCATTCCATCACTACTTGCTAAATCAATTACCCTACATTTAGCACCAGAAAGCCTTTTAGTCTTGCTTTTAATGCTACCTAATGCAAGAACTACAACTATTTACTCTTAGTCCAGGCTTCTGGATAGAGTAGACTCCCTTATAAGCAATCAAACAGAGACCAGTCTAGACAGGTTTGACTGTGACCCGGGTAACTGTTCATGCGCAAGAGCTACTACTTGCTAACAGCAAGGATATAATTTAACTTTATTCACTAGTCACCATACACGAATGTTGTCTCTTGAGATGCCCGAGTGTGTTGATACCTGTTAACAATTGTTTTTCGCTAGATAACCTATAGCATCATTCAATAACATAACAAATGTCTTTACAGCTATGTTCTGAACTGCCACATCATTATCCTTTAAACCCTCTCTCTGGTCATTCTCTGAAGCATCATAGTAAACCCAGAGGTTCTCAGGGGCGGTACACATCAATATATTGATCAGTTTCATTCACAGTCTTTGATGGCTGCGCTAATAGATTCTCTAGCTCTGCCACTGCATGGACATCTTCAGTTGATTGTTTTTATTCTTCTCGTAATGTCAATTCTGCCAGAGTCTGGGAGGCTAGATCTAAACCCATCACATCTTCTGGCAATATGTTATCGAAAAATGGGGGGGAGGGGGTTGGCTAAGTGATGATTGTCTGAGAGCTCAGGGTTTCATAACTCTTATATACACATTGCTACTGAGAGATCTACAGGCACTTTGCAACCTAAAAAGTATGCTGAATTCATTGTGATGCTTACAAAATCTTATTCAATTCTTCAAAGCATGGAGAAGTTACACATTTTTCACCTGCTTTTATGAACCATGATCAGGATTGACAGAACAGGCCTCCTACCACCTTCATGGTGTCTTACACATGTCAACGTCTCCACAGAGTAAACACAATGGTGACCGTATTTAAGTGGGTGCACTGATAGGCTGGGAGTTATGACATCATCAATATTTAAATTAGGCCACGCCCCTAACACTTTCATAGCTCATTGCCTGTGTCAATAGGTCTACAGATCAATCATTGGCGACTTTATAAGTAGCTGTGCTACTAGTGCTCGAGTGGTCACATGACCTCGATTAACATCGCAGTCGCGAACAATGCCAACCATATAAGCGGCTGCTCTGATAGGCCTCGAGGGGGTGCGCGACTGTGATTTGGACCAACCACATCCTAGATATTGTCCACCTTGTTACACCCGTCAATAGACTTAGAGGCCAAACATTGGCAACTGTATAAGTGGCTGTGCTTATTTTTTGGTCGAGTGTTATGATGTCATTATCAATTTTTTTAATTAGGCCATGCCCTAACACTTTCATGGGTCATTAGACCCGTCAATCAGAATTACTGACGGTCAATATGTCCAAAGCCTTGAACAATGGCGATCATATAAGTGGCTACTCTGATTGGCCATGCGGGTCATGTGGCCTACATTCGGCCACGCCTCATTTCATGCATCATTGCACCTGTCAATCATCAAAAGATCTACATCCACAAAATGTGGCTGCTCTAATACTATAATCTGATTGGTCCAGAGAGAACAATCGAAATGGCTCTCGCCCATTTAGATTGGAGTATAATTTTGGCGGGAAAATAGTGGGCGTGACCTAATTCAAATATTCATGGTCATGGATGACGTCATAAGGGCTCGACCAATCAGAGTAGCCGCCCATTTAGTCACTCTTCTACTAGCAACAAACTTGAGCCCGGTTAGTACCGCCATGACCATGATGTGATGCACCAATGAGAAAGGTATCACCCTCAAACACCCAAATTTCCAATTATAATTAAATGGGTAGAAACCGAATAATTTAGCAGCCAACTCAGGATCCATATTTACCTCTGGAAATGCGGACATCTGAGAGCACCTAGATTTCAAAATTTCCCCGGGGGGGGGGGGATGACTCCCGGACAACCCACCCCCTGAGCCCCCACAAGTTTAGTTTACCGCTGATCCGGGTGTTTTCATGCACCCCTACTAAATAATTCCTGGATCCGCCCTTGAATCGCAAGTACATTTTATTTTATAAGCAGTTTAGGCCGACAATTTTCTTAAAACGCAAAAACGGATAGCGGAGGCTACCTTTATGTTCAAGATGGGACCACAAAACATGAATTAAATTATGTATATATTTCTTTTCTCTGCATTGGCTATCTTTCAACAACAATTCACCTAGAAAACAATCAGGTTAGTTTTACGGTGCTAGACTATCACTGTAGGCGGCCATCTTGGGCCTTCACAAAGTGGCCAAATGACCCATATCTGAAACACGTGACCAACTTTTTTCCACGTCCTAACCATCTTCGATTAAAGCCTAAAGCAAAATATAGGGTGCAGTTCAGCGCATGCTCAAACCTAGCTAGCTCCTACATTACCAGTTCAAAATACATTTCTATCAAAATGCGTAACTGGGTTATGTAACAGTATTGTAAAAACACCCCTCTCCCTAGTAACGCTTAGGAATATACACCCAGCGTGGCGTTACATAATTTTTAGTGCCACCAGGCACACACACACACACACACACACACCCCACCCTCTCGCTCTCTCTCTCTCTCTCTCTCTCTCTCTCTCTCTCTCTCTCTCTCTCTCTCTCACACCACCACCCCACCCCACCCCACCCCCACCCAACATACCCAACATACCCCACACATACACACCACCCCGAATCCACCAAACCCACCAGGACCCATCCCCTCCCAGGCAGTCACATAGGCAAGCAAGCAGACGTGCAGACTGCGGAGGGGTCAACTCTATAGTTTTGATAACTTACTACAAGTCATTTGAGCTAAAAAAAAAAAAACCTGTTAATCCTTACAACTCTGAGTCCGATGTCAATAGTCTAGCTTTTACTGTGTCAATTGCACAGAAACTGGTGTACATTTTTCTACAATTTTGGTGGACGATGTTGCTGTTTACCACAGCAACATCTTCCACCAAAATGGTTGAATAAATGGCCCAAGGCCCACAGTGCTCACCTAGCTGGTAAGGAACTGTAAACATGTTTACATTAATTAATGTCTGACACTACTGACCACCAGAGAAAGTTCCATTGCCTCATGGGGCACACATAAAAATGCCATTTACAAATGGGGCATTGGTTACAAGCAAAGACTTGGAGAGATGCAAAAATATTGGCAGCCTTGACATTATTGACCAACTGAAAAGTAGGCCCTACCACTGATCAAGGGGTCAGCCATCCCGGACACTACTGTCAAATTGTTCGAGTGTGTTAACAGATGCCATTTAGTAATAGGTCGATGGTCAAAGTAAAGAATCTGGATATGGAAATACAAACATGTTGGCATCCTTGATATTGTTGACCAACATGAAACGTACCATTGATCAATGGGCCATCCATCCCGGACACTATTATCAAAATAGTTCAAGTGTACAAACAGGTGCCATTTAACAATGGGGGAAATGGTAACAAGTAAATATTTAAGCCGATAATACAAAGATATTGGTGTCCTTGACACTATTAACCAACGGGAAACGTACAATTGACCAATGAGGCAGCCATCCTTGACATTATTGATACAGCAGGTGACATCTACCAACGGAGCAATGGTCACAGTAAAATATTTGGACGAAGAAATGCAAGAATATTGGAGTCATTGACATTATTCATCAATGGGAAAGGTACCATTGCCATTGATCAATGGGGCAGCCATCACTGTCACTATTGATCAATAGTTCAAGTTGTGAATATCGGATTCTAGGATTAGCTACCCTCAGATCCGCCGAGTACGGTATTGTATAAGTATTTAGTACTTGGAAAATATTGGCATATGGTTCGGGAAAGGCGGTCTTACATTCTCTTTATTTATATTTGAACAAAACCAAAAACAGTTTGACTTGGAAAGTAATACAAAAATTGATAACTTTATTAATTTACAAAGGCCGCATTGAAGGCTTGTACAACGATTGAGATAACTTTTAACGTGATAATAATTATAAGCTGCTCACTATTCTAACTTAAATTACCACTCTGATCTCCAGTTGGAATGAAGATACACACTGATCTAACGATGGTAAAAAGATATACGTACTGCTAATATGGAGATAACCACTCGGATCTACTGATGGTGGAAAAGATAACTGAAAACAGAGCAGACACCAACTTATATACAAATAAAGTGGGTCCTCTGCTCTGACGTCATTTTGGGCTATCCCAAGGATTCCCCCCTAAAACTCACACTCTGATTGGTCCCTTGCTCCTCGTTGTGCAATCTTGGAACTGGTGGGAACCAGTTTGGGAGTGGTGGCTCCTGACAGATAATGTAAACTTTGCTTGCTTTGACAAGACTCATCAACAGCCATAGCTCGCATACTTTGTGCTCCCACTCCTTTCGTTTATTGTGACAAGAGCGTTAACCAACCAAGTAGGATACTGCTGTAATTACTTTCACAATGGGACAATTTCCATTTAGTCACGACGACGGATGGTTACCACTCGTCATGACGTACTAGTTCCTGATCCTTAACCTGGAGGGGTTATTCCAGGATGATCACAAGTTGTGCAATCAGCATCAGGCACCACGCGGTAGTAATCTTCCTTGGCCACCATCATAATCTTATCTTACACAGTGGTCCCATAAGACTCTGTTGTATTAACTACCGAGAACGTCTCCTTAAAGCTCCTCAGTATTTAATCCACCACTGCCTTAACGTCACACTATACCGTCTTTATATTAAAATGTCATATAACCAGTTCTACAGTCTAACGCGGGTAAACTCCGCCTCCTTATTTCTAGTAATTTATAGCTGTGTTTAAACACAAATCCAAAACGGCTATTAAAAATATCCGAAATGACAAAACTAGATTGGTTGGTGATAATTACAACTCTATCAAACTATTTTCAAATATGACTAGCATAACTTGTCCGCCCATAGTGATCGTAATTACCAGCCTTTCACTTACAAAATAATTCTCCACAAAATATTCAAACAGTCATTCTGACACTCAGTCTACATGTTTATACTCGTTATAGGTCATTATCAAAACAGTCATCAGCTTTTCCCCAAGCGATGTGATAATACTACGCATCATTCATTCATGCTCATACACGCTTTGCACCCAAGCTGTTTATAACGGCCTATACTTCCTGGTACCTTGGAATCGCCAAATGACGTAATGTGATGATACTGTAATAAATATTCACCATTGAGAAATTAACGCTTTGATTTCAAACGCGCAGTGTTGAAGCCCGCAGAGAAAGTCAGATTTAGTTTAGGGAATTAGTTCAATTCCAAGAGGATCGTGAATTCTTCAGTGTCACAACACTTTGGATGGGGCATCCCTGACGAAATAAACATTTCTGGCAAATCCATTAACAATTTAAGAAACGTGACACAGATAAGTTTCCCCTTCTAAGTACTTTAAAACGCCTTAATGAGCCTGTGTTATGGCCCTTATTTCAAGTTGTGGCTTTTTCATATTCATATGGCAAATAGATATTTGATTGAAGAAACACATCTGCTAAATTGGTTTTAATCCATCGCCAATTGACGAAACAAATGAATTTTCACCATAATTTAAGACGTAATGAACCAGAGTTTTTGCCCTTGTTTAAAGGTGCAGACTCTTTAAATTCATAGTTCAAATAGACTGAAGGAACATATCTGCTAAATTTGATTTTAATCTATCAATAATTGGCGAAAACATGTATTTTCCCCATAAGGCTCAATACTTAAAACGCCTTAATGAACACACGTTATTGCTCTTGTTTAAGGACGTAGCCACTTCATATTCATAACTCCATTAATAGATGTTGCCTAAATGAACATATCTACAAAATTTAGTTTTATTCCATCAATAAATGACGAAACATGCCACAAACGTATCCCCCAACCCTACACCACCACCCCACCCCCACACACACCCCACACACCCCCCCCACCCCTCCCCCCCCCCCACACCCCACGACCCACCCCCTCCCATAGCCGTCAACACTTAAAAACGACTTAATGAACCAGAGTTATGGCACTTGATTCATAGCCCCATAGATATTTCCTAAAGGAACATCTCTGCCAAATTCGGTTGTAATCAATTGATAAATGACGAACCGTACCACAAACGTATTTTCCCATAGGCGTCAATGCTTTTAAAATATAGCAAGGGCCATAACTCTGCTATTTGCGGACGTGGCCACTTCACCTTCATAGCCCAAATAGATATTGACTACAGGAACATATCTGCCAAATTTGGTTTTAATCCTTCAACAAATAACGAAACGCGACACAATTGTTGACAGCTCATATAGACACAGACAGACAGACAGACAGACAGACAAATCGCGATTATATAAGCTAAAAATTAACAGCAGTTCATCTTATAATTTAATTTTTTTTAATTTGACATCAGAGTATAGTGTACAGTTTTTAGCTCTTTATTATTCAAACTATGAGAAGTTCCTTTACTTCTCAAGAGCTCCGCTATTAATTAACACGTTGACATTATTTGATCACGCGGAGATTTCGCGTAGGGGCCATAGAAATCGTATATGCAGGGAGGGGGGTACTATTCATAATTGTAAGCAGTCCGCGCATTAAAATGACTGGCCAGTAGCAATGAAAAGGAAAACTGCAGACGATAACAGCCTCCAGCGCATTTCGATTGCAGCCTCTGAACGCATGCGGCAGCAGCCGACTACGTCTAGACGTTATGCTGAGTCATCATCAACATCCTTACATCACCGAGAAAAGCGTGAGCGCACACGCCGGTAGACGACCGTTTATATGATTTAGGTGTTCACGGATTTAGCACATTAGTTACCTTGCGTGAAACGTTGAAAGACTGAACGCCGTTTCTATTTAGACAGTCTTGACAAGTAAAACAACATATCTGATTGAACGACATCACCATATTTCGTGTTTGATTTTCCGCTTGAAAAATCGGAATCGGAGACGCATTTCAATTTGATAATATTCTTATTTATGCAACGTGGACGTACTTTGGCTACAAAGCTAACAAAAGTAGTAGGTAGTCCTTCCACGTAATAAGGTACCGGTATCGCCAATGACCTGTATAATACTGCACAAAAATACATACTTACCGTAACATAACAGTTCGCACTACTGGTAAAAAAGATAGGAAGCGTGCGGGAGCGTGGAAGGTCGAAATTCCAAAAGAACTACACATCCATCCATATAATATTTGAGTGAATCGTGGAATGTATACAAATTAATAACGTATAAACACTAATGGTAATCCTGTACTGGCTGTATCAGAGATGGTGGACTATATCACAGAGAGGCTGGAAATGGATGGATTCGCAGCGCTAATAGCTACGCTACGAGTCTATAGACTGGTTATAGGAGCTCGCTTCCCACTTAGAGGAGACCTAAGCAGCGGGCAGATAGAATCGATAATATGCGTTGAGCATACGCTGTTTGTAAGTCCACCTCGCTGTATCATGAAAATACCCTGATAAAGCAGCTTACCGGGCCGATACTGAAAGTATCGGCCCAGCATCGGCCCAGTAAGCCGTGTTATCTGGGTAGAGGTTCCTGTTATATTCGTCGCTGTAGAGACAGTATAGAGTTCGCATGGACTACCATTAGTGCCGATGTACCTAAGCTATCTCATGGCCAGATTCAAGTGCGCAGTCACCAGAACAAAAGCCAACCGGACAGAATCCCACCCAGCTATAATCCCACCGAACACAATCCCACCCAGACATAATCCCACCGAACACGATCCCACCCAGATATAATCCCCCCCCCCCCCCTGGACACGATCCCACCCAGGCATAATCCCACTGGACACAATTGTCAGGGGGCTGTCTGGTGGGATTTTGTCTGGACCGTCGGGTTTTGTTCGGCGAGATTGTCCTGGATTCCAAAATTCATTATAACTGAAATCGGTCGAATATTTCGAAACTAATTTAACTGGAGCCGGTTGTTACCATAGGCAATGACAAATCCCAGTCAAATTATTTTCAAAATATTCAACAGAGTATTCCTTACATCTGAAAGAATGTGTCGTCTGCGAGGGTTAGAGGATTACGTAATTAATTAGGATATTATGAATAATAGACATAATAATGCATTATCTATGGGGGTTGCTGTGTGAATTTTTTGTAGAGAATTACTCTTCAGAATATCATCTGGCATCATGTTAGATGAAATAAAATCGAGTGTAAACATTTGGTAACCCGGCACTAAGGGAGATAATCACCGGTTTCCATGGCAACCCAATCCAAAACTAATATTGCCTTACCGCTGTGCCTAATTTTAAAATAACTTCACGAGTTTTGAAGATAGAAACATGAAATAAATGTCAAAGTTAAAGTGTAGATCATGGCTGGCATTTTCTTTTGAAAACAGCTAGAGTGATGCTAGATTAACATGTAATCATGCACTTTTATTCTTTTTAAAACGTGTATGCTAGAAGAACGTGATTATAAATGTTGAAAATTATGCCTTTTGCTGCTTCCTAATATCACTCGTCAAATTCCTTAAAACCGGTGAAACGCACCACGTGACACGCGTCACAAGTGGAAGGGACGAGGGAATTCCCTCTAGTCGTTAACGTATTATATAGGTCGACTGGCAAGGAGAAAAGAGTTGCATCTAGATATATTTATGCAATTAATATTGATATTTCGGGGGTCTCGGTGGTAGGCATACATGTGTTAAACATACATGAATTTTCACATTCAACGCTAGAAAAATGCGTCGTACTATTGATTCTCATATAAAAAAAAGAATTGTGAATCGTGTTCTAAAATCCCGCTGTACATATTAGAATATATTTTCTAATATTAAACGATTTTTACCGACAGCTCAATCGCCAATCTATCCCGCTAGCATTTAGCATTGTGCGAATCGAAGGTTCGTCGTATCTTCTTTCCAGCAACAAACGGGTAAATCGAGTCCACTAAACGATTCCTTCATAGGAATGCCGGAATCGCGATAATGATTGGATAAAACCCGCATTCTTTCAGCTCATACATATTAATGAGCAATAATAAACACGAAAGAAGGAAACCCCTTTATCTGAATTAAACTTTCTCGAGGTTCTGTAAAAATGAAATCTGTCAAAATCATCGGCAGCAACACATTTATATCAAATTGCCATTAAAATAGTATGTAGTTATTAAATGTCAATTTGTCAATGTGTCCAAACTGTTTGAACATTGATAAATTGGCATTTAGTAATTAAATGGGATAGTTGCTTACCAGTAGTGAATGGGTCAATAACTGACTTTTCATAAACTTAAAACTTATGGATTTCTGTATAGATATCCCATTTCTCAAGTATGATTTGGCTTTTAAATTTTTGGACATCATACACTATTTCCTTTTTAAAAATAAAAGCCTATGTAAAAAATTTAGCTGTTATGATAATAATTTTGAATCTTGAAAACCCACACATCTGGGAAATGGGCTAAAGCCGAGCCTATAGGCTTATATAAGTTTAAGCTCCTTGAGTGAACACTGATAGAATTGTAAACCTGGCATAAATCATGAATGTTACCTTGAAAATATCGACATGATAAATATATCAAACAACAAATAATTTAAAATCAAATTTAAGGGAGTGGCATGGTTCTCAACAATGGACTCCCACAGGAGGAAACATTGGCAATCTTCTTGACTCTTCTCTCATGCACCCAATAGTTGCCTACCTGTAGTGAACACTGATAATGCACAATCAGATCGAATGAAAGGTTCCATTGAACAAATAAAGAACCAACATGGCCACCAAACAGTAAATTATGATTGGTCCCTGTTTTATCACTGATCAATTTCTTTTGAACAAACTTTAATCACCCTTAGTTATCGATGAAATATCAGGAGTTTCAGCCTGAACCGTAAGCACTTCCTGTGATGTCATTTTCAAGAACAAGATGTTCACCTGAAAATGGATCAGTTAAAATTCCAGGCACTCAATATGGGGTACTCCTGGCCGAATTTGGTTAAAACCGGGAATTGATTAACCCAATAATACTCGTGCCACCCAAAAAATTGCTTCTGTGGTAGATCTGAGAAATGTCCGTTTTCAGACCAGGACTCCAGTAGAATACTATTTTGTAAATTTACTACTGGAATGACTGGCTCGATAATCAAGCCAGTCATTCCAGTGATAAATTTTCAAAAATAATCTCAACCTGCAAATGGACATTTTCTATGAGAAAATTGATACTTATTTTGAATAATTTGAGGGGTAAATGGTTATGGATGAGACATCTGACCAATCAATTTTCTGAATAGAACTTCTGGAGCGTACCACCATAGGGTCCATCTAGTTAAACTTGGTTAAAATCAACCAAGCGGCTGAGGAGATGTATTTTGACAATTTCCGGGAACCTTTTCATAGAATCCAAGATTTTCACCCCAAAACCGACTAATCGAAGTTCTGAACTCAGAAGCGTAGCACCATACCTGTCCTCGGGTTAACGGGTTAGTCTTATAATCGAGCCCTGCTAACACGATAAGATTCTCCCAGACAAATTTGCCTGAAATTGGTCATAGAAGATGCGATTTTACAGACAGCTCAGTCACGACCACCACGGCATAAGCTCAATTTGTCAGCATTTATCTCATAATCGGCCATAACTGTCATGATGTTTTACCTGCATCGCCAGACGCAAGGGTTAATATGAGAATGGAGTGCTTCGACTTCTTTTGGGTAAAAATCACAATGCAACAGCTTTCAGCAACAATTTCTTCAAATTGGATACTATGAATAACTCTGGTTCTACTGGCCGAATGTTTGTCTATGGGGTCCTGAATATGTGCACCAATTTTGAGGTCAAAGCTAAATCTCAAACAGTAAAAGCTTTCAGTTGGCAACATTGCTTCAAAAACAGACACTTTTGACGCCATAGCGGCCCAATTGAAAGATATACATGTATCAACGACATGAATATTGTGCAAATTTGTCCAGGTTATTCATTACAACCGAATTACCATTGCATAAGCTGACCCAGGATATGCAATTTGACCGACGGACGAACACCATGGCATAGGCTCACTTGGGCCTTCAGGTCAGGCGAGTTAATAGTGATCTGATATTCCGAATATTCTCAGTTTATAGAAATTTAGCCATGCACAAGAATCATAGTAATTTCAATAGTTGATGCGACAACAATCTTCTATGATTTCACATAGAATGGCTGTACTAATACCCGAGTGTACTGTGAAGGCCCATGCTTTCATTGTGCTATGATTTCAGATAGAATGACTGTACTAATACCTGAGTGTACTGTGAAGGCCCATGCTTTCATTGTGCTATGATTTCATATAGAACGACTGTACTAATACCTGAGTGTACTGTGAATGCCCATGCTTTCATTGTGCTATGATTTCACATAGAATGAGTGTACTAATACCTGAGTGTACTGTGAAGGCCCATGCTTTCATTGTGCTATGCTTTTCTGACCCCTGTTTGCTTTAACCCTTTCACGGATGAATTCCCCATATCTAATTTTCAAGGCAACCATAGAGGAAAACTGTTGAATATTTTGAAATTTATCTGACTAGAAACTGTTGCTGCCTTAGGAAACAACAACTTCCAGTTAAATCAATTTCAAAATATTCAACAGAATAAGTTTTGTCGTACGGAATTTATTTTTTCAGGGATTTGTCAATGAAAGGATTATGCTAACACTGCCTTCCATAAAATTATTTGCTGAATATCCAACAGCTTTCTTATATTGTATTAAACCCCTTGAAAAAGCTATAGACTGTCAGACTGACACTGGAGTTTCATGGATAAAACCAAAGGAATTAAGAGAATCATGGACAACAAAACATCATGGATAAATCTTGCTCACACTTGATGCATGTGGTTAAGGTAAAGGAAAAGGGAGCTTCCAAATGGTGTTGATTGGTAACACCATAGAGTAATGTAACTACTATCACCAGTAAAGAAGATATAATGAATCAGAATAACTTAAAGCAACTAAACTACCTTAATATGCCTCCCAATGCTCAGATGCGCGATAAATCTAATTCTGTTCCTTTTTACAAGCGGTCCTGTTATTACTGTACTTGTTATATAACAGTGATCTACTAGTATATCTGCTAGTAAAAGCGATATAAAATACCCGAAACTATTCTGAAAACAATTTGACAGGCCACTGGTATATGCAGCAAAGAATTTCAGTGAAAATGGTTTCAAATTATTCGCTGGCATCATTTTATGACCATAGAAACAATCAGTGAAAATTACACTAGCCAACTGGAAAACATTTTGACTGAGAATCCTTGCTGCTGCTAGCAACTACTTCCAGTCAGATTGTTTTCAAAATAATCAGCAGTATTGAACCAGTAAATAAGCTCTGTTATAGGTATCAATGCACAAATGGAATACTATTTGCGTGGCACTTAAACCCCACTGATAGGCACTTAGGTCCACTTACATCTTTGATTGTTTGCAAAATGGGTAAAATGATTGCTTCGATTATTCAGATAAATACATGGTTAATGTCTATGTTTAGAAACATCGTTTTAAGTTATTCTGATTCATCTCTGGTATTTTACTGGAGTTAATAGTTTTATTTCTCTATGATGGTACCAATCAACAACATTTCGATGTTCATCTTTTCATTTTCTTTAAATTATAATATATTATGGTGGCTGTTCTCGAGGTAGCGTTGATTGACACAAATCTTCGAAATTAATGATAATTTCAACAATTTCAAATGACTAATAACGAAATTTGACCATTTAAGCAATAATAAAAGTTTTTATGGTGAAACATTATTAAATCTGTTGTATCGCAACAGTATATATATGATAATATTCTCAGAACATAGAGTCATAGACAGTAGAATTCCGCCTGGTGATTAAAGCACAATATGTACCAAATTTTGTCCCATATAAATCAAATCTGCAGACAGTGAGTGAAATGTAGCCGCATGTGTGAATACTGCATATTGTTCACAGTAGGTTATCAATAATAGGTGTGTGTCACTGAAGGAAGCCTCCACACTGAGTGTCCGACATGGCAATAGTTCTCATCCTGCCAGGGGATTACACCAGTTCTTACTAAAGCACACACTATAACATCACATATTCAATTGAGAAAAGTTATGCACATGACACGTCGTTATCTCAGAAAGTGGGTCTAGTCCTCTAGATAAATGGTTAAACCACCTAAAATCACATAGATTTCCTCAAGGGCAGTGTTACTCTCAGGGTAAGACTGACACTCTGCTAAAGAAGACTTCAGTACATGATGTAGATATGGGATTGTCTTCTGGGGGGTCATGACCCCGGGGACATCTTATATTTGCAGTCCAAGACCCCCAGCGAAGAATATGACAAGACCCCCAGCAAAGAATATGACTATATTTTTTAATACCAGACGAGCTAGGGAACGGATAACACAATGAGCGAAAATGTATTAGCGCGATCTAGTGTGTGCATCAAGTCGATGCAAAACTGACACGAAAATATAGCTGATACAATAAGTGAAATTGGAATATGAAATTGGAATAGAATAGACTAAGACTTAGGGCAGTAAGCTGATGGAATCTATCGGTGGTTGAAAGATGAAAGCTGTTGCTGCAGGCGCGGCATAACCTTTTATAGTATTCAGCAGAAGTTATGACCAATAGTTTTCTAAATATTCAAGCAAGAGCGTCGGTAGAATGCTACGCACAGAGTGTACGTAGCACAGACTGAATGACTCATAGAATGACGTAGTAAACGTGGCGACGATCGACTTACCATAAGGACCGTAATAAGGTGACCGGGTTTCTATATTTCTATAGAGGCGACCCACGACACCAGATACGACACCAGATGTTGGTGAATCAGATGTACCACATGGTCAATACGTCATGGCACCCTTCTGAAATGCAGGCGTAGGCCTAATAAGCAAGGGGCTGGACGTGGGCATGATAGCGTCTGGCGCCAAGTAGATTAGAAAACCAGACGAAAAGTGGACAGAAGACGTTAGTCAGAATAAGATATTAAGAAACGATTAGCAATGATTGTCGAAGCAATGTCCATCACTGTCAAGTTTGTGGGAGGTTATCGGATAGAATTCCACACTCATGAGTCAATTAGGCCGCTTTAACTTGTTCGGTGTTCTTTTCCTAAGAGAGAAAATCGGAGTTTGATTAGTCAGGATGACGTCACAATCAATGAGCATCGAATCAAACTCTGGAAAGAGGAACCCAAACGAACATGGTAGAGGGCTCTAGAGAAGTATAAAAAGTGGACTTTAACTTTTTAGAAAAATCTTGGTTCCGAAAATTATTGCGCTTAGGTAAACCTAGCCTCGATGCCGTATAGTTCTGTGGAACTGAATTTGTCGAAATTCAAATAAGTTTTTGGTGAATGGTTTTAAGTAGCCAAGAACGGTTTTTGACGAAAATGATTTAGAGAATCGTGAAACGCAACTTTGTAATGATAGAATGACCAGTATTCGTATTGTATGAAAATCAGTTATTTCTATAGACGCGAGTGACAGTAAAAGTTACTCAAAGTATCTGGTGTTAGTATAAGCCACCCATGATTGATAGAGATTGGTGGTAGTATAAGCCACTCATATTTACTTAGAGTTTTATTTAACAGTTTGTTTTCTATCGTGACAGCATAAGTCACACATATCCGTAGCCATATTAGACAGTCAAACTTAAGAGAATAAATTATCACTTCGATATTCTCGAAGCAAGAGTTTGGGTTGTGTATTGTCCAGTCTGGAAGCGACGGAAGACCACCGTCCCGAGCCACCATCTTTTACCCGAGTCAGATCAGGCCCAGATTATCGAGTATAAATATCGTCACCATTACCTTAGACGAGGCGAGCAGATAATCGTACTACTGCATCTTTGATAAGAGGTTGTCGCAGCAACCGGTACATCATATTCTTATCAGAAGTGTAGTAGATATATTTCTAAATTAGACCCGAAGATCGAAAATCTTCAATGAGTAACACGACTATCACAGACCTGCAAAAGAAAGGACAGTTAAAGAGAGATGTTGAAATACATGTATGAAGCATGTTCCCCGAGTTTGTTGAATCGATATGAAGGATATTGAAGCACTTTCAGAAGTCTACTGTTTAAGTGAACAAGAATTCAAACTGAGACATATTTTGAAATAATACTGCTTTTAAACTGTTATTGTCTTGAATAGCTTACAGCATTATTCTTTCTAAGATATATACATCGGTGTATCTACTTTCATAAGGATTTGACCTTTTTAATTACAGCCTCTCGATATCAAGAGCTATTCAATAATGATGTTGTGAATATTTTGAAGCTAATAATTTGACTGGAAGTTGTTGTTGCCATAGAGAGCAAAAGTTCCCAGTCAAATTAGTTTCAAAATATTCAACAGAATCTCCCCTACATTATAACAAATCGGTAATAGCTGGTCTGTGAGTGATAAAGGATTAATATCCTAATTATTATGCTTTGACTAAACAGAATGTAATCATCTTGTCACCTTAATCGTTTTACTTTCAAAATATGGAGACACTAGTGCTTCAGTTATTGTACCTGTAGGCTTATCATGATTGTCTCATTACCCTTGCCCTGTAGAGGTAATAAGGTATTGCATTCAGATCTGATAGTGTGTCTGGAGCTCAGTATCGCTCACCTGGAGTACTGTTGCCAGCAATAGTTTTTAGTTTTAAAAGCACACATTGTGGCCAGACATTTGTAAGAGTAACCTGTTATTGAATGTCTATTTACAGGCCAAGAGAATACAACTCTTGAAGATGTATCACTGGAATGACCGGCTCGGGTATAAAGCCAGCCATTCCAGTGGTAAATTTTCAAAATTGTCTTCTCTTGGTCTGTAAATGGACATTCCTCAAGACCATAACAGAGGCCGGTTTTGGCTGGCATGACCATTAAAGGGTTAAACAATTTTGGGGGGATTTCTGGATAGCAGCCAAGTTTGATTGAAATCGGCCCAGTAGTAAAATGTTTTAATTACTGATAAGTATTTTTTACCAAATTTCGTTCCTAATTTCAGAAATCCAAAATGAGCACAAAAGATTTAACAACCAGATTCTGTATAAATGTCAAGAATCATACATGTCTCTCCAGGAGAATTTCAAAGCGGAGTAATCACCTGCTCTCCTGAATTTAAATTTAAACCAGTGAAGCGAGTAGTGTTAGTACTCGCCTCTATATTCTATCATCGTTACTAAACAATATAGGCAATCTATGAGATGTTCGCCTAGAATTAACCTTAGGGAAGAGGAGAGCAACCATTCACCTCTCCATAAGTCATGATCATATTATGTAGCATCTTAGAGGTAATTACATACAGGGCTTGTTGAAACATACTGTCATCTTTAAGACAAAAAATGTGTTTTGAAAGAGTTTTGAAATCCTAGATAGCCATTGTAAAAATCAACCAATCAAGTAATAGGTTGTATCAAAAAATTCCATGCGGTTTAAGGTCATGCCAGCCAAGCTTGGTTAAAATTCGGTCATTTTTAAGAAGATTTAATTATACGTTTTGAAAGATTAAAAAAAATTATAGTAAAATCCAAGATGTCCAGGTCAATCAATCTTCAGGTGGCCATTGGAAAATTTACCAATCAAATTTTTGGATAAATTCTGGGAAGCCTACTATCATAGAACTATCTAAGCACAATTTGATTAATATCGGTGGTTAATGGCCAGAAGTATTTTCATAAAAAGAATTATAGATGGGCAGTAGAGCTGGGCGGTATTGATATTTGCATGACGGTACCGGTACCATGAAAAAATACTGCGGTACCACGGTATACCGTCATCTGAGCTTGAGGCATGCCACGAAATTAGAACAATTTTTTCCATTTCCTTTTCACTTCCATCTCCATTCAACGGTAAATGTAGGTAAAATAAATAAATCGGCTTCCTGATTTAGAGAAGAAAAACATGGCTGTTTAGTTTCACGATTTTATTAGGTCACTATTTTTATTGACATAATATCATTCACGGGAATATCGGTCAAAGGGTGTGGTCGACTCGCTAACTATAACCCGCTGTTTGAGACATTGGGGTGCACTATTTTCAATCTGGATTGTTCTTGCTATTAATGCGTGCGACCAGCAAACGGTAAATTTTATTTGGGCAGTCGAGCGCTTTGATAAACCGAGTCCAGACAACATCCGCGAGTATTTAAACGGGACGAGTGTTGTACGCTTTTATTTCTGTTGGAGTCGTATATTCTGTTACTCGCGAAAACAGGCCTATACACACACATATAACACGACATTGAATATAGCCGATTCCAAAGCTTCTGATAATTACCGAGTACCCGATGTGCAGACTCGTTACTCGCCATGCTTCACGTGAAAAATGCGTGTAAAAAGCTATTTCCGCGAACTTCTGACGTGTAGCCAGTTGAAAAATGAATTACAAAAACTAAAACACTATAATTTTTAGGTGTCGTTACTTAAACTGGATTTAATCCGTAAAGAAATTTCTTAAAACAAGCCAGAAAAATAAAAAATAACGACTTCAACGCTGCTCGTTGTTAATAAATTAGCAAGTGATCAAAATGGCGTGAGCAAATACTACGTTTTAGTAAATTTTCATTGATAAATTCAGCATAGTAATGTATTTTCCCACGGTCTAGTTCATGAACAACCAATCAGATACGTCTTTGCGAGATAGCTGTTGTGTTTGAATAGCACGCAGTTTGTATGTTATTTTGTTATTCTAGCGTGTTTGTTCGGTGACAAAATGTTTGGAGTAATAAATTACAAATAATAGAAACGGGAATAGGGAATATATTATAGTGTAATTACTACCGGCGGACGGCCAGAGAATGAGTTTAGATGTTTTAAATAAAGCAATTTTACAGTGAGACTTTCAAGACGTACGTTTGACATACAATTCTGCCTGTCATTATTTTGTAATTGACGTCTTGACGTTTGTTTTTACAACAACCCTTTCACCTGAACTCGGCTAATAGTTAGGGATGCCTGTATTTTTGGCACTGTTAGCACTTATTTACCCTTGGTCAAGTCAGATTTTATGAATATATTTCTCAAATATTGCTCAAACATTATGGACGGTATTCACGGTATTTGGAAATGTCAACGGTCACGGTATCGGTTCACGGTATACCGCGGTCCTCACGGCACTACCGTCAGACCGCCCAGCTCTAATGGGCAGGCGACAGAGGCAAAGGTCACCATGGTATAAGCCCGCTTAGTCACTTGTCCCTTCAGAATGGGTGTGCTAAAAATTACTGATCAAATTTGGATAAAATTTTAACACAAAGGCTGATACTGTGAAGAGAATTTTCAGATGTTGGCTGTGATCAGTCAACCAATTTGGCTGAAATTTTAATAGGAAAGTTTGTAACTGTACATTAGGCTTCCACAACATGGCCATGTTTCATACGGAAAATCCGTCATTAGGTGGAGGGTGATCTTGCTCGCTCTGTAGTTAATATTTACTGGTAAGCAAATGTGTGCTTATCAGACTGAAAGTTCATGTTTCTTGTACAGCAATAACCGAATCAATATGGGGTTCTAGCATCTAACACTTATCACTGGACTGGATGACTTGATAATGGAGCCAGTCATTCTAGTGGTAAATTTTCAAAAATATAATTCTCATGACCTGCAGATGAACATGCAGTAAGGAGATATGCTGATTTTTGTTACCAAATTTAACCATTAAAGTGTTAAATATTCAAACATTTATCCAGACAGACGAGATCTCTCTTGACATAAACAAAACCTTCGTACTACAATCAATTCCGGAATCATAGTTTAATCCTCATCCCGTAGGTGGTAATGCATTTGGTATCCAGAAGTGTATCTACTACTGAGCTGATTTGGCTCAAATCTTAGCAACAAACAAAGGAGTGTGTGCGTGCGTGCGTGCGTGCGTGCGTGCGTGCGTACGTGCGTGCGTGCGTGCGCGTGTGTGCGATTTGCGGGAGGGTGTGAAAGGGGGTGATCGCATTGGCAAAAATAATTAGACGTTCTGAGAAGCTATCTCCTGCATTCTGAGCGAGCAAAATGTACATTTACTGTGCCTGCAAATTATATCTAATTTTATTTTAAAAGACGTTAGCATGATACATTGATAGCTGATGTTCATTTTAAAGATATTGCAACTGAATGCTGTTGCTGTAATAGAGAGCTGAAACATTCTCAAAATGAACACCAGTATTTCTGCAAACAGTTGATAAATATTTGTATGCCTGTCCAGCAGGACACGGGTTAAATATGTTTTTATTTTAAATACCTTAAAATATGTATGTACACAAACGAAAACTAATTTACACTAATGATAAATAACACATTGTCAATATTTATTTTTTTTAAACAGGGCCACAACTCTTTAATAGGTATATCCATTTTATTTTCATAACTCAAAAAGATATTGCCAAAAGGAACATATCTGCCAAATTTGTTTTTAATCCTTCAACAAATGGCAAAACGTGCCACTATTGTGATGGAAAGACGACGGACAGATGATGGAAAAATCGTCCTCGTATAAGGCTATAAGCTCACCCAGGTGAGCTAACAAAGAACAGAACAATATAAGAATAAACAGTACTATAGCCAAACCTGTCTTCAATGACTGCCTTATAAAGCACCAAGAAATGTTCACAAAAGACAGATGGGCTCTTAATACAAATTAGCAAATTCTGTTACAAAGATTACCCTGAATCCACTTTATAGATCTATAGATGTAATACTAGAAGTTATTTACATATAATCAAAATTCTTTCTGAATAAATTATTAGTTGGACAACTGCCCTACCACCTTGCCACTTGCGACTCCCCTGAATATTTATAACATTTAAGATTTTTGCGAAGCTCTGAAAAGTGGGGTGTGGGGTGGTACTATAGCAACCCCCCGTCCCATCCACCCCACCCGCCCATAGCAACCACCCCCGCGCCTCCTTAAAAAAGTATTCATTCATTTTGCCAATGAATGCAACTGACAATGTCCTTTAGTTATAGCTTCATTTTGATGGTATACCTAACGTGCCATGAACCTCTGCATGGACAAAGTTAACAGCTTAGTTATTACAAGTTCCCAGGTTAATCGTCGCATGCCCCCAGCTCCGCCATGACAACTCTTACTTACACAGAACGGGTACTATTTATGACAACATTAACTGTAGTTGTTGAGGTATTGGAAACATTGAACGCAATCGTTTCCAGTGCAAATGTAATACGACGCCACACTTACACATATCATCCTCCACGTCCTCCTCCACATTACCAGACACATCAATCACAGCGCTATTGGAAGAGTTAATATGACCTGTTGTTCCTGTTTGATCTTCAGCCTCGATTGATGAAAGGATCGTGGTTGTCTGCCCTGCTAAAGTTCTCATCTAGCTGCACCCTACACCGCCCCTCCCAACTCTCAGCCCACTCGCTTTGGTTTGGTTGGTGAGGTTGAGGTTGACCATCCTCTCATCCCTTTGATTATATCAATAACATTTCCATTAAGGACTGTAGTCGTATCCTAAGATTCCTGACATGGGAGGCCTTTCAGGATAGCCACGCTGGCAAATGACACCAAACACGTTCCGTTGGAAGCTGATTTGAGACACGTTCATTTGAAAGCTGATTTGAGATTCGATCAAGCTAGTGGCGAAGCTACCTCACATGGTGGTAAATTTACACACTAAAATTTCGGCAACAAAAGCAGAGATTCCAGACCCTCGCCCTCATGCCTTTTGTCACACTGTAAACATTTTCTTGGTTCCCGGATTTCAGCGATTTTCCAGATGTTTCGAATCACTCGCGATATTGTATAATCATAATGTACGGTTATATCATCTATTGTGTTCAAATTTGAGCCAAATTGGACGAGTAGTTTCGGAGATATCCATATATACGGAATTCGATCCGAACAGAGCGAGGTATATGGATAGGGGTCAACGTCTGGAAATCCTATCATATGTAAAGCTCCTTGGTTGTGTTACAGCTTGAAACAAATTGGACAATTAGTTTCTGAGATTGATCCCGAAATTGATCCCATCCAGTTCCAGGCTTTCCTATCTGTATCAGGGCTGGCGTCTGGAAATCCTCTTACATGTTAGGTTCCTTTTGGTGTGTTAATATTTGAACCAAACTGGACTGGTATTTTACGACGTATTTCCAAGATATTCATATAGATCCGGAAACGGATCTGATCCGGATCTGGCTTTTTCGATCTGGATCACGACTAATATTTGGAAATCCTATTATCAGAGCTCTAGATAAGCAGGGGTGTTGCGTGTTCACCCAATAAAAATGGCTATGAGTGCCGAAATAGCCAATCACCCAATTAATTTCAGCTCTATTGCTAATAATGTATAATAACTTAATTAAAAAAACCAATTAATTTCCCCAAAAAAAACAATTTACAAAATTTCTAAGAGCGAATCACCCAATTATTGAAAAGTTTGTCTAGAGCCCTGCCTATTATACTCCAACACCCTTTCTTGTGTTAAAACTTGAGCCCAATCGGATGTCGTTTTTGAAGTGCAACTCCGGACGCAGAGGCAGACACATACGCACAGACACACGAACCCGATCACAATACCCTGTTCCCCTTATGGGTTGAGGGTAATTATATGCGCCATTCACACTCTACTGGGTAGCGGACTAGTAGTTATTAGTTTGGTTGGTGTATATCGAGTTGCTCATTCGAGGTCCCATTCATGACATATCTAGGCTGGTTTTGGTTATTTCGGTTTATTGCTCGTCACTACCCCTATTTTAACACTGATATCATTTTCTCCTGGGTGGAGAGTGAAGAAGATTGCCCCTGTTTCCAGCGATTTGCGAGATCTTTAATTCACGGGAATGTAAACCTGACAGCTGAATCAAAGCCAAGCGCGTTACCGGTACGTCAATCGTCTCACTATAACTCGTTGATTTAGTGGTTAAAATTTATATATATGGCTTTGAAAAAGGTCAAATATCCTTTAACAAACCAGGCCCGTAATGCTACCTCCCCACAACTCATTTGACAGAAAGGGATTCAACCACATTTGTAAAGCGAGGTGACATTTGTACTTGGATCCCGCCCCCACCCACCCATCCCCCCAAACCCCACACCCCAACCCCACCCCATTGACAGGGGGTGGTGGCAAAAGTTCAAATGTCATAAAGACCTTGTCTGGCATGCTATTTTATCGGAAACAGTTTGGTGGAGTTAAACACAATTTTATGTGATTTACCCATATGATTGCGGATTGCGACATGAGAGTTATATTTGTATTTGATGATTATAGTAATAATGATAATGATGATAACGATAATGATGATATAAGTTACTGTATATATGTGTAGCGGTATTCATACAATATTCTAACAGCATGCCAACTATCTGACTGTCGCACAGCTGTGCATGTACATAAAATATTGTGGATGTTGAAATTGTTCAGGTAACCTGGGTCAAGTTCGACTGGCTAAGCACAGTCAGTTTGCTGGTTTACTGAACATGTGCATGCCCAGTCGAACGATGGATAGTTAACTACAGTTCGTTGGCACCAGATTCCCCATTGAATTACTATTGGAGCCATGTACTAGTCGTGACTAACTCTTTTTGTCGTCTGTTGTAAGGGCCTGTGAAAATGCGTTATTTTTACCCGCAAAGATGTCAAAAAGCTTCCATAGAATATAGAGTGGGAAGGAAATGAGCCTTGGGAACATTGATTTACGATAGAACACCATAATGCCACCAAACTTAGATAGGTTATGGAAATATTACCACGTATGTGCATTTAACTGTGGGAAGCGAAAACCATCCACCATTTTGGATTTTACGGCAATCTTATACTAGTTATTTGAAACCTATCGAACTAACATACGCCCACTCACATAGCTACGCTGCGGCAGAGCGGGAGGACGAGACCCGTGCAATAGGACGATGTTTGGAATCGAGCTCGGGTACTCAGTCGACTATAGTTGACTAGCTAGTTAACTATTTCAAGTTTAACTGGGATCTAGATAGCTATAGCTAACTATGGTTAGCCAGTCGAACTTGCCCATGGCTGAAATAAAGCTTAACTGCCCTGTTTTCCTAACCAGTATCAAACCACGGTCAAATGATGGTTTGACCAAGGTTTGACCATGAATTGACCATGACAAACCATCATTGGCCATGCAGGTTAAATCACAGCACAGTCAGACCATGGTCGACCATGATCAACAAATTTCTCATGACCATGATAAAACTATGCTTGACAGTCGGCGACATACCATGTCCAAACCATGGTCAAACCATGGTCAAACAGGGCATGGTCAGACCATGATTTGACCATGATTTGAATTGTGACATTTGACCATATTCACCCATGGTCTGATTGTGGTGATATTTAGCCTGCATGTCAGACCATGGGTAAACGAACCATGTCCTGGAGGTTGGTGCTCCACCATGGTCGACCATGGTGCTATTTAACCTGCATAGTTGACCATTGGTCAGCAATCCAGCTCCACCACTATAACAAAGTGTACATGTGCAAGACTGTTCAGCCTACAACAGTGAACTACTTTCGTATTAGCCAAAATGCTGAGAAGCAATTGCAACATTGTAAGCATTGTCATTAGCTACGGTAATAGTCATGAAGACATAAAATAGTGATCAATAAGACAATGAAAATTTTGGCATGATTAACCTACATTGGCATTGTTTGAAATAAAGTGTATACAAGAATTTAGTGTGCATTATTACCGGTATGTTTCTATGTATATGACATTTACTATTCAAATATCATAATTAATGATGATTATATAATTTATGTGCAATAGAATAATTAAGATTTTAAATGCGAAAAGACACTCTTTTGAGTGAACGAGTTGTCTCCCTTAGTAAATTACACCAACCATGGTCAAAACATGGTCTACCATCGTCAAATAATTGTTTCTGAATACGTTCATAACACACTTAGAAAGTTTTTTTAAAAAGAAGTTTAAAGTTTAAGAACTATTCTTTAGTTGTTCCAGAAAATATTCAAGAGCAGCTTAAGTTCAAGAATTGCTTTTTATTAATATTCTTTTAAATATTGAGTAACATCACTGACCATGATATCACTGTCAATAGGAATGACATTGCGATTCTCCGGTAACAACAGTCGACAATGACGTGAGAGAATCGTAATATACATTGTGGGGACAAAGAAGCGAAAGAATGTGATATACATTATGGGGACAACCTAGTGAGAGACTAATGATGCACATTTTAGGGACAAGGAACGCATATCATGTACATCGTCAATCTCTCACTTGTCTGTCCTCAGAAGGCACACCATCACTCTCTCACTCCTTTCTCTTCTAATGTACATCAACATTCGTTCACTTTATTGTCCCCCACAATGTACACGATCATTCTCCCACTTCATTGTCCCCACAATGTACACCATCATTCCCTCACTCTTTTCCGCCAATAATGTGCATCATCGTTCTCTCACTTTATTGTCCCCAGAATGTACACCATCATTCTCTCACTCCTTTGTCACCACAATGTGCATCATCATTCTCTCACTTTATTGTCCCCACAATGCACACCATGATTCGCTCACTTCAATGTCCCCACAAAGTACAATATCATTCTGGCACGTCATTGCCCCCACAATGTACAACATCATTCTCGCACTCCTTTCCGCCATAATGTGCATCATCGTTCTCTCACTTCTTTGTCCCGCAATGTACATCATCTTTCTCTCACTTCAATGTCACCGCAATGTACATCATCATTCTCTCGCTTCAATGTCACCACAATGTACATCTTCATTTTCTCACTTTTTTGTCCCCACAATGTACACCGTCATTATGTCACTTCTTTGTCACCACAATGTAAGTAGTTAGAGGGCTTCGCCAGACCTAGATTCCGATTGGCTAATACCAAAAAAATTAGTTTTTTCCTGTGGAAATCCGATTCCTTAACAACTTCCTTGAGTGATCACACCCATGAACGGAAACAGAATATCCGGACCGGAAACAGGAAATCTGAACCAGAAACGAGATTTCCTATAGTAGTAATATGTCTCCTGAATTCCCTTGACTACTTCCTGAGGGGTAAGATCACATCCTAAGAGAAAACAGGACACAAGTTCAACTTCCGGTACTTCAGGATCATGAACAATACTTCCAGACCAGAAACAGGACATCTGGACTAGAAACGTGATTTCCTGTAGTAGTAACATGTCCCCTGAATTCCCTTGACTACTTGCTGGGTGATAAGATCATATTCTGAGCAGAAACAGGACACCAGTTCAACTTCCGGTACTTCCTAATCGAGAACAATACTTTCAGACCAGAAACAGGACTTCTGGACCAGAAACGTGATTTCCTGTAGTAGTAACATATCCACTGAATTCCCTTGACTACTTCTTGAGTGATAAGATCACATTCGAAGTGGAAACAGGACACCGGTTCCACTTCTGGTACTTCTGGATCGGAAACAATACTTTCAGACCGGAAACGGGACATCCGAACCGGAAACAGAACTTACATATTGGAATTGAAAATAGGTTACAAAAGGTGTGGCTGATTGTGTTGGCATCACACTCTAATTTAGTGTTTGTGACATCATATCTTAATTTTCTATAAAAAAGCAGTTATCCTGACAGGAAACAGGATATCCTGACAGGAAACCTGATTATCTGATATATCAAGGATCCACACATCCATCCTGTGGAAGGAAATCCACATCATGTAATGAGTCACATCCTGACAGGAACTGGTTGGTCTGGATCAGGATCATTACTCCCTGAGAGGATATCGTGACAGGAAACAGGATATCCTGACAGGAAACATGATTATCTGTTATATCAAGGATCCACACACCCAGGATCACTACTTCTTGACATGATATCCTGACAGGAAACAGGATATCCTGACAGGAAACATGATTATCTGTTATATCAAGGATCCACACATCCTTCCTGTGGAAGGAAATCCACATCATGTAATTAGTCACATCCTGACAGGAAATGGTTGGTCTGGATCAGGATCACTACTTCCTGACAAGATATCCTGACAGAAAACAGGATATCCTGACAGAAAACAGGATTATCTGTTATATCAAGGCCCCACACATCCTTCCTGTGGAAGGAAATCCACATCATGTAATGAGTCACATCCTAACAGGAAATGGTGGATCCGGATCGGAGACACTACTTCCTGACAGGAAAAACATGATTTTCTGTTATTTCAAGGAGCCCACACATCCTTTTCTGTGGAAGGAAATCTACATTAGGAATGAGTCACATCCCGACAGGAAATAGTAGATCCAGATCCCACTTCCTTTCGGAAACTATACTTCCGGAGGGGAAGTGTTGTAATGTATAAAAGGATAGGATACTTTTGGATTTCTACATCAAATTTTGTCTAGAAAAGCTGCATCAGGATTTTTTTCAGAAATATAAAACGCTGTCACATCATGGGTGGAAAAGTTGACAAAGTTGATAGATACCTCAAGAATTCTTCATTCAATTTGGAACTATCTAATAGTCGTTAACTTAGAGTTGATAAATGGTGATACATGTGTTGACTTTAGACAATTTCATCCTGAAGATTATCCTATGAAACGTGGTGTGTATATTACTGGAATTGCCTTTTACGACTTTAGCTGTCTTATAGGTGATTTTGAGGAATGCTGTGGTGGTTTATTTGGAGACTACAATTGTATATTGGTTGATGTAACTCGTATATGTGTAAATGACAAGTTTCCAGGTGTCGACATTCATAGATATTGGCGTAACAAATTGGACTCTGTTTTCTATCCTACCCGAAACGGAATTCATCTGTCTATTTTTCAACTGAGAAGCATAAAGAGCAACGTGACTGATATTTTGATTGCGTTTGGTCTTGGTGGAACATCATCATCTGCTACACCATTAGGTTCTAGATCATCTGAATTGTCAACTTTGTCAGATAAGGATTTGTTGACTGCAGTTGATAGGATTGAGGTTAGCTGCCATCTCTTTCTTTATTTACTCTTTCGTATAATATATCTAAGTTTTTGGCGGAGCAAAAGGCATTGGTGTCATCAGCAAACAGTATTAGTGACAAATTGTGGCAAATTTTGGGCAAGTCATTCATATAGAGTAAAAACAGCAGAGGGCCAAGAATTGACCCCTGAGGAACACCACAGGTTAATTTCCTGTTTTCAGAGCAGGTTGCATTAAATAGCATGCATTGTGTTCTATCAGTTAAATAGCTCTGAAACCAGGCAAGTGCACATCCTCGGATTCCGTAATAGGCAAGTTTTCCTAATAATATATTGTGATTGATAGTATCAAAAGCTTTTGAAAGGTCCAAAAAGATGCCAAGTATATGTTCTTTCTTTTCAATTGATTCAATTATTTTTTCTGTCATTTCAACTAGTGCGAGCATTGTTGAGTGTTTCTGGCGGAATCTATACTGTGAAGCATATAAAATTTCCTTTTTTTCTAGATAATTAATTAATCTATTATACATTAATCGCTCCATTAATTTAGAGAAAAGTGGAAGTATTGAGACAGGCCTGTAATTTGTGAAATTGGACGAGTCGTTTGCTTTATATATTGGAGTGACACGTGCAGATTTTAGTTTTGATGGAAATATGCCTTGTACTAGTGATTGATTGCAGATATGGTTGAGTGGCGTTAGTAAATCAAATATGCAGTGTTTAAGTATGCTCCATTTAAACCCATCTACGCCGGCACTTTTCGCAGGATTAAGTGAATTAAGTATAGTGAAGATTTCTTCATTGTTAACAGGATAAGCAAAAAATGAAGAGGATTGATAAGCGGAAGTATCTGTGAGGTAATCACTGTATTTAATTCCTGATGTAGATATGATTTTCTTTGAGAGATCTGGACCTATGTTAACAAAATATTGATTGAACCTGTTTGCGATTTCATTGTTATCCGTGATTACCTTATTATTGTAGAGAAACTTGGTCTGTTGTGCTTTTCTATTGTTTTTATTCAAAAGTGATTTTATGATTTTCCATGTTTCATTTATATCATTTATGGATTGCTCAAATTTATTCTGATAATAGTTCTTTTTTTGTTTTTATTGTTTTGTCCAACTTATTTCTATATTTTTTAATCTTTGTCTCATTATACTTTGTTTGACATTTTATAAATGTCAAATAAAGTTGCTGTTTTTTATGACAGGCAGATATCAATCTTCTTGTCAGCCATAGTTTAGTAGGGTTGTGCTTGAATAATTTCTTTTCTTTCATGGGGAAACTGTGCTCAAAGATGTTAGTGCATATGTTGTGGAGCTTGGTGTAGGCATCATCACATGACTCTGTATCTATCACTTCATTCCAGTCTACCTCAGACATGGCCTTTTTAAATTTTGCAATGTTGTATAAGTATTATATGTGTCCTGTATTGTCTGACGTCACAATCACGATTACGTAAGGGTTCATTGTCGTAATCTTTCATAAATGTTTTCTTAGTCAAATTAGTCTCAAAACATTCAACATATATGGGTTAGTGTAAATCTATAATCTGTCCGTTTTCAAAGCCTCTCAAATCAGCTTAGGTAGGCTTACTGTCAGTTTTACAAGAGCTTCACAAAATCGCCTTAAACAATTTCCCTCTCTCACCTCTCCCCTACTCAACACTGCAGAGATCATCTCTCACTTAGCAGGATGTAGCCAGGATTAAATACGTTGTCTATACAGTGACAGTGGTGTTGATTGCCGCTTTCTTGACTGGTAAGAAACTAATCTCTGCATTAATGATTTCAATAGAAATAATAACTTTAAATTTGTTGCATATTTTTCTAAAACTATTTATCTGAAAATAGTTAAAATGTTCTCAAAATATTCGGCAAATTCATAGATATTCTCTCTTGAAATTATTACGCAGGGGTAGTTTTTTTACAGTCATTTAAATAGGTTTGAAATTGTTCAAACGTTATTTGCTGGCTTATATTCAGAAGGGGACGAAATGAACACGGAAGTAATCTCAAGTACGTCTATATTACTGAAACATCTGTTCACTATGCTTATGGCAGCCCCGACACAGAGTGGCAAGACAGAGCTTATAACACATTTAATATCTGAAGGCATTGGGATAACCCCCACCCCTGAAGAAATTATATGGTGCTATGGAGCCTGACAGCCTTCGTATAATTCTTTGAGAGGGAAGGTTTATAGACGGCATTGACTCTATTGAACTAGACAGAAATCGTAGGAACTTATTGATTGTAGATGACCTTATGGACAGATCTGATGCTGGTGGTCAAATGTCCGTTTTATTCACACGTCGTTCACACCATGAGAACTGCAGTATTATATTCATAGTTCAAAATCTATTTCACAAATCGCGATGTCACAGAGACATTTCAATTAATTCTCATTATATTGTGCTTCTTAAGAATCCGGGGGACGCCTCATCCATACGTCGCTTATCTCAACAAATTGTAGATATGGGACTGTCTTGTGGGGAGGTCATGACCCCGCTGGACATCTTATATGTATGAGGAGTAAGCCCGAGCACAATTCTTGTTTGAATACCAAGTGAGCTAAGAGACTATGTCACTGTGTATATTTAGATGCACTGATCATCGGCTAGAGCATCTTATTATTTGGATATATATTATCAGCACTGGATGACTGGCAGCAGATACGTCAGCTAGTGCAGGTACAGTTTCGCCGAAACTGAATCGAGCATAAAAGATAATGGTTGACACCAGGTGGAAATCAATCAAGGGATTAGATAGGACAAACCGACTTGGTTAGTTACATAGCGGTCTGTGTTCTCACGGAGCGTGGGACCAGATAAGCCGAGAATAACCTGGCTATGAGGAATGGTAACTCGTGTGCCGATTAACTCTAGCATTCTACAAGTTGTCGACTAATAGGCAATGAACATGACATGGACATTGTAGCGTCCTGTAGGCAGTAGGTACACAATCGAAAGTTATGATCAAAAACATATCAATTGTAGAGGCGTGCTAGGACACAATCGAAAGTTATTATCAAAAACATATAAATCGAGGTGCGTGCTAATCCACCAGCAAGCCTTGGTATCAAACCAGCATTCGTCATTTTGGGCAGGTCATTCGTCAGGAATGACATGGGAAGCCAGCTGGAATTCTAAAATAATGTTAGGGGAACGACAGATCCCATCACTCAAGAACCAGCCAAACCGCAGGTGCTAGGTAGAAAGCACCCTCCCGGGGAGGGAGGGTCGGGGTCTTGATTGGTCAAAATGATGTCATAATCCAATGAGAATCAGAGCAACCTCCGGCGGTGCGAAACCAAGATGGAGGGAGAATAGAAACTGAGATAGTACATAAGGGGGACTTTAACTTTTAATCAGGAGTTCGGTCTGCCTCGCACCTTGTGAAACTCTTGCTGAATGGTTTTAAGTAGGCAAGAGCTGGTCAAAGTGGGAAGCTTAGGAAACATTGAATTGTAATATTTAATGCTTGTGAATAGATTGCTAGGTAACAGTAAAAGTTACCAACTTTGTAGGTGTATTGTATAGTTAAAGTTAGCAAGTAAAACGATCACCTTGTGATATATACAAGGCAAAAGTTTGTTACATATTTGTTGTTATTCTGGAGAACACGGAAGACCACCGTGTCGAACCAATCGTTCTGAAGCATGCGGTTAGATCAGGCCCAGGCACTAATATAAATATCGTCAGGTCTCTGTACCTATGAGGCAAGCTAGTGTCATGCTCCATCTTCATCAGTGGAACCGGTTGTCGCAGCAACCATCTGTACAAGGTTTCATCGGAGGGGGTAGAGCACACGTCATCAATTCAGGAGACGATCCGAAATCTTCATTGGCTTCACCAGCCAGGATTCAAAGTAACAACAGTGAGTAGATAAGATATATGGCCCAACCAGAAACACCGCTAACTAATTCAGCCATTGTACTGACCGATGTCCCTGACCGGGTACAAGAATTTATAAACGCTGCAAAGTTGTCAGAGAGCACCCATATCATACAGCATCGCGAATATCGCGCGGGTGCTGCCGTGAAGATAACTACAGAGGTAGTCTGCCCCGAGCAACCCCGTCTTCAAAGAATCATTATCAGCCTTCATTATCAGTAAAAACGCAGAATGGCAACACCAGCCAAGCGAGGCGTTGACCCTGCCATGCCACCCATGGAAGTACCAGTAGCACACCAGCTTCAACCGGAAACCATCGCCACTATGCAGACGATGGGCATAGCAATGGCGGGAGCCATTGTTGAAAGCAGTAACCATCGGGAAGCTGAGCAGGTGTACCGGAGGGAGATCCGGGACACGATCTACCGCATACAGCCCTGTGACGGAGTAGTGCCAGAGGAGGTGAGAACCTTCCTCGATGAGACCCGGCGAGCATGGGTGGCTAATGAGGGATGGCTAGAGGGCATACCAGCCTACGTCATCACCCGAGCGGCACGAGGGCAGTTGTCCAGAGCCATAGATGGGTTCCTAGTGGGCAAGAGCAGGGAAGATGTCACATTCGACGAATTCCACGACTATATAACGCTGAACTTCGTCTCGGCGAATGAAGGGGAGCGAATAACATATGATCTCGAGGGCGTACAGCAGAGACGGAACGAAACCGTCATAACTTTTAACAGACGGTATCGGGAACTGAGCGCCCGAGCTTATCCTGTCGAGAACGCTGATAACTGGAGGACCATTTTGGGAATTTACCTCAAAGGGACTATCCGACCACCATCTCAGCAAGAGAATTGTCCGAAAGAAGGCCACCACCCTGGCCCGCGCTATTGAGATTGCGGAGGAGGAAGCCACCTGTGACGACCTGCTCCGAGCAATGAAAATAGATGAGTGGCAGGAGGAGAGCATGGAGGTAAACATGGTGGGTCCCGAGGAAGAAAAGGAAATATGGAGCGTAGTTCGCACGTTAAAGAAACAGATTGCTCAACAGAGCAAAATGATTGAGCAACTGTGTGGTTTGGTGAGCGACCTGCAGTTAAGAGAGCAGAAGCCGGTGGCTGGGGCCGCCCAGCCCACGAAGAAGACAGCCCCGCAGGCAAAGCAACGCGCCCTACCCTCGCCCCGACCAGTCAGAACGGGACGAGACTTGCAGCATATTACCTGCTATAATTGTGGCCGAGTCGGCCATTACAAAAGTGACTGTCGTCAAGCGGTACAGCCGAGGGAGAACGTCAGCAGACAGGCTGCCCAGCGACCCCAACAACCGCGACGGGCGTCGCCGATGACCTGTTCCCAGTGCGGGAGAGAAGGACACATGGCCCAGAATTGTTTTGGGGCATATATGAACCGGCAGACGACTCCTGCCGTAATGGTAAAGTGTTTCGGGTGTGGCAAAGACGGCCACTACGTGAGGGACTGCCCATCAAGAGGTCCACCGCAGAATGGTTCCGCCTGGGGCCAGCAACAGAGTCCACCCGCACGCAGGGCCATCAAGCGACCACGCACCGACGACATGGACATCGACATCGTCGACCGACGGCATCCGGAGAGAAACGTCACACCACGGGACTGTTCGCGAAACCTCCGGAAGGATATGAACAATAAGATGCGCGACCGGGACGATTATGAGGACCGCGATGGATTCGTGTTGACCAGTGAAGGGATGGATGAGTATGGCTGTTATTCATACGGTGTCGGACAGGACTCATCCTCCCGAAGAAATAGTTATGCCGATGTGGTTAGCGGATGGAGGAGTCCGTCAAACGACGACGGAGGAAACCGTTGGTGAATTCACCGACCGAGCAGTTTCTAATCTGTCTGAAAATAGATAAAAACGGTCCAACGGATCAGGGTGAGTACTTGCATGCCTTAGTGGATACTGGTGTTAGTACATCCTTGATTTGCAAGGATATATGGCGTAGCATGTTGAATGCTAGGCCATTGAAAAGGGCAAAGACGCTCTTGGCAGTAAATGGTTCCCCGATAGAAATTTTGGGGGAGACCCAAGTAAAATTCAATAACGCCCAACTTATTCCGAGTACGGTAGGGAAATGCAAAGATTGACTATCAGGCCAAAGTTGTAGTATGGTTTGGCCAGATATATCCCTTTAGGTATCCCTATAGGGAACAGACAAATTATGTTTATGAGAGTCGTAAAGAAATGACCGGATATAAAGCTATCGACAAAGTGCTTGAGGACTTTGCGGATAACTTTGATACGGCTCGCCCAAACACTTTAGGATTGGTCCCCAAAGTGAAGTGTACGGTGCCAACAGGAGATGCGTTTCCTATAAGTCAGAAAGCCTACCGTCTACCGCTTGCCAAGCAGTATGTAGTCAAGAATCAAGTGGCTGAAATGCTGGCAGCGGGCGTCATAAGACCGTCGTCGTCGCCCATTACGTTAGTGCCCAAGAAGGACGGGGACACGAGATTTTGTGTTGACTACAGGAAGTTGAATTATGTATGTTTCAAAGACAGTTATCCATTACCGAATATAACAGATATCTTTGACTCGATGCGCAGCGCAACGATATTTTCGACTGTGGACTTGAGGTCTGGCTATTGGCAGATGCCAATGGACAGCCAAGACATAGAGAAAACAGCGTTCGTTTGCAGTGAAGGTTTGTTCGACTTTATTTGGATGCCGTTTGGCTTTTGCAACTCAGGTGCCGTATTTCAGAGGGCAATGAACGATATTTTCCGAGAATTCATGGGAAAATGTTTGCATGTTTTTGTCGATGATGTAGTCGTATATTCAAGAAATCCGGCTGAGCATGCACAGCGTTTGCATAAGGTTATGTGTAGGATTCGAGAATACAATTTACAGGTTAAGAAAAAGAAATGCGAGTTTGCCCGCGAGTCTGTGGACTTGTTGGGGTATCGTGTTTCGGCACTAGGAGTGGCTCCTCAGGTTCAGAAGGTCAAGGTCATAAGAGAAATGTCACCGCCACGCGACATGGGGGAGGTGAGAAGTTTCCTTGGAGCTACAGGTTATTACCGCTCTTGTGTGCAAGGCTATGCCGAAATTGCTACGCCTTTGATAGAATTGACTAAGAAATATAAACGTTTTGAATGGGGTAAGGAGGAACAGCAAGCGTTTAAGAAATTGCAAAACTTGCTGTGTAGTGAGACGGTTCTCACCTATCTAAATTTAAATGCTCCGTATAAACTATATACTGATGCATCAAGCTATGCAATAGGTGCAATATTGGTACAGGTAGCTGATAAGGGTATAGAACGAGTGATACAGTATGTAAGCTCGACTCTGAAGGACAGTCAGCTAAACTGGCCTGTAATAGAAAAGGAAGCTTATGCTGTGATATATGCATTGAAGAAGCTTAGACCTTATCTATTTGGCACGCAGTTCACCATGTATACTGACCACAAACCCTTAAAGAGTTTGTTTGTGGGAGAAGTTAAGAACACGAAAGTGCAGCGCTGGGCGGTGCTGATTGCCGAGTACGGATGTAAGATTGAATACATCCAAGGCTCGAAGAATATTCGAGCGGACATGTTGTCCAGGTTACGTCGTCCAGTGGAGATCGCCACCTTAGACACAGGCGATTTTGTCATACCGGATGTGGACGAGGGTGCGTTACCGCATGTCCCTCTCGAAGTATTCGACATTCCCTACGACGAGTTGTGTGCCGAGCAGACCAAGGAATACCCGGAGTTGTTCAAGAACACCCCGGAGGAGTATATGGTCAAGAACGGTATTTTATATTCTTTAATTACGCCTTCAGCGTTGGACGCTGAGTACCCCAGAATCATGTTACCTACCCTGTTCCATGATCAAGTGCTCCGGATGGCTCACGAACGAGCTGGTCACCAAGGTCTGCAGAAGCCCATCGGTATGGTAAGAGATTCGTTTGTATTGACGTCTTTAAGGAAAGACGTGGTATGTATGCTAGAGACGTGTACGACGTGCCAGGTCAACCGACCCGTCACTACCCGACCAAGGTACAGTGAGATGCCCATGGCTAATTATCCGAGTCAGATAATCAGCATGGATTTGATAGGTCCACTGTTAGAGTCGAGTAAAGGTAATGTGTATATTATGATGATGATAGTCGATCACTGTTCTGCGTGGGCAGAAGCGTATCCGATTCCGGCTAAGATGTCGTAAACGTTGAGGACAAATTCTTCAACGAGTACGTCGCACGTCATGGTGTCCCTGAGATCGTGATAACCGATCGGGGAAAAGAGTTTTGCTCTAAGTCGCTAGAAGAGCGATTTAGAGAGCATGGGATCGACCATAGGAGATCGAGTCCCTAGCCCCTACAAACTAATGGGCATACCGAGAGGTTTAATCGCATCCTTAAGGACTTAGTCCAGAAAGGGGTGAACAACACTTCTCGTGCGTGGGAGGACGAATTGGGTGCGGCTTTAACCGCTTACCGCAGTACTCGTCATTCCATGACAGGGTATACGCCATTTTATCTGACATACGGTCGACGGGCAAGACTGCCGTTTGCTATTCCAGTAGACGCATCGCAGGATCTGGGTGAGAGACTGACCTGTCTCAACAATGCCCTACTGCGTGCTCGTATGGAAACGGCTAGGTCTCGTGAGGTCCACCGTGCGCAGATTGAGAAGCGTGCAAACGCTGGTGTATTTAAGGTGGGTGATTCGGTGGTCGTAAAGGCGGAGGAACGCATGAAGTTGACCTCTCACAGTGACCCCGAATATGAGATCTTTAAGATCAATGGGCCAGTGGCTCATGTCCGGCATCAAAGGTCTGGGAAGGTGCGCGTACTGAATATATCTAAGTTACGCGTAGTCGACTCAGAAATGTGCAGGGACAAGGTACGGCCACGCCCTATTCGTAACCCTGCAAAGGGTACGAAAGATAGCCATCATCCAAGGGTGATGATGCTCCCAAGGTCCGAAGAAGGGCCAGAATCCGACCCTAAGGCAACCCTTGGTAAGAGAGCTCGTAGGAAGCGACCAGCTTCTGATGATGAGCCGAGGGTGAGCAAGATGGGTAGGATGGTTGATAATAACATCAGTCAACCTGGTACGAGTGAGAATCGAAACCATGAGTCACCGATGGAAACTCACGTGACTCCTCAACCGGTGGTGATGGACAGCTCGGAGGAGGTACCCGAGAGTGTGCCGGAACCAATGGAAACGCTTCCAGTGCCTCGTTACTTTATGCGCAAGCGCAGTCATGTGCCGGAAGTCGAGTTTGACAGCAAGCGGCTCAGGATTGGCACGTTTGGCTGCGCCCTGTACGATGACTTCATCGAGTGTATAGAGGCAGTTATAAGGTGACGTACCGCCGCTAGTTATCCTTCTGTCTATGATTGTACCAGTAAGCATCGCAGAGCGTGGAATCATGTATATTTTACAATTTGGTGTGGTAGTAGCTATAGTGAGTTTAGTAATTGGACTGTGTAAAAAGTCTAGTGTACATAGATTACCGAACGGGGTAATGATAACTAGCCCCGAGGATTATCCGTTATCCGGGCTGAATGGACCATAGTGGTATCTATCGACCACCCTTATTTGCCTGCCAAATTTCTTGAACGGTTAGTGCAATTTCGTGTTCTTATTGCGGATATCGGTCAAAAGACTTCGTTGAGCAATCAAGACATTTTCGGTTTGCAACATCGTGTTAACAATATTAAAAAGATCGCTGTTAGGACACAACAAACTATGGTGAGTAGGGACAGTATACGATGCAAACGTGGCTTATTTGACTTTGTCGGGGACATTGCCTCGTCTCTATTCAGTACCGCTACCTCTGGTGATATAGATGCAATTAAAGACGTAGTCAAAGTTGCTTTGAGGGACGTGAATCGTTTGGTACATTTCTCCAACAAACTAGCGTCCCACGTGAAACTGGCATTCGTAGGGATCAATACCAACGTTGACCGTATCAACGGAATTACCGCTGGCCTAGTGGAATTAACTAGAAATGTGAGCGATATGTTTAAGGTGCACGCCGCCCGACAAGCCGACTTATATGCATTAGTGCGACTTGGACACATTATTGACTCTGCCGAAAGTGTGGTGTATAGCTACCAGAAGGCAACAGCACAGTTTCATAGGCAAACTGCCTCCCTAGAGTTAGGAAGACTAACCGAGGAAATATTCGGTCCCGCCGATCTGACGTCGGTATCGAAACATGTCAGAGTGGGGAATCAGCTGATACGTCCGTACCAGTGGTACTACCGGAATGTGGTAGTTTGCCCGTTGTGGAAGAACGACGATATGTTGCACTACGTAGCGACGTTACCGTTGATTGACGATGGCAATTATATAGAGTACGGTCTGCATTCGTGGCCCGAACCGTTGGCCACTGTGGGGTATTACGTGCAAGTAGAGGTAGGCCGGACTAGCATCGGTCTCGATACGAAGACTGGATGGTACTTCACAGCATCTGGGTGTTGCGGTACCGGTCCTAGGGTGTGTCAGGGACAGTTAAGGGTCGATAAGACCCACGTGCCCTGCATAGTAAGCCTATTAACGAACACCACCGATAGTACGTGTAGCGTTCGTCTGTCGGAATCCAACGTAACCGCTAGTAAATTGTTCGCCCATACGAAAATAGGCATTGTGTTGCAAACATTCGGTGAAACAATGGATATACACTGCGATGGACGACTGACCGACCGGTGTGTGGTGAGTAATGGAGTGTATTCATTAATGACTGGTGAATGTGGTTATATAGTTCTGAACCAGTCCATGGTTGTGAATCACTTGAAGATGCAACCCTGGAACCATTTACAAAAATCCAAGTACGTGCCGCTAGCACCGCTATCCGCGATCAACCCAGTGATGGTCGATGGCATTGGAGTACGCTCTTTCGTGTCATATGCGACGGGCTCCTCCATTGTAGTAATTATTGTGTTATTTATTTTATGTAAATGTGGCGTCTTACAACGCATGTGGATTTGGATTAAATGCAAGCCACCTGTGGCCCATAGTAGTGCGCCACGTCACATTCGTCCTCCGCCCCCGCGGGGAACTGCAGCCCTGCCGGTAATGGTGGAGATGTTGGCCGGGTCGTCGCCTAATGCTATTGCCAGGACTGAGATCGACCCGACGGCTGACCACTGGATTGACGTGGAGCTATATGATGACATTGGTGAACCTCCTAACGTAGATGTTATTGCTGTTATTATATTAAGCATATTATACCATTATATTTAATGATGCTATTAATGTGTTTCCGGGGATGGTCAATAATGTTTTTTCCGCCCAAATGATTTTTCTGCACTTTCAAGGAAAAAATGTTCAATCATACTAATCGTCTTATTTATATTACTATGAACATCGCCATTTTGAATTTCCCGTTTGCTATTTTTGATATTGTCGAAGCTATCTCGGCTTAAATTATCTACAAAACTAGACTTCTTTTGTTCTATCCATCTAATTGGTTTTGTTGTTGTTGTTGTTGTTGTTGTTGTTGTTGTTGTTGTTATTGTTGTTGTTGTTGTGTGTTACGCTCAAGTGAAGACCAAAATGTATATCGGAAATAATATGGTCAAAATTGTAAACTTCAAATTGCTTTGTTTCTCCTATAAATTTCCTATTCCCTATTGCATAATCGATTAAGCGTTTATTTGTGGACGTCACCCTGCCTATGAGTTTATCTTTTCACACCCTCCCATTAAGTATAAACATGTTCACATTTTTACAAAGTTGAATCAGTTTCCGTCCACTTGTATTTTTACATCCTTCGCATTCGCATCTTCTATCCCTAGGTATCCCAGTCATTGTAAGTCTTAGGAGGCCAGAATTTGGAGTGTCACTTATGCCGAAATTCCGTAATGTAAAGTCGCCATACTCTTCGTAATCACAGTCTTCCCCTATTTTAGCATTGAGGTCCCCAACTAGGCAAAATATGTCAAATGATTTACTACGGTTTATTATGTCTTGTTCAATTTTGTCATATGCATCGTTTGCATAATATCTTGATGATTCGGGTGGAATGTATGTTATTCCGAGTAACGTGTCCCCTGAGTAATTCGTTAGTTCTTTACTAATTTGCAACCATAGAACGAAGTCATTCACCGTCTCATATTCTGCTTTACGGAAGTACTGTCTCAGACTTTCCTTTATTAGGACTCCTAAGCTTCCATACGTATTGGTTCGAGTTTGTGTTAAAAGTACGTAGTTAGGTATTATAACATAATCTGTATCATTTAGCTTTGTCTCGTTTAAACAGATGATGTCATGTGCATTTACAAATTCATAGAATTCCGTAAACAGTAACTTTGATTTTAGGCCACATACGTTTAAGGATGCAATGTGCAACAAGCCGCTGTTGCTGTTGTTGTCGTTATTGTTATTGTTGTTGTTGTTGTCGTTGTCGTTGTCGTTGTCGTTATTGTTGTTGTTATTGTTGTTGTTGTTGTTGTTTCCGCCGCTTCCGTCCAAATGTGTGTGTCGCTGTCATTATCGTTGTTGCTGTTGCCGATGTCGTTGCTGCCGTCGTCATTGTTGTCGTAATCGTCATCGACGTCATCATCATCATCGTCGTCATTCTTGTTTGTGGTGTTTTTGTTGGTAATGGCTGTAGTATTGACATGGTGGTGGTGTTGATGGTAGTGTTCGTCACTCGTCATGCAGCTGCTGCTGATGTCACCGCCGCCAGGGCTGCTACAGTTAGAAGCCATCCTATTATTAAGGGTATTATCTTTTATCGCAGCCATATTATAAGGAATAGCATCAATGCTAAACGTCTTTGTGGTAGGACTCTGAGTAGTGTCATGATTAGATGCAGTACCGGGAAGTTGTATATTATTAGCAGCAGCAGTGACAGCCATGGCCGCCACAGCAGCAGCAGGAGCAGCAGCAGCAGCAGCAGCAGCAGCAGCAGCAGCAGCAGCAGCGGTGCAGGAGCACGAGCGGGAGACAGAGCCAGATCAGGAGCAGGAGGAGTGGCAGTGGCAGTGGCTGAGGCAGTGGTAGTGGCAGATACGGTAGCAGTGGTAGATGCAGTGGCAGAGACAGTGACAGTTGTAGTATCAGTGGTAGAGACAGTGGCTAAGGTGGGGGATTGTCTACATTTCAACTAAACCTAATCAGAGTGGGCGTGCGCAAATGCGTGTGTGCGTGTGTATGTATGTGTATGTATGTACGCGCGCTCTAGTGAGTAAATAAGTAATAGATGATACATTATGAAGCTGATCAGTTATCTGTGTGTATGCGTGTCCGTGCATGAGTGCGTGCGTGCGTGTGTGGTAGGGAAGAGCCTAGCTTTTCTCAACCTTCAGTCATCATAGTTTTCAAAATATTCCACACAGACCTATCCAGGGGGTTTTCCAGTCACATTAGTTTCTAAATATTTAACAAACATGTTTAAGACGTAATACATTGAACCAGTCATTTCAGTGGTAAATTTTCAAAAATAGTCTTCTCATCATATGAGGAAAGTTGATATTCCCAAGACCGGAGAAAAACTGACGAGTGCATGCGTGCCTGTGTGGTAGGAAAGAGATTAGCCTTTCTAAACCTTCAGTCATCATAGTTTTCAAAATATTCAGTTTCCACACAGACCTATCCGGGTTTTTTCAGTCACATTAGTTTCTAAATATTTAGCGCATATGTTTAAGACGTAATACATTCAGCCAGTCATTTTAATGGTAAATTTTCAAAAATAGTCTTCTGATCATATGAGGAAATTGATATTCCCAAGACCGCAGAAAACTGATAGTATCTTTGAAAAAATAAACTCCGTCGTTGTTGATAAAATGGTGCTAATACGGGGAAAGAGTAATTATGAAAATCGTTTGAACATCCGCGAATTACATCACTACGTGTCTAGGGCGATACTTTAGATAAATATCTTAACCTCGGTAAATGTCGTGATATTCTAGAATAATTAAGATTTTAAATGCGAAAAGACACTGCTTTGGGTGAACGCGTTGCCTCCCTTAGTAAATTACACCGACCATGGTCAAAACATGGTCGACCATGGTCAAATAATTGTTTCTGAATACGTTCAAATACTGTTTTAGAAAGGAAGCCATTGAAATTCTCCTGTAACCACGGTCGACAATGACGTGAGAGAGTCGTAATATACATTGTGGGGACAAATAAGTGAAAGAATGTGATGTACATTATGGGGGCAAAGTAGTGAGAGACTAATGATGTACATCTTAGGGACAAGGAACGCATATCATGTACATCGTCAATCTCTCACTTGTCTGTCCCAGAATGCACACCATCACTCCCTCACTTCTTTCTCCACATAATGTACATCATCATTCTCTCACTTCTTTGTCCCCCACAATGTACATCATCATTCTCTCACTCCTTTGTCACCACAATGTACACCATCATTCTCTCACTTCTTTGTCCCCCACAATGTACATCATCATTCTCTCATTCCTTTGTCACCACAATGTGCATCATCATTCTCTCACGTCTTTGTTCCCACAATGTACATCTCCATTCTCTCACTTCTTTGTCCCCACAATGTACATCATCATTCTCTCACTCCTTTGTCCCCACAATGTACATCATCATTCTCTCACGTCATTGTCCCCACAATGTACACCATCATTCTCACACTTCTTTGTCCCCACAATTTACATCATCATTCTCTCACTTCTTTGTCCCCACAATGTACATCTTCATTCTCTCACTTCTTAGTCCCCACAATGTACATCATCATTCTCTCACTTCTTTGTCCCCAGAATGTACATCTCCATTCTCTCACTTCTTTGTCCCCACAATGTACATCATCATTCTCTCACTTCTTTGTCCCCACAATGTAGATCTTCATTCTCTCACTTCTTTGTCCCCACAATGTACATCTCCATTCTCTCACTTCTTTGTCCCCGCAATGTACATCATCATTCTCTCACCTCTTTGCCTAAGGTTGGGCTTAGGTGTGGATGGCTTATGGAAAATTATTACATTGGGCCAAAGTTGTATTGACGTCGGCTGTTTGAAAGTCAGTTAGTTATGTTGTCCCAACGTTGTATCCTCGTGTGAAAAACTGCGTGATATGTTCGGCCAACATAATACGAATGAGCAAAACTAGGTTGGGCCAACGAATAAATAAACATTGACCAAATGTTGTGCCAACATAGCATTGTTTGCAGGGACACTTTAAATTTCCTATTTCTTTCATATGAGAGGTTTCGGCTTGCCCTGTAGGTGGGGCTTAGAATACACCTTCCGTATCCTCTGCGTGTCGTAAGAGGCGACTAAAGGAGGTAAGGGTGAGGTAACCCTGACAGAAACCTCGCGTGCTGAAGACGGAGGTTCCAGGCCGCACGGCGCACTCTAATAAACCATGGATCCACGCACTTAACGCTTATGATCATGTCGATAGTCACTTACAGGACTGGCGGTATGATCAGCGAACGAAAAGAAGAAGACGAAGAAGAAGAGGTTTCGGCGGGAAAACAATCCAAGATGGCTGCCAAGCCATTTATCCGACAGTTTCAAAGGTAGCAGGCTTGAAATTAGCATACCCCCCAAACGTGAGAGACTGATGATGTACATTACGGGGACTAGCATGTGAGAAAATGATTCTGGATACTGTGTGTGTGGGGGGCAATGAAGTGAGAGAATGAAGATGGACATTGTGGGGACAAAGAAGTGGGCGTGGTGTTGTGCAGTGTGGGTACAAAGAGAGAGAGAGAGAGAGAGAGAGAGAGAGAGAGAGAGAGAGAGAGAGAGAGAGAGAGAGAGAGCAGTACCTTTATTCTACTGACTCTTTTGCAATTAATTATATGACAATCAGCATGATAAAGGTTAATGACACTGATCCATAGCAATTGGCGTAAAGTACACTGGCATATTGCATATCTCATGCAACAGGACCTGATGAGAACAGTTATCATTATATTATTTCCAATGTATCATTTATGTGTTAAAGTTTTTGATTCAGGCAATATTGAACATTCTTAAAGGATAACTAATCCCATCCTTGATAGCTGTTCGTGTGATCTAATGCGCCGGTCATAAACTATCTCGATAATTTTAAACTTTTTATCACGCCGCTAAAGAAAGATATTCAGGATTCAGTAGTTAAATGTTGGTACATTTCTACACCCTATGACGGCTGTCATGATTTACTTTTCAACCAATCAGAAAACCCCTAGTGTGTCTGCCTCGGTATATACGCTCAGTCCTAGAGGCTCCAGCTATAGTTTGGCAATATGGTATAAAAACAATACTACAGGTAAGCTGTTGAATATTTTGAAACTAATTTGATTGGAAGTTGTTGCTGCCATAGGCAGCAACAACTTCCAGTCAAATTAGTGTCAAAATATTCAATGGGATGAGCATTACATAATAAAGAATGTGATGCATTGGAGCTTACATGGCATCGCGCACAATAGCTTGAGGAGACCACATGGTGTCGATCACTGTTCAACATTTACTCGATATTACAAAACGGATAATTGCGATACAGATCAGGGAATGTGACAGGATATGAATGATATGGAATCTATAAACCATATTCTATCGGTGCAATACAGCATTTGAGATGAGATTAGCATCGCTTTAATACAGTATTGATGATATATATGAACTACACGCATAATACTGATTTTCTGATTATCCTATACTGCACAGTGCATATAAACATCTAAATAACAAATATAACCCTGATCCCAAGAAACTACATGGTCAAACCGGTCGTTAGTAGAGAGATTATGGTCCATGGACACGCGGAATGATTAGCACAATTAATTTGATATGGTAAATGGATTTCTGGTGTGGAAAGATTGTGTTTCTTTAAGATGCGTATGGCCAAGCGTCCGGAGAAATTGTTATTTATAGACCACAAAAGCAGCTGTCTGTTAAAGCAAGGTTTGAGTTTATGCACCTAATTTGTTGAAACATATAAACTCCAGATTGGATCATTCAGTTGCCCTGTAGGTGGGGCTTAGAATACACCTTCTGTATCCTCTGCGTGTCGTAAGAGGCGACTAAAGGAGGTAAGGGTGAGGTAACCCTGACAGAAACCTCGAGTGCTGAAGACGGAGGTTCCAGGCCGCACGGCGCACTCTAATAAACCATGGATCCACGCACTTAACGCTTATGATCATGTCGATAGTCACTTAGGACTGGTGGTATGATCAGCGAACGAGAAGAAGAAGAAGGATCATTCAGTCAATTCACTAATTGGTATATAGCTATAGTTCACTACTATTGTTCAGTATAAGGTTCCTACAGTTTATGTCAGCTCTGTGTGCACTCCATTACGTGCACAAGATACAATATTATACTTAATTCTGTCTACATTCACAGTTTTGTGTCGCACATTTGACACATGTACAGTTTTGCACAAGGTCATCTGGGATAGTCAGCCTGTGCATTGACAGCTGTAAAAGTCTCATAATATGCAAATTCAAACAAAATGCAAACTGTTGCACAGAGAATTTAGCATAATTGTGTAGCATAAAATACCCTGAAAATGTGACCCCTCTTAAAGTGACTAGTAGGTGATAACTCATCCAGAGTCATTCCTTTGCAGTGGTGATACATCCAGTGCCCAAGATCATCAATTGTCTTTATAGTAGTACCACGTTCCAGAGAGGGGTGTTTGATTTAAATCATTTGATTTAAATCATTGATTTAAATCACGATTTAAATCACTTAAAAAATCACCAAAGAAATCAATCAAATGATTTTTTAAATTTTATAATGATGTGCATGTTTTATTTTATTATTTTTATCATTAAGAGTCTATATTAGATGTTTTCCTTGCGCACATAGCCTGACAGAGGTAAAAATCAATATTTTGTCTGTGACACTGTGGACAGCAGTTGGTAATTGGCATACGTCTAGATGGCGTCACGACGAGTAGACGCTACAGCCTGTTTGACATATGTCAGTCAGACTCAGTCTATGTTTCTGTGTGTATATATATGGTGTGCTTAACTGGCTGTTTCATGTTAATGTAGAGTTTTCTAGAGTGTATATCTTTATTTATTATCTGGTCACCAGACTCAATACTTCATCACAATTCCCTGGCCCGGTAGAAGGATTGATTGTGTGGCTGTATTTTGACAAATACACTATGATTCATGCAAGAGCAGTGTTGTGACTGTTGCTGACACTAAGCCTGTGCCCGCTCCCAGCGCTCCAGCTGGCTCAAGCAGCTCTGTTCCAGTTCCCATGAAGCGTGCATCGTCTACCTCACACACTCGTGACACGTCTCTGTCGTCTACAGCAGTAACACCGCCACACAAGAACCTAAAGAACAGTAGCATGAACAAATTTGTGATGCAGACTTCAAACAGTGTAAAGGAGACTATAGATCTTCAAGTGGCCGGTTATATTTATGCCACCAACGGTCATTTCTACACAGTGGACCATCCAGAGTTCAAGAAGCTGGTCCAGATGTTGCGTCCTGGATATAGCCCACCTAGTCGCTTTGATGTTGCTGACAGGCTCGTTGACGAAGTCCAGGCTTCCTTGGTAACTGTCTGCAAGGAGCTGTTGCAAGACAAGTCCGTGTGTATGGCTCTCGATGGCTGGAGTAATATTCACAATGAGCCAATTGTGTCTGTGTCCGTCACTGCACCCTTTTTAACAGAGACTGTGGACACGCCTGGTCATCCTCATACAGCTGAACACCTGCAGGACGTAGCCATCACAGCTATTCAGTCAGTGGAGCATCGGTTTGGTTGTCGTGTTAGGAGTTTCGTGACGGACAATGCATCCAATATGAAGAAGATGAGGAAACAGCTAGCAGCAGACAGTGACTATGTAGTGGCCTATGGTTGTTCCGCACACTACATGAACCAGCTAGCCAAGGACGTGGAGATTAATGGTGTGAAGGAGCACGTCGTTCATGTTATGAAGAACTTCTGCAATTGTCATCTACCTGGCGCATAGTACAAGGCTGCTGGTGGCAGAAAACTTGCTCTTTCACAGGATGTGTGGTGGAACACAGTAGCAGACTGTCTGCAGTCATACCTAGATAACTGATCTGTCCTACTGCGGGTGTGTGAGGAGCACAGGGACTCGATTGGCCATGTCGTAGCAGATAAGGTGGAGAACATTGGCATCAGGCGCAGTGTTGAGGACCGTGTTAGTCGCATGAAGCCTATTGATTGTAATTTAGACAGAGTTCAGAGTGACACCTGTACCATCAGTGATGCTGTAGCTAGGTGGCGACAGCTTGAAGAAGACTTGAGTATCTGCCCTCCCAGTGTGAACACGAGTGGAAAGGAACACATTCAACAGGCCCTTACTCCAGCTCACTACTTGGCCTATCTTATCCACCCAGTCTATCGCGGCAAAGCACTGACCAGTGAGCAGATAGACATTGCTATGGAATATTGCAGTGCAGAGTATCCAGAATGTATGCCAACTGTTGTTAACTTCCGTGCACAGAGTGGGCCTTTCAAGGTATACATGTTGACTGACGAAATCCTACAGAAGTGTACACCCCTTGCATGGTGGCATTCCCAGTCTTCAGTTATTGACAGTAAGACTCTTTTGATGTGCGACCAGCTCCTAGGTGCAGTTTGCTCAAGTGCTGGGATTGAGCGTATATTTTCCACTTTTGGTTTTGTTCGCTCTAAAGTTAGAAACAGACTTGGTACAGAAAAAGCTGACAAGCTTGTGTTTGTTTACAGATTATTAAACAAGTTCAAGTGCAACATGTAGTGTCACTATTTAACCCTTAGGGCTTTGGACTAATAAAATCCTAAAATTAAATAAATAAATTTTATCTCGTGTTATAACTGGTGTTTATTTTGAAAGCAATGGTGCTAAAACTGCTATCTATGACAGCAGCAGGTTGTTTCCAGAATGTACACCAGCCTTTCTTTTCCTTACTCTGTAATTGACTAATTATCTATTTTTCGACATCAGTGTGCTAAGGGTTAATTGTTAAAGACTTAGCTACAGAACAGTTTAATATTTAGTTATTTACATTAATCAATATCTGGACACTGGATATAATTTTGCATAATTACATGATGTAATGAATCATTAACCATTCAACAAATTTGCTCAAGTGTATTTCAGTTTTCTCATAGAAAATGTCCATTTGCAATTTTGCAGAACAAGATAAGACTTTTTTCAAATTTATCACTGGAATGACTGACTCAGTAATCGAGCTGGTCATTTTTATCGGAAATTTTTAAACATAGTTTTCTTTTGGCCTGCAAATGCCAAATGGACATTTTTCAAGACCAGTGTAGGGGCGGTTTTTGGTCGGAAATGGGTATTAATCAATGAATATTAAATTTTGATGTTTTGAACATTTAATTAAATTGAATTTTGAATACAGTCAGTCAGTCAAACCTGCTTTAGAGACCACCTCTGTATAAACTATAAAGACCACTGTGTCCACTTCTATATAGAGACCACTTTAATAGGGCCCCGCACTCCGAAGGTACGGAAGCCCTATAGTAATCACTGTGTTTCTCTGCCCATCCGTCTGTCCATCCCCAATTTCTTCGTAAACAGCATATGACATAGAACCGCTTGAGATATTTTACTAAACCTTGGTACATCATACATGCCTCGCTTACGATACGGTACCCAGATGCACCTTTTGAAGGGTTCAAATATTTTGGCAGAGGCAGAAAAATGGCTTTATTACAAAAACTCATGATTTTTGTCAATTTCCTCGTAAACAGCATATCAAATAGAAGTGATAGAACCGCTTGTATACGCAGCCAATGTCTACCTAGTACCTATAGTGAGACAAAACGCTTCTGCAGTGAAAGGGGGCTACACTTTCTAATAAATTTCTTTGCATTCATGTATTTGTAACAGTCAATATAATGAATGCGGGCCCTCTGTGACAAACACTGTTTTCAAGTTCCAGTCCCAAATCCAAGAAAACAATACACGTGACCCTCCCTAGGAGAGATCACCTCATTCACCTGTCTATAGAATCCATTTTTGTTTGGTCCCCTGGTTGGTCCCTATAGACATGTTTAACTGTATTTATTTAAGAAATCAAGTGACTTAAGTCCTGCAGCCACAATATGACTGTATCACTGTACATGATTATAATTATGGCAAACGTTGTAATATTGTAGAAGAAAAAATTGAAAATCTTTATAGTATGGACTATACACTAGTGTATGCTCCACTGTATTATATGTAAGTATCAATAAATCATCTTTATTAAATACATATCAAAGTCCAATCATGTTGCCTCCACAGTATTTGAAAAAAAATCAATTTTAATACAAAAAATCTGATTTAAATAAAAGAAATCTGATTTAAATCCAAAAAAAATAATTCCAAATTTTAGTCACATGTCGCTTGCCTATTCTAAACCTATTCTACTTAACTACAATCGATTCCTAAGAGAGAAGTATTATAATAAAATATAACAAAGCTAACCTGAAGTACTTCTCTGTAACTGACCAGCCAGCTAACTACATAGCTGACAATCTCACCACTCACTAGCTGTCACTAGCGGTCAGAGACCGCTGTCGAAGTCCGTCCGAGCCCGTAACCGTAACACACTAACTGTATCTCTCCCTAACTTTAGCTGACCAACTCCCTGTCTAACTGTCCGTCGTCAACATTTGGCCACTCTTAAATATGATGCTGTCGTTATGTCAACAAATGTGTGTTTATTAAGTGATGGCGGGCATGTATGCTATGTTCCTTACCATATTATCCCGTGCTTCCCCTAGGATACTCCGTATCCTGCGAAAAGAAAAACAAAGAAAAGAGCAGCAAACACTGTCATCAACATATAATTATCTACTTATTCGATTATTAACTGTAGGCCTATCACTGATGAAAATTTAACATCTCGTTTTAAAGTTAAAATGTGAAAAGTTAATTTAATTACTGACAAGCAATTGCGATATATCAGTATTCGATCTACATCATCTCATTTGCATCTTCATCATGAAATATATACAATCAGTCAATTAACAATCACGTATTCGATATTTATATAGACAGATCCAAACATCTTCAAATATACACAATCTGACATAGACTGTAGCTCGTATTTACATCTGTTTCCATAATTCATCTTATTAATGCGACTAATGGCATCGGAATACATCGGTTAGACAACACATTTTGAAGTCCGCCACAAAATAATACCTTTCTTACTTAATTAACCTACTACTTTAATCTGATTACTTTATAAACACATGTGATCAAAATAACCAAATAGACTATAATCATTGCATTCCGACTCATTTTCTACCTGAATTTGCATATGCTCTAATTTAGGTCTTCACGCAGTACACGTATACATACCTCTGCCTTTGACACATATTTACATTATACCTACGACGATACCCGCAACCTTCCTGGAGGCTTTGTCTATCCATTACCTTTCTCCATTCTGAAAAGCAAAAATATAAAAAACGGCAATATCTGTTCTAAGAAGGCTTACCATATTTACACATTAGCACTGTAATCTGCATGACTTACACACTGAGCTGCCTAGTTGTAGTATGGTCCGTCTGTTCTTGTATCTGCAAGGCTGACGATCTCTGCTTCTGTAGTCTGGGCTGCGATCATCTCTTGATCTTCCCCTATGTGCTGGATTATATTCATTACTTTGTTGTCTGTTCAGTCGCTAGATTAACTTGTCATTTTCTCGTGTCAACGCGTCATTGTCATTAAGTATGGCATCAATTCTTAATGACATATTCGTTAGTTGCTGCTGCATGGTCTTTTTCAGATCGCAAACGATCAATTTCTGTTTCTTTAATTGACAGTGACTGTTTCAGTTCCATTGTTTCTCTTTGCTTTATTGCACGTTCTTGATCTAAGAGCTGCGTGACAATTCCAAGAGTGTTTTCTGTGAAATCTACTTTTCCTACCATCTTACCATTTTCCTCTTTCAATGAATCGATCTGTGCTGTCATTTGCCGATTTTCTTTTACGAGTTGATTGTCATCCGTATCAGTTTTCACTCCTCTGCTCGTTCGTCTTTCGTTTGTCAGCTGTTTCTTTACCGATTTCAGTTCGTCTCTCAATACATTGTCATTATCTAAATAGCTCAGAAAATCATTAGATTCAACATAGTCCAGTAGAAATCAACAGAAATATAGGCTAACCCGGACATTTTGCATAACAGACGATTTTGTGTTCCAAACACTTTTTATGACTGTCCAGAGTCCACACAAGAAATTCTCACAAATTCACACTTGGGGAAACCTGATTTTTAACCCTTTGAAGTTAAGGAACGAAATGTGAAAAATGTTTAGCATAAATAGGTAAACTGTTGAGAATTTTATAAAATTAGACCTACTGACAATTGCTATTGTCAATTGTGTATATGACAACAGATCCCAGTCAAATAACCGGTAAGACATACTAATGTAAATTAAAATTAATCAGTAAAACCTGTCTATAACAACCATATATGATTTGATACATGAGTGTGAATTCCAGAACATGGTACATCCAATGTATGGCCAGGTTTTTTTTAAAGATCTGACGGAGAGAGTTACACATATGGACAGCATGTTGATCGCAACTATGCAGTCAATGATATAAATATTCCTAACGCTATTATTCTTACTATTACAGTAATATATAGTCCGGGGTAAATTTAGAAAATGTTACTTGAAGTAGGTTAAGTCGATTCAATTATAAAACGATAAATATATAGAGTCAAAATCACATTGTTCATGCTAATTAATGGTTTAGTACAATTATGTCTGACCCTACGCAAGAAAAAACACGTGTTGTATGTAATGTTTCCCATGATAGCAGCAGTTCTAGAAAACTTAGTCATAAAGGGCTTTCAACGCTGCTTGACGCTTCAAAGCTTCGTGGAGATGGTATTGATTTGAAACTATCTCCGTCGAACGAACATTATGTACACGATAAATGCTACAAAAATTACACGTTGCCTAGAAATATTGCAAAAGTGCAACAGCAAAACAGAAACGATGAAGGAGTGCGACCATCTACCCCTACACTGTGCTCCGAATCTAATCATTATGATTACCATACTCATTGTTTGATATGTGCTGAAGAGCTCGACTTTGATGCTGTCCGCCGTCAACCTGAACGGCATTCTCACATAAGATAAGCAATATTGAATATGTTAGTACTGGTAAACTCAGTGTAGTCCAGAGAACCTTGTTAGACGCGTGTGGCAAAAGGCACGATACGTTAGCAAGAATACTTTTTGCAGGTGACCTATGTGCTGCTAAAGCCAAATATCATCGTCAATGTATGCAAGAATTCATCTCTTGTAGAAACATCAGTTCGTGTGGTGCTTCTGGAAGTAATGCCCGGAACTTTGATGAAATGAATGATGTGGGCTTTAACCATCTATGCAATTGGCTAACAGCACCAGAACAGCAACAGCGCCAGTTCACTTTACACGACCTTCGTACGCAATTGACCACCTACTTGCCAAATGGTGTACCCGCATATAGCATAAAGCACGTCCAGCGTCGTCTGCTCGGCCGATTTGGGACAGATGTGACAATATCCCAGGTTGAAGGCAAGACAAGCGTGGTCACATTGACTGATAGAGCATCTTCTATCATACACGAATCATATGCAGCATCAACCAGTGACGAGAGTGATGAAACTATGCGACTTGTTAGACTGGTGGGATCTATGATTAATCAAACAATTAAAGATATTGATCAACCATCAGATGTGTATCCAGAACGGTCCAGTTTAGACCTTGAAAAGCTTGAAATCGAGGTGCCAGATGCATTGAAACATCTTATTTTATGTATCTATTCTGAACCTCGTAGTGAATCTGCCAAGTTGAAAAATAAACTTAAGATGGTATCTGTATGTCATGTTATCATGCAAGCTGTTGGAAAGCAATCATTTGTATCACCACTGCTTCTGTCCATTGGTGTGTTCATCGACCAGTCTACCCGCTCCCGTGTTATCATAGATATGCTCTCATCCCTGGGACTCAGTGCTTCCTATGACCAGGTAATTGCATTTCAGAGATCTGCAGTTGGAAGCACATCCGTTGAAGACCTGTGTCCTGGGCTCGTGGAGAAGAAAGATGGAGGGGGTTTCTGTCAATGGGTAGCTGACAATTTTGATTACAACGAGGATACGATTTTTGGTCACGATACAACGCATGTGATGGGGATCATTTCGTGTCAAACAATGGCATCAACCGAAAGCAGGGCTAACCCAGTTGGGGCAATATGTCGTAAAACTATAACTGCTGATGAGATCAAAGAAGCTGGTGATTTTGGGAGCTTCATGCTACCCTACACGTCTTCTAATAAATCCCTAATGGCAGATGTAAGGATAAAGACCATTAACCCCATCAGCTTACCTATTGCTATGCACGGTCAATTAGACACATTGTGGTTGTACTCTAGACTTCTCACAAGTCAGCCACCGAACTGGCAGGGGTTCATGTCTGAAATAACGACATGCAACAATTTCCACTGCACGGCAGTAGTTTACAACCCCATGGTACCTTTGAATCCAGGAACAAATGAAGCTGTATATAGTACCATGGTGTATGTGCAGTCCCAATCCCTAAAGGCAGGACAGTATTGCGCAACCATAACATTTTACTTTAAAAGCTACAAAATTAAGCAAGACACTCATCCACAGATTAGGAACATGTATATACGGCTGGGTGGCTTCCACCAACTAATGTCCTTTCTTGGAGCGGGCTGTAAGATCATGGAGGGGAGTGTGATCGATGATTTGTGGGCAACCATGTATGCTAGGAATTCCATACCTAGGATAATGGAGAGAAAAGCGTACACAAAGACATTAAGAGCATGCCTCCTTACAGATGCCGCATTGCATCTTTTGCTAATTCAACCCGATGTTGATATAATTTCTCTACAAGACAGTGCTGCAGACAACACACCCAGCAGTACATATGGTGAATCTGAATTTGCAGAGCTGCAAGATGAAGAAAGTGATGTTGATCCTGATAGCGATGACGCTTCGGATGAGCAAACAACCGAAACAGAAACATGCTGTGAAAATCAAACACATATGTCAATGGATGATATGTGGTCAGAGCTGCGCAATTTATACGATGCTATTATGTCACATGATATTTCAGCAGACGATGTTTGTGACAATGACCATTTGCAAGACCTATGTAAGCAAGTTTCTAATTTGAAGGAAAACGTAGAGAAATCAAGAACTGGTCAATTGTGGTCGTTGTTCGTGGAATTTGTCGCCATTGTACGATTGTTCAACAGGGCTGAGCGTACTGGTAATTGGCTCCTTCATTTAAAGGCGACACAACTAATGTTGCCATTCTTTGCTGCTGCAGGGCACAACAATTACACAAAGTGTTGTCGCCTTTACCTCCAAGATTCTGATGATCTATGTACTTGTCTGGATGGTCCCATGCACGAAGTGCACTTTGCTGTACGCAGGAATGCTAAACTGTATTGGAGTGGTACCTGGTCTGATATGACAATTGAACAGAGTCTAATGAGAGCTGGGAAGACACAGGGTGGATTGATCAATATAACGCACAAGGAATCCGCTAGCACAAAATGGCTTCTCACTGCACACATCATAGCACAGTACACACACGCTCTGCAGTCATTGACTGACACGTTCACCGGGACATGGTCGGAACAACACAGAGATGTTCACCCTGCAAATATGAGACGAGATGTAGAAGACATGAAGAAATTCACTCTGTTTCTCAGAGAACACAATCGATTCGCAGTTGAAGACGACCAACTGAGAAATATCGCAACTGGTTTAACGGCAGACCATCGTGTTACTGCTGATGATGCCATTGATATTGGTCGAAGAATTCATGAGAAGTTAAATGAGAAAAGGTTTGGCGACATTACGCTAAAGAAAGCAGATCAAGCTGTAACATTTGCTGTCATGCGAAAGGTAGTTAAAGTAGGAAATGAAGATGTCCATATGTCTTCCCAGGAGCTGTACCATCGCTAAATGTCAACTGCATCTGTTTCAGGACCTCCATACAAAACGATCTTCGAATACGAGCTTGCAACGGTATGTCCCGCCCTCTTCCACGATGACGGAACTATGAGGAAATCGCAAAAGTCACAACTGGCGAAGTATATAATTGAGATGAACACATCAATGCTACAGCAAGAGACAACAGAGCCAGCTGCAAGAGTAGTTGATGGCTGCGCACTTTTGCATCGGGTACCATGGCCTAAGGTTGGAACAATGGAGACCATTTGTAGCTCATTCGTAGCATCAGTAGTACATTATCAGAGGCTTGATGCGCCTGTATGCGTTATATTTGATAACTATCAAACTGAGACCACAAAAGATCAAGAACAGAAGCGACGACGGCTTAATCAAGTTGGTGCTCCTGGTGTAGCTGTCCAAGACAACACACCTGTTCCAGGAAACAAAACTGGATTTCTATCATACAAACGCAACAAGCAGAATACCATAAATCTGTTGGCAACACATTTATCAGATGCAGGTGTTGAGGTGGTACATGCAGTAGATGAAGGCGATGCTGATGTGGTGATTGTAAGGGGAGCATTAGAATTGGCAGGAACTGAAAGAACAACGATAGTTGTTGCTGACGATACAGACATATTGATCTTACTCCTCTTATGCTGTCGTTATGTCAACAAATGTGTGTGTGTATTAAGTGATGGCGGGCATGTATGCGCGTGAATGTGGCCTACGAGTATAATTACCTAATTTAAATAATAATAATTAACGTATATAATACCATCGTATAACAGCATATTATAACATGATTACATTGAATTACAGGAGTTATACTCTGCACGTGTCCATTCCGACTAATAACTGATTGTTCCCACTACCAATAAGCACAGATGGCTTCAAACATATATTATTGATAGTGGATTCATTCACAAAATGGTGCAAGGCCTTTCCATTAAAGACCCAAGAGGCATCAGAAATTGCTAGAATTGTATACAATGAAATAATATGTAGGCATGGCGTTCCACACACCCTGTTGTCTGATAGAGGAACACATTTTCTGTCAAAGATTATAAAAGAAATGTGCAATGTATTTCAGATTTCTAAGGTTCAAACTAGTTCATATCACCCCCAGACCAATGAAACTGTTAAACGTATGACCTCTGTGATAGAGCAGTCACTCAGACAATATTGTAATGTGACACAAACAAATTGGCCAGAGTTAATACCAAGCATTATGTCTGCATACCGATCATCACCGGCAACGAAATCGACAATGTACACACCATACTACCTACTATATGGGCGTGAATCACGTATGCCCATAGATATAGCCATAATATCTGAAGACCATGCCTACACATCTAACAACATCACAGACTATATGAGAGACCTAACAAATGCCAAAGAAATAACAACAGAAAACATTAGAGCTGCACAAACCAGATACAAACAAAACCATGACAAAAACACAAAGGAACCCATATTTGATTTAGAACAACAGGTATAGCTCCACCGTACAAAAACACCAGTGGGACTCTCCCCAAAATTGCATTGCAAATGGGTAGTGCCATATTATATAGTAGATGTAGGTACCAACTATACATACAAGCTTAGGCGAAGCAGTGACAACAAACAAGTGCAATCACGAGTCCATGCAAACAGATTGAAACCATTTATAGACCCACAGGATAGGCCCACAAATACACCTCTAGAGCTAATACAAACAGATGACCTTGATCCTGAGCAAATTGAGAATGAGGTAGCCATGCCTCAAGGAAATGAACTACCACAACCCGTTACTACACACCAACAGAGACAAAACACAGTAGACATGCATACCGGCCAACAGATACAGAACAACCAAATACCAAACACAATAGATGCCAGCGCAGACTGCCCCGCACCAAATGCCAGTGGTAAAAATAAGGGACCAATCAAAGCAAAGCAAAACACTAACAAACACAAACAGAAATTAAATAAGGAACCAAATGACTGCAACCCAAAATCACAAAAACAACAGGTAGTGAAGAAGGACAACACTTGGTATGTAGCTGAACAAATTTTGGCTACAAAACTCATTGATGGCACCAGACACTTTAAGGTCAAATGGCAAGGTAACTTTCAGAATTCATGGGAGCCACACGAAAACATTTCAGAAGCCCTATTAAGAGCATACTACACAAACAGAACACAAAAGTGTAAGAAACGTAGGCGTCCACCTCCAAAAACCTCGACAACAGCAACATATTATAATGCACCCACATTCACAACAGTCAGCACATACAGGAATAATACATACAATGAATCAATACCAAAACCACAACACAACAGTCGCTACCTCAATAATAAATGGAATCACACACTAAAAATGTAAACTCGAACACACAGAATGGCTCCCCATTTGGAACGTAGGTGAAGGTTCACTACGTAACTATTATGTAACTATAAATTGATAACAGGTTTTTTATTTCTGTTATCTACAATCTAAATATCATGCTTAGTTATATTTCATCCTACAAAATTAGTATATATCCCATTTGGTACCAGTTTTCGCATACAGGAAACAGGACATTTTGACAACCTAGCTAGACAATATAGTCCAGGAACTAAAGCTAGGTCAGAATCGTGACGTAGCACACCCAGTATTCGGAAGGTCTGACACTTTCTGTGGCTTGGGGGACATGTCCCACACATTTTAAGCCCTGTTGTACAAACAAATTGTGGTAGCACTAATTAGTTATCCTGATTTCTTTGCATAGGGGGTCTAGGCTTTGGCTGTATCCACAGTGCACAACGATATAAGCATGATCGTGTCATAACTCAAAGTAATATCGTATTAGATTCACCATATATGATATTTAGACGGATATCGACCTAACATATATCCAACATACATTTTGCATGCATATACCAAAGGCGAGGGTGAAATGTGAAGGTTATATTTTATGTATGTATACTAACTCCATCATAGAATCTGTATATCCAGCTGTACCACTGTTGACAAAGCACCCAGGGAATGGTGGTTGGAACGAGACAGATGGATGTGGCTGTTATTGGAAAGATGTTTGATGACTGGCTTAGAAGATCTCCTCATAGAGGCCAACACATATGGTAGCAGCTCGGCTGCTGCTCTACTTAAAGGGAAGTCATATAATCGAGGAGTGAGTGCTCACAAATTGGTTATGGAAGCGCTGCTGCGATTACAATGGCAGTCTTTTTCCAAATGGGTTCAACAAAATGGACAACATGAAGACCACATTACTCCAACAGAATTGGAGAGTCTGGATGAGAAAATTAAGATGTGCCGAAGCAGCAATTACGACTTAGACGCACTGCAAGAAAATTTCAAAGAGGTGTGTATGTACGTGAATAGATTGCAACAGCTGTTCAAATCCTTTAAAGTTGAGTCAAGCTCAAAATCACACCTGTTCGCATTTTGGAACTCATATATTCATATGGTAGAGCTGCTGCTTGGATTCATAAGAGCTGAGAGAACTGGAGATTGGCAGGCACACCTATCTGCTACTGCTGCTATGGCGCCATATTTCTACAGCATGGACAGAACCAATTATGCAAGATGGCTGCCAATATATCTTGCGGACATGAAGATGCTTCCAAGTACACATCCCCATGTACATGAACAATTCTTGAATGGAAATCATTCCGTAAGTCGCTCAGACCATCCATTCAATCAAGTGTGGGCAGATATGGCCTTAGAGCAATTGATTAATTTGGATTCCAAAAAGCGAGGTGGTATTATTGGAATAACACAAAAGCCAGGAGCTCTGGAGAGGTGGTTTTTAACTAGCCACGAGAGGGCAGCCATAACAACGGTCACAAAGCAAATGTGTGGGTTACAAGATAGTCACATGTTTGGAGTACATAAGGAAATGGGGACTAATCGAATGAACAGGGATGAAACCGATGTGCAGAAGATACTTTCGATGTTCTCATCAGATATAATGACCAATCCCTTTAATATTGCGGAAAACGACGACAGCGAGTGTCTTCCGCTTGTAAACATTGCAACTGGCGTGGTATTGCCTAGTGAAATCGCCAAGAGACTTGTTTCCGCCTGTGACATTGGTAAGGAGATTATGGAAAATTTTGTTCAGGAGCGGCTGGACACTAACACGAGAAGCTTTTGGGACACGTTGCCACACTTAAAACTTAAAACATTTGCCAACCTAGCACAGAAGAAAAAACTCAAAACAAATGATGAAAAAATTCACAATGTGAGATCTGACCGCGAACTATTTGGTCGATTAATTATTGCCGCAAGGTCCAGAGATGTTGATTTAAAACTAGTGATGACGTATGAACTGTCTGCTGTTCCACTATCATTGTCACATACGGATGGGACTCTAAGAAAGAATGTGAAAAGTGTTTTGTTAAGCGAACTAGAAAAGGAAGTAAATGTTGATGGACGGCTTACAGTTTATGTAGTAGATGGCATGGCAATTGTGCAAATGGTTAAAACTGGAGGTACGTCTACATTTGGAGAATTGGCTGATAAATACTGGCACATCTTTACAGTTCCACTGAATCAAGAAGACTGCAACAGAGTAGATATAGTTTTTGACAGATATGATAGACTGGAATCTCTCAAAGCGGAAGAGCGGCTAAAACGTGGGTCATCAACAGCATTGGAAGTAAAGATTGCTGGAGAAAATACTCCCGTTCCAAAGCAATGGGCCAAGTACATCATCAATCCAAGCAACAAAAGTAACCTGGTTGCATTTCTCAGCAAGCGGTGGCGTGATACTGGTCCAAATATGCTATCTGCCGACAATTGCGTCATTCTTGCTGGTGGCTTTAACGATGGAATGGATGTTGTTGTCATTTCAGCGAACGATTCGTCGTATTTGGAAGAACTTCGATCAGATCACGAGGAAGCAGATACGCGTATGATGTTGCACGCGCTACATGCTTCAAAAGACCACATGCGTGTTGTTATACAGTCTCCCGATACAGACGTGGCAGTACTTAGTATATATACGTATCGTTCACTTCACTGTTCTGAACTATGGTTCCGTACGGGCACAAAGGACAAATTGCGATACATACCAATACATACAGTTGCTCAAGTACTGGGCCCAGCTATCTGTCTGTCTTTTCCTGGGTTTCATTCTCTTACAGGTTGTGATAGCACTAGTGCATTATTTGGAGTCGCTAAGAGAAAAGCATTCAATCTCTTAAAGTCATCTGAATGTCATCAGCTTAGCTTAGCCCAACTCGGCGAACATGTTGACTTATCACCGAATACTGCAATTCTATGTGAGAAATTTGTCTGTGAGTTGTACACCACCAGGGATGTGGGAAAGACAGCTGATGAAACCCGTTATTGGCTCTTTTGTCAAAAGAGACAAAGAAATGAAAATCTTCCACCTACATCGAATAGTCTAAAGCATCACACCGAAAGGGCCAATTTTCAAGCTCTTGTTTGGAGACGTTCATTGCAAGCTGTTCAGAATCTTCCATCTCCAAATGGACATGGCTGGAGTATAGTGGATGGTCTACTCAAGCCTGTTCTAATGTCAAAGGATCCTGCTCCATTTGGATTAATTGAACTCACATCATGTAGATGTCAAAAGTCTGCCTGCAAAAGAACAGATCTCTGTCAATGCAAGGCTAACAATCTACTCTGCACTGAAGCATGCCTTTGTATGGGAGGTGAAATGTGTGACAATGTTCAGCATACAATTGTCGAAGATGACTCTGACACGGATGAGTAACATTCTCTCATTTGCTCACGTGATAAATATGTCCTGCCAGCTTGTGTAGACATGCACTGCATGTCAGTTAAAAGTTTAATTATGAAAAATGTAGAAAACATGGGTATTGTTGTAGCTAAGGTATTGCTAGTCACAAGAAGACCTAAGTGCCCCAATATGTACAAAGCAACATACGGGTGTCTTAAACGAGGTTGATTATGTATAAATCTGCGATATACGATCACTCCTTTCCATTTTGGTTAAGATTGTATTGATATAACATGCGCTTAAGTTTGTGAAAGATTTACCATTGTGAAAATTGTTTGAGAGCTACATTCAACACCTATTGTAAATGGGCTTCTCACGGGTTAGTGATACCACAATTTTCTTGTACAACACGGCTCAGAATATACCCAAGACATCGGTCTAGCATAATATAGAGACAAACCTTCTGAATACTGGGTGTGCTACGAAACCATTCTTCTAGACCCCTTTTGAAAATTGGCTCCCGGACTAATATAATCATTGGTCCAAAGGTAGAGGCTTTGTCTTATAAACATAAGTACCACGGTTCAAATCCTTGCTAATACCGAATACAATTTAATTCATAAAAATTGTTTTGCTATAATATCTTTTATATATCTAGTCATTCTGATACACTGTTACTATGCACATTTTATTTCAGGTACTTCTGTTGATATCATATGCATTTCTTATGACGTAGGAAGGATAATTTTTCATTTTTATTGTTATTTTTTTTTAATACTTTCTTGGCAAATACAGTGTCCAAAACTATTTAAAATTAAAGCATTTTAATATAATTATCAACCAGACCTTATGTGACACCTAACCAGACCTTCCTCTTGATTTATCAAGACAGAGTTGCTGTACCAAAGGCACGATAGAGGGTTTGGACAGCCTGTTTGTCAGATGTAATAGCATGGTTAAAAGCTACATAATCAAGATCATCGATACAGGTAAATGTGTTAAATGAAAAATAGATAATGCACTAGTTTATATTTAGAAAACAATGTTTGGAGGTTTATACTGTTAATGATTTTTCTGTTTTAGCCTTTATTGCATTGTTTAATAGCTTTCAATTAGTTTGCCAATAAGTACTTAATATTTTAGTTTTTAATTTTTATCAGTGATGTTGGTTAAATTCTCCTTATTAAAAAAAAATAAATAAATAAATGAAGAACCTAACAGCCTCGGCAGAATAATGGGACAACCCCAGACAAACCCCACAGTAGCAGATAATCTGAAGAAGATATTAGAATCATTGTACTAGGTTCCTCGTAAAGCAGTCCTCTCCCCCCCCCCACCCCCTCCCCCACCCCCACCATGCGCAAATCAGACCAGTGATAATGCATCTATCCATGGCCAATACGATTGCTAGATGCATATGATATGGTAGAATAATTTAATTACATGGCACTGCTAATGAAAATCATGGTATCCAGTAATAAAAGGTGATATATATCGCATAGCATATCATATTTAAGTTATATGTTTATAATCAAGTGCTGTTTATGTTCAAAGGTATACTCAAATATTCATCCCTCTTTAAAAAAATGGAAACCATATGGTAACCTACGTAATTAAAATGTTTCTGCTGTGCGTTCTTTGCCTCTTACTTTGTCTTTGATTGTGTAGGACAGGCAGCAAGCAAGAGACGTTTGAAATACGAGGCGAGGATAGTATGTATTCAATGTCATGAATAAGCCATGATAACGGTAAGTTTATTGTATCAAAGTGACTATTAATTAGTCCAGTATATGGTCTAAATGTGAAATTGTTAAGTATTCGATGCAACCATTTCTGTATCCTAGTTCGTGCAGGAAATATGCATGGATTTGGTATGCATGCAAAGATTACTTGCATAATAGCCTGGTATCTAGGATGGCAGTATTGGGTGCACACAATACTACCTCCGCTGATTCCGGCTTTCGTTCACATCAGGAAAAATCTTTTGGGGAATATTATTCAGGAAAGATATTCCTAGAAACTTGTAAACGATATCTTTTAATGTATTTGTCTGTTGCTCTTACCAACTTGAAACCATATATCAGGTTCTTGTCTGGTGACATAATAAGATCACCGATTCATTCTCTCATAAAAACGTTTAAAAATTGGACGATGAATGAGCAATAAACGAGTAATGAAGTTGATGGAGAGTGGAGATATTATTAGGTAGTATCCTAGAATATCAAAATATTGCATACTACTTAAAGGAGAACGCAAGTGGTGTTTCGAATAAAACACACAATACTGTGGTTGAGCACAATCAAAATTGCTGTATAATAAGTTTCTGGGAAATTGGTATTTAAGGACTAATAAATTGTGAAAAAGTGCTATGTCTCTATAAGTCTCTACCAGCTAGAGAGAAAGTTTGATAAGCTAGTACATTTTAAGATAAAGAATATTCATACTTCTAATTCTATTATAGAGGCTATAATTATACTTTTGAAAACGTTACACAGCATAGATTTATGTTAAATCAAGCAGTATAATGGGGTCTGGCGTTCTCCTTTAAAGTTCTAATGTATAAGTATTGTTAAAAGGATTGTTTCTATGATTTCTGTGTTTAAAATGATGACAGATTGTCTTTGTGCTAAAATTCAATGGTAATTACCTGATGTTAAAGAATTATAACTTTGTTTCTATATTTTATCTTTTCACAGGACACGGAGTATCCTAGGGGAAGCAGGGGATAATATGGTACAGAGATCGAGGGAGTTTCAGCACACACGCACGCACGCACGCACGCACGCACGCACGCACGCACGCACGCACGCACGCACGCACACACACACATGATTCATAAACAGACATATACCACATGCGCACCAGGACACGGAATATACACAACACAATCCAGGACAGAACTGGATCTACACACACGCCCATAAAGGAGCACACAGAGGACCCCAGGCATGAGCGCACAGGACAGTCACATCACATGCATGAATAAATGAACAAGCCACGCCCACAGATAAGCACACACGTGAACTAGCATACATCGACAGTGACACACACCGCCATTGACTTACATACACCACTACGGACTATATACACAACAGGCTTATACGAAAAAGGATTGTTGAATATATTGTGTCCATACCTTATTGTTGTAGTTAATCTAGTAATACGTATTGTATATACGGAACGTGTTGTCACGGATCAGGTGCAACTGTTTGTCACCAAGGTGTGTGACTATGGACTGACGCCACGTGTTTCGAATAGAACATGGGACGGCAGGCAGTTGGAGTTTGGCGTTGGGCACGGTCACTTGTTGTCTTGGATAGTTGGTCCCACTCCGCGACTTGAATATCAAACTGTGGATTGTGGCTAACTGTGCAAACGAGCCAGTGACAGTGTCCCGGCGTAAGTTGTATATTAATAAAGTATTATCGTAACTATAAAGACGCGTATGTGTTATCTCACTAGCCAGATGAAAGATCCTGATGTATAAGGCAAACAAACTGTATTAGACATACATTTGCACTCTCACAAGATCTTGCACTCTCTGAGTTTGGGCAGATGTCCGGTTTTTTTGTTCTTTCTCTCCTGAGGATGTTTATCTGATTCTTTGTATGAACACTATGGCATGTCTTCAAGTTTATGGATTGGTTGCAAGATCTTTTTTTCTCCTCCAGAAATCTTTCCTTTCTGTGAACAGCATAGAGATTTTGACACATCACATTGGTTGAAGAATAAACACCATCGAAGCTGATCCATTGTAAAGAAAATACATAAAATATGTTGCGTGTTGATTAATGGCAGACATTCTATGGTTGGAATAAATGCATAATTTGTCGTGAAAAGGAAATATATGATATGCAGTCAGAGTATAGAGCTGACATATTGCCGTCTTTTGCCCAAGCCGTATTGGCCTATGTGATATATCCACAGTATTCTCGTGTCTAGCAGGCTTGATAGGGTTAAGAAATTAACAAAATACTATTCAATACATGGATGAATATATTCACACAAGTGGTTCCCTGAAGATATAGGCAATGGAATTGTAATCTTCACTATATGTATCTCATATGCTGGTGCATAAATTGATACCAAATATGGAATACCAAAATGAACAAAAGGAACAGGGAACAATTATTATTATTATTATTATTATTATTATTATTATTATTATTATTATTATTATTATTATTATTATTATTATTATGTAGGGTGATGAAACCAACGATTTTGACATTTTTTTTCATGTTTTTATCTTCAAAACTTGTGAAGTTATATGATAAAATTAGGCACAGCGGTAAGCCATATTGGTTTTTGATTGGGTCACCATGGAAACGGATGATTATCTCCCTTAGTGGCGGGTTACCAAAAGTCTACCCTCGATTCTATTTCATCTAACATGATGCCTAATGATATTCTGAAGAGTAATTCTCTGTACAAAACAATTCACACAGGAACCCCATAGACAATGGACTATAACCAAAATAATGAAATCTATGGAATCATCAGCTACCAGCACCATAGGTCTCTTAAAAACAACCTAACTGGGTATACTGACGACCCTCTAGTAGTAAAACTGTCGGCAGAACGGAAAGCGTTACAGCTGCGCATCTATCAAAGTGGCCAAAATGAAGACCGCACCAAACTACGCCGGGAGCGCACTAACATTCTGCGCCACATTAGTGAATGCTTAAGAGAGCTCCCCAGCAGATGAAATCACTGCAACGGATGACTGTCACACAATGTTTCGGGCAACCCGAGCCCTGAGAGTTACTGACTATACATCACCACTCACTGTACACAACTCTGAAGGACACTTTATCGGGACTGACCAGGGCAAAGCCGAAGCGATTCGAGAATGTTTCAAGGAACAGTACACTGATCACGATGACGAGCCCTTGCACCCGTTCTCAAGAGACCCCAGGCCTTTACTAACACCAATTAAAACAGCAGAAGTTGAGAAGGCACTTAAAGCCCTGAAAATGGACGTGTATCTGGACCTGATGGTATGAGCAATGAACTATTCAAATATGCAAGTGACATTATCTCAAAACCGATCACGCACTTAATCAATTCAGCTTTTATTACCTTCCCATCGACACTATAGGCCAAGGCACCCTTATCGCACTACCCAAGCCCAAGAATCCACCTGGCCCCACATCCAATCTGCGATCCGTTGTGTTCCTCAACAGCATATTGAAAATCCTATCCAATCTTACTCTATGACTTCACAGGATCATGTGAAAGTGGCTTCAAAGGTGGATGCAGCTGTGCAGACACTGCATGGGCTCAAGGCATGCTTGTGTCGGTAGTCATGTCCAAACACTGGGATTTCGACAACATGGGCATTCGACACAATTAAGCGCACAAAGATCCTAGATGTACTACGCCAGGCCAGTTGCAATGAAGATGAGCTACGACTAGTGAGACTATTGCTTGCTGACACAAAGCTGAGTACAGGTCACTGAAGTCTGTAGAGTTTGAGACATCAATTGGCTCCCCAAAGGGAGATGGTCTATCTCCGGTGCTTTTCACCAGTTACCTTGCTGCTGCATTGACATCCGTGCGGGAAAGTTCCATAAGACCAAATTCCCCAGTGTCAATACTGGGTATTCCGCTAGCGATGGAATATGTTGACGATGTGGAAAAGAAACCCCTTTACGAACTTCTCCCAATAGCTGCACGCAAACTAAAAATTTAGAATCTCTTTATGAATGAATCCAAAACAGAGTTCATCCACATATGCCTATCTACAAAGCATGCCACTAAAGAAAATAGCGATCCACTTCGTGGCGGCGAACCATGGACGAAAGGTAAAATCCTGGGCTCACTGCTATGCATTACTGCTGACATTGATGCACGCTGCGTCATGGGGAACGTAGCTTTACAGTCCTTCTGGAAGCTATGGATTCGTAGATCAAAGATGCCCTTGATAAAGAGGCTACGTTTATGCAATGCAACCTGCATATCCTTGATGCTGTATGACTGTAATAGATGGGCAGCTCCAAAGGCATCTCTAGACAAACTCGATGCCTGCCACCACAAACACCTACGCACCATCACTGGACACCGATGATCAGACAGCATAATTTCCAACGATGCACTATACAAGATGTGTAATACTTCGCCGCTGTCTGCAAAGGTCGCCCAGCAAAGATGTTCCATGTTTGGCCATATGCTAAGAGTGTCAGAGGAGACACCCTTGGAATTCGCCCTACTCGGATCCAGCAAATACAAAGACAGGACAGGGCGTCATTGCATAAATCTGCTAAGCGTGCTACGAGGTGACCTCAAGAAAGCAGGACTCGGTACACTCAAGTCAAGATTGGACCTGAGGAAGCTAAGGATTTCGGCTGAGGACAAGCCATTGTTGGCAAAAGCGAAAGGCTGGTTGTTTCTACTACTACAGCCGCAGAATACAGTAATCCTACAGTAGTCCCCGTTATAGACATGTACGGCAATAAAAAAAATTCCGAAACACAGACTAACATGCTCAAGGGAATATTTACCTTTGGACTAGTAGTTGTTATCAAAGAAAATTTCTTCCAGTCAAATTATTTTCAAAATATTCCACAGCATACTTATTAAATCATCGACAGTTTGTAGTAAAACACAATGTGCTAAAAAGCAGTAATTATTTAACCCTGTAGCACCACCAACACCACCCCACCCTCAACCCACCGCCCTTATTGGCCCCAGTTTCCCCTCCCATAGTGTATCCCATAGCATCCCCCCACCCTAGGTTTTCGCTTCACCCATAGTTTACCCCCCAACCCCCAGGTCAAAGTACGTTCCTACACCGCTGTAGTTTACTATTACTTCATATCTAAGAGATGTAATTCTTAACGGTAATATAGTTAATTCTTCTTCTTCTTCTTTTCGATCGCTGGTATCACACTTGGAGAGTCGTTCTCAAGATGAAATCTGTGGTTTTCTGCAGTTCTTCCACAGGCCCATACAGCTTTTCAAGAAAAGAGGTTGACAAAGGCCAGATCTTGTCTCTCAGCAGCTGATATGTACTGCAACATTGAAGTATGTGCTCTGTGGTCTGTTCTGCTTCTCCACAAGGACAAGCGGGCGATGTCGTAAGGTGGAACCGCCTGTACATGTGTTGGTTTAATCTGTTATGTCCAGTTCTGAGACGAAAAATGGTCACTTGCTCTGGCCTCGAGAGATGATGGTAGGCATCTTCTGATTGAGGTGTTCTATAGAGTGACTTGATGATAGTCTTCATCTCTGTATGTGTAACCATGTTTTCTGTCTGATTCTCTTCTGCACCCACCTTTGCCATCTTGGCTGCTTCCTCATTTCTTTGTACCCCACAGTGTGAGGGGATCCACTGCAATGCTTTCCGAAAGCATTTGATGGTTTGTAGTGCTTCTTCAAGTTGTGGCAGCTTACCTTTGGTGATAGCCTCAAGGACGGAGCGGGCATCAGATAAAAAGACAATCTGTGCAATAGGGTCTGCTGTTCTGCTGATGGTATTAGCTGCATGGACCAGTGCTTCGACATCAGCTCTGTAGTTTGTGCAGTGTTTGCCTGTCGGTATTGCAGCTGACTCATGTTGTCCGTTTGGATACTGTATGTGCAGTCCGGCACCTCCGCTCCTAATTGCATCTTTGGCTGATCCATCTGTGTAGATCCTTATCCATGTCTCCTGAGGGTACATTTCTTCCAGCATGGCTAGGGTCAGGGCCTTCTTGCTCACATCACTGTGTTCATCTTTGGTTGTGAGATGAGGTACTGTGGTGCGAATAGCTATGCTCTCTAGTTTGTTTTCCCAGGGTGGAGGATCAAGGGTGTGGTTTGGGTCTTCTATTTGTGCTGGCAAAATTTCTTGGTGTTTCCTTATATAGTTAATAATTTATGTCTCTATTTCGGTTCTTATCGAATAGTGACCATTGAGTGTATAGGTTGGCTTTGGACCAATAGAATTGGTCCCCACGTAGTAACGACTGGAAACCGGTTTGTAAAGGGCAGTCGTCATACAGATCGGTTCTTTCACGTAATTTTTTTTTAGTTTTCTGGATAGTTTGCATATATTTTGTCATAAGATAAAGTTAAAGATGTCATATCATCATAAGCGAAGCCATAGGGGGGGGGGGGGCACGGGGGGGCACGTGCCCCCCCCCCCCCCCACTCAGCTGCCTCACTTAAAATGTGCAATGCATAAATTTTCCATATCACATGTATGACGTGGCGGAAACTTGCTGACATCCATAACTTTCACTTTTATAACGTTTATCACAGTTGTCAATATCTATATCATATAGAATTTATATATCAGAAACTTGTTATTTTGCCCCCAACTTCCCAAATTTCCGCTTAATATGAATGGACATCGGGATTCGGGAATCATTATCTGAAATCTGTGACCACAGATGTATTAACATATATTAATTTCCATGATTCATTCCGCCTTCTAAATGCGTTAGTTACATCACTATTGCATCAGCCTCGTGCTGCGCAGCTCTGTTCAGACAGTCAGACTGTTGCATGCACTGACTGACCTGTGCACTTTTATCAACAATCCAAACAGCAGGTTCAAGACTGTGAATATCAGACCAAAGGATGAATGAAATGTAGCACGGTAGGAACAGATATGGACATCATATGGTTACCATGTTTTTCACTGTCTGACAATTTGTGTTTGATACTGCCCTATAAAATTTCAAACAGCCATAATCTCATTTCTTAATTTTGCATAGTTATGAACCAAAGTGGCATTAATAAGTGACCGTGACGCGATGTGGCTACAAGAGTCCCCTCCAAAAACATTTTAAAAAGTTGATGCTCAGAGAAGCCCTCTGAGGCAAAATTTTCATTAGTTATTTCATATTTGGACTAAAGAAATGGTGAAAACTGTGTCTCAGAAGCCCTCTCTGAGCAACTATGTTTAAAAATTGTCCGCCGGATGGGGTGGTGGGGAGTCCCCCAAACCACTGCAGTGGCGTATTTAGGGGTGGGGGGCATCGGGCCATGCCACCCCCCTGGGCCATAAAATTAAAAAATATATATTATAGTTTTGTGAAAATAACAAAAGTACTAAAATTTTACCCCAGCGGCAGGTCTAAATTTCCCTGAGAAAATGCGCCTGAGAGCACCTAGATTTCAAAATTTTATGGGGGAGGACCCCCAGACCCCCCCCCCACTCACCCCCCCCCCCCCCCCCCCGATTAATTCATGGCTTCGCCTATGCATATCATTGCAAATTTAAGATGACCTTTGCCTTTTTCCGTTATGATACTTTCTATACTGTTCTTTTTGGGAGTAGCGTTGTAGAGCAATATCATTACTTTTCGCATTTATGACGTGTTGTTAAAGTCATAGCTTATTATATTATATGGCGAATACTTTGAAAGCCGGTTTATAAATTCGATAACACATCTTTGATATTTGTGACATAAGTTGGTGTTGTTGTTGTTGGTGTTGTTGTTGTTGTTGTTGTTGTTGTTGTTGTTGTTGTTGTTGTTATTGTTGTTTCCACCGATTGCCCGTCAATATAATGAAAGCTACAGAAACAGGTTTCTGGGCACAGCCATCTGTTTTTTTCCTATGCGTCTAGTACACCAATGAAGGTTTTCGATACATTATAATTGTAAATTACAAGTAAAAAACCCAAGTAAAGTCTCTGTGGCGGCTTACAAGATAGCCAAAACGTTTGTGTTTGTGGTGCCTTTAGCTGAGATAGGAAGAATAGTAGGGGCGGCCTTCTCTCCACTGTCTATAGGCCCAATTAGCCCTCAGTCAGGTTTCCCTTTTTTCCCCACCCAGGAGATTGTCCCTTTTATATTAACCAGGGAGAGTAAACCACGCCCCCCCCCCCCCCCCGTCCCATAAAATCGTGTTTTGGCCAGTCCTGCTGCTGACGCTGGTGTCCAGCGAGTCAGAGATCGTGAAAGCTTGCGAGGGGATACAATAACATGGGTGGTGGTTCTCTGGGTGTAGCCAGTGCATGTTTGTTTGATTCTCAAAATTTCGTATATGGTCAGTGGCGTAGCTACAGGGGGCGCAGGGGGTTGCTTGGGCCCACAACAAAAAGCTGTGACCCTTGGTGACACCTGTAAAATTGTTGCGACCAATAATTAATTGCTGATGCCTTTAACATTTACAAACAAGGAAATAACAAATAAATCAAGTCGAGAATATTATTTTTATTGAACAAACGTCACACAAACTGGTGGGGCTGAGGCTAAAACCAGACCAAAGTCATTGTTAGAATTTGTAACATTGCATGAACTGTTTGAAGAAGAATTTCCAGCGCTCTATAGATTGGCCAAAATTGCTCTAGTATTACCAGCGTCAATAGTAGCTTTTCTGCATTGAAACACATTAAGACTATAGTTAGAAACACCATAGCACCAGAATGAGCAACTTCCGTCTACTATCAATTGAAAGTGAACCAGTCAATAGGCTAGATTTGTAGCTGTTTGTTGACCAGTTTGCTGAAAAACAGTGTTAGGAGAATTCATCTAAAGTAAAATTTAGAGGGCGTTGTCTAAACCGTACACCACTGAAAAGGCTTCTTCTCCATGCGTCGTGATGTAAACCCTGTTAGTATAACATGGATTACAAACTAACAACTAATAATAACGTGTTACTAGTTGTTAGTTAGTAAATATTGTTAGATGGCAATGGTTGGTGAATGCCAAAGCCTGTGGAAATGCAGTACTATCATTATCCACATGAGTATTCTGAAACTAATTTGCTTGAGAGCCATTGTTGCCAACTTCCATGCAAATTTGATTCAAAGAACTCAACAATTGTCCCGTAGTGTATACCTACTATGATAATGGTCTACTTGTGCAAGGGTATATACATGTTCTTGAAACACTCAACCCTTTAATGACGAAATTTGTTCAAAAAATTTAAATATTTACTTATTGAATGTCCATTTGCAAGCCAAGAGAAGACTGTTTTTTAAATTTTACCACTGAAATGACTGGCTCGGTTATCGAGCCAGTCATTGCAGTGGTAACGTTTCAAAAACAGTCTCCTCTTGGCCTGCAGATGGGCATCCCTCAAGACCACTACAGTGGCCGGTTTTGGCCGGATTCGTCCTGAAAGAGTTAAGTTTTAAAAAGTCTTGCATTGTCGCTTTTCTTGAGCCTAAGAAACCAGTCGCATAGCTACCCAGCCACTCAGGACATCCAATTTTAAAATTTTTCTTCGGGGTTGACCACTAGGCTGGTAGACACCCCTCCAGTAATATAGCCATGGGGAGGGGAGCGGTTGCTCCCTGAGCCCATTCTCCCAAATGTGACGCCTAAATCAGGTGTAAAATGTAATAACGTAACCATGTTAACAGCCAACCAATATTAGATTTTTACCTTGGGTACGGCACGAGAAACCATCCGAGAGCATCCGGATTTAAATTTTTTCGGGACCCCCTCCACCCCCCCCACCCCCCCCAATCAACTTTTTTATTTGCCATATGCCGGGTTTTGGTTTTTTATTCGTGCTTGATGTTGAAACCTGTCTACGCCACTGCCCCCCCCCCCCCCCTAAAGGATGGAACCTCCACTCACTGACCTACCTCACTCGGTGTCCCCTACCCTGGCCTATCTACGCTTAGTGCCCCCTCCTGCCAAAAATTCCCTAGCTACACCACTGCGGATGGCTCCAGGAGTTCACCAAAAGTCAAGCGAAAGGTAGCTTGGTTCAGAAGTTAGGCCTTTCACATCTTCTCAGGTCTATAAAATTAAAATTACGCCTTGACCATCCTCGCCGTAGCTAGTAGTCTAATACCAATTATACATGGACGACAGAAATCGCCAAAATGGGCTGTTCGGACCATTCGGGCGACGGATCGCCATGTGTACAGACCAACGACATGTTTTCCGCGACAATCGAAACCGATATATTTACATTCACATTTTACATTTGACATTTATTTTGTGACGTCTCTTTATAAATATGGGCGCACAGCCGCATACAATGTCATTTTTAGGAAAGAATTATCTCCAATTATTTTAGAAGCAATATAGTTTTCAACGTCAGCTAGTATAAGTGAATTCTGTATCGAAATTTGAAAATTATTAAGCATGTCAATACATGTATCTATGCAACATAATACATTTGTACACGCATCCAGTGGCGTATAGCCAGGCTTCAAATTGTAGGGGTGCATTAAAAATATATGGCGGGTAGCTATCAAGGAGGTGTCCCCTTCATATTAGATGGGCCGGTCTGGGGTCCTTCTACGGAAATCTTTGAAATCTAGAAGCCCCTAGGGTGCATCTCCTACATTTCTAGACGTAAATGTGGACCTTCAGATGCCTGTGAAAGTATTATGGTTTTACCCGTTTTCTTCTGAATAAAATGTGTAAATTTATAGCTGTAACAATGCCATTTTCTAGAAGAAAGTCGATAAAACCACTATAATGTCACAGCCTATTAAATTATAATAAATTATTTTTATAGTAGAAGTTGTGTAAGTTGAGATAGCTTATCCAATGAATATTCATCAAGAGACAAAGATAGCTAATACTACATTCCTCCATTAACTAGTACCCTAATCAACAAAACTGGATTCCTCCATTGATGACGTAGCCTACTAAGAGTTGTTGTACGAATTGTCTGTTTTTACTATTTAATAAACATTTTATTCCAATTTCTCAGTCAATCATAATCAACTATGTCACATGTAGTAGGATGTCATAATCAATTATGTCATGAATGACGTAGCTAAGTTCGTCACAACCGCGTAATTGATGACGGACTAAGTGTCAAATTAGTTTTTAAATTCTCAACATCTTACCGGTATTTTTTTCTGGTAATTGAGATTCAGAGTGCATGGATCGGTTGATCCCAACACGGGCAAAACGTGTGTGGAGCGTAGCTAGAGATGGGCGTGGCAAAGCTAAAACTGGAAACTAGCAGCTTAATCAAAAAATATTTTCTCGGCCGGTTGATCCATTGTTTAATGAAAACCATATCAGCTGATCAGTTCTCTCCCCCCCCCCCCCCCCCCCGTACCGTATTTCTATCTTATATGGCTTTTGAAGTATAAATTAACTATAATTTTAGTGTGAAAATCCCTCTAGCTTCTCTATTGTGAGTGGTATCACCGTATATTTGTATGTTAATGATATTTTTAACGCGTCACGGTACAGGTAGTAGGACTGTTCTCTCAAGGTATTTCTCACGGGGTAATTAATATTGAATGATTTCAAACCTATGAAATTCTGTGAATACCTACCATGAAGTACTAATGAATAATCAATTAACTAAATACGCACAGATACTCACAGATCCTCTTCTGAATGTCGGTCTCTTAGGAGTCCTCTTCTGTCAGCTCCGGGTTTACACTAAACCTTACTAGCGGTTGCAATGAAATGAAATTTATTGGTACGGGGCGAAATTACACGTTTTGACCATACAGCAACGTAACATAGAAAGTTGGCATATTATAACAGTTTAACTAGAATTTATAAACAGAAACAAAAGCATAATTCGAACATGAAATTACATAATATAAACAGTCAGCCCAGGCCCGGGCTGTGCGACGAGCCACATAGCTCTTGTAGCAATAGGATGGCACTTCTCCAAGACAGGCGGACAGAATACCACCTGTCTCAAAAATATGCACGGTTGCTAATGGAGGGATCCGATCTGTCACTCAAGTAATTGACGTCATATTAAATTACTTTATTAGAGGGCTAATGTCATTAATCATCAATAGGTTAACCCAGTCGGGAAAAATTGAATAGTCCGCAATGAAGTGTACCAATTGTATGTGTTTGATCGATTTATAGTTTAATAACTTTTCTGTTGAAAAGTGTGAACCTAACCTGACCGGGAGCCGTTGCTGCCATAGGCAGCCACCGTCCCCAGGCAAATTAGCTTCAAAATATCCAACATTTTAACTGTACAATTACTCTGAAATTGAGATTATGGGAGTCGGGGTTCAAGGTGTGTAAATTCATCCCAACTTAAGTGGAGCTTAGTTAGAAGACGGCATAGACTATTAGGTCATCAGGGAGCTGACGTCACAGTCATTACAAGGTTTAACGTAGCAAGTGCGTCATGGAAGTGTACTAATTGTATGTTTTTGATCGATCTACAAGTTAATAAACATTATATCGAGTAGTTTGAAGCTAACCTGATCTGTGGGGTGGGGGTGGAGGGTCGTTGCTGCCATAGACAGCCACTTCCCCCAGGCAAATTAGCCTCAATATATGCAATTACTCTGAAATTGAGATTATGGCAGTCAGGATTCAAGGTGTGTAAATCCTTCCCAACTTGCGCAGAACTTATGTGGAGCTTAGTTAGAAGACGGCATAGACAATTACGCCACAACAGTTTAGCTGCATGTATCGTCGGATAATGGGTTTTCGAGGGTGTAAGCACATTTTCGCCGATTTAATATAAGAGTAGGAATTATATTAACAAATTTCGTTAATTTCATATCTAGCAAATAATTCACTGAAATGAAATATGCATAAAAATAAAAATAAACCCTAAAATAAATTTACTGCTTATAAATATCCACTACCCGGTCTACAGACGCAATCTCAGTATTGTGTCATGTGTTTCGGCGGGTGATGTAATCGCGTAATTTCAACTCTAGTGAGGTGGTGAATTGATGTCAATTTTATGATTTGAGCAGAGAGTCTGTCACCGACAATAATGTCATAAACGGGTCTGATACAAACACAGAACTTAATTTATAGTTGTAAATCCAGACAAGATTATATTCCCCTTTTCGTGATAACCGGGTAGCAGCAAATTTCAGCCAAAACATTAAAAAAATAAAATCTTTCAGTTTTTCTTTTGGAAATTGGTCAATCTGGTACTGAAAATGAACATAGGTGTTCCGCCTACCCGAACATAGAAAAAATGATTGAAATTTATGTCGTAGGTGGTAACTATAGCCTATTTGAATTGCCATTGCGGGTAGAGAATTATTGCTATGGCAACGAGTCTGATAGGCTACTCAGGACAGTAACTAGCAGCTGTCGTTGGACGCAAAAACTGGATTGATTTGTATAATTTCCTCACGAGTTATCAGTATTTTTATCATGGATCAAAAAAGTATTAGTGAAAATACATGTTTTTCACTACACTGACATCAAACTGCATAAAATAATGACTTTGTAGATATGGGATTGTCTTGTGGGAAGTCATGACCCTGCTAGATGTCTTATATTTGCGAGTAAGTCCTAAGAGAAATTTATGATTTGAAATACCAGGTGAGCTAATGGACCGGTTGACTTTTATATCTCAATATTTAGTTTATTATTATTACATCAGCTAGTGCTGATGATACGCAGTTTCTAGTAAATGGATGGCGTGTGAATGTAGCACGCTCAGGATTGTTGGATAAAGTTTTATCGTCAAATTGAAATAGTCGAATTGATTGGAATGAGTCCCACGGTTCTGAGTTGATGGGTATCTGGAAGTAGTTTAGATGAAAGTTGTTGCTGTTCAGGCGGCATACACTTTTATGATATTCAGCAGTTGGTCGGATCGATAGTTTGGAAAATAATCGAGGTATAAGAACCACTGGAATCGTACGTGACAAATGGACGTAGTTGATGACGTTAGGCATTCTGATTCTCATACGAGAATAGAACAACATCAGCTGGCAATGAGATCATACAGCTCATGTGCCTATTAACTCTAGCATCCTACAGGCTTATCCATCAACAGGCAATGGACAGGACATGGACATTGTAGCGTCCTGTAGGAATTAATAACATAATCGAGATTTGTATATCAACTATATGTCACTCATACAATGGCATGCAACAACAACACATTCCGTAATAGTGTTAGTTAGCTGACAGATCGCATCAAATCAGAACCAGCTACCACCGCTTTGTCTATGAGAGGCAGCATCTCCATAGAAGAATAGCACAGAGTTTGATTGGTCAGAATGACGTCATAATCAATGAGCGTCGATCAAAGAAGAATCTAATTATTATGATAGTTATAGAACTTGGCTAGAGTGCCAAGATAAGTTGTATATAAGTCAGGATTTCAGACTTAGAGATTATTCAATTCACCACCGTGAATCCTGAACGTCACGCTGACGTTCAGCACAGTGAGCTATTGCTTAGCATAACGAAGCTCTGTCGTATTTAAGTTAGAATAGACTTGTTAGTTTAGTACATTGATTGTACCAAGTGTGATTGATGAGCTATTCTGCTCCTTACTTTAAAACCTTGTATATTTGTAAAATAAAAAGTTTAACTTACGTATATGTAAGTTCGGAGTTAGTCGAATTTGTTAGATTAGGAATCTAGTCTTGAACTGGAGGAAACCTCCAGTCCTTACCTGAGGAACATCACGTCAGATAGGCCCAGCAGTCCATGTTAAATATCGTCACCTACCATCTGTCAGACGAGGTGAGCCAGACTGCCTTACTCCTTCTCCGTTACCGATAGCTGTTGTCGCAGCAACATTATCTGGTTACCGGTAACGAGGCTGGATTCACCACCGAAGAGGAAGACGTTGTCATCGAACCCCGAAGATCACAAAATCTTCAACTTGTACTCTGCGCATCTTTTTAAAATTTACAATTGTAGTGTCAAAATACTGTATCTTTTTAATTACATATGATTTGTTGACATCGCCTAAGCGACGCCCGCGTGAGAACGTCAAAAGTATGTACCCTCGAAATCACATGACCCTCGAAAACACCTTACTGGACGATATAGTTACTCTGAAACTGAGATTCTGGGGAATTTCGGGTTCAAGGTATACAAATTGATCCCAACACGTACAAAACTTGGACGGAGCTAAGCTAGAAATGGGCGGGAGATAAGTATAAACGGATCCTTCTATTCTTGTGGTCCATAAGGTGGTGGTCGCTTCAGACAATTAGCAGCATTAGATTTGTACAGCTGCATTCCTGCATTCAAACGCATATGGATCCCTCTATTCCTGTGGTCCGTGAGGTTGTCTCTTACGATAAGTATCAGCATCAGACATGTACAGTTGCGTTTCTGCGTTCAAACGCGCAGTATATATATTTAGCAACATTCTGCAGTACATTTCTTTTTAATAAGTCCCAAATTTTTAAAGCGAGGCATGTAATTAAGTACTTTACTCTGAGGTCTTGGTATTTAGAACATGTAAAAAGGAAATGGTGCTCATCTTCAACGCAGCCTAGACCGTAAGAATAACATTCTATCTTACCTCTCTAATTTGAGGTGTCTACCCTTTTCAATCTGTAGTACATGTGCACTCATTCGGAATTTTTGAAAGTGTTACTCCGTACTCTCGGTTATACCTATCATCTAGTAAATAGTTTTCCTTAGCAAATGCACATTTAACTGTTTTATAAAGGTCATATCTCCTATGACTGGTGTCGTTTAATGATACCGACCAGTAGGAAATAAACCTGTTTTGCAAATATTGTTTAATATTTTTTAAAGTGGCATTAATATTCGTTGATTCATGATTATTCCGAAGCTCTGTGAAACCGAAGTTTTCCAACATTTTTTCTAATGCCTGTGACCCAGTTGATGCTTATTCCTGAATTGTCGTTGTTATACATTTCTAAATATGCTTTGTAAATAATTGAAGTTTTTGGTATTTCGGAAACGATGTGTATCCAATATTTTATAGCGTGTACAATTGATTGGATATAGATTGGATAGTGGCCCACGTCACCAAGGACACATAAGTTTGGTGTTTTAGAATGAACGCCTAGTATGTTTTTGCAGAATTTTAAATGAAGATGTTCACCTTCGAAGCTAGTGACAAATTTGTCTTCTATCGCTTCGTTTCTCTCAAGGGACGGTAATAAATTTAGCGCCCCCCCCCCCTCTCCCCCCCCCCCCCACCATACTTCTGCATTATAGTTAAGAATGGGTCGTATTAAACAATTTAAGTTGATTATCGACTGATAGATGATGGAATTGGTTTAGGCTTTTCAGGCTAAAGCTAGCCCTCATTGACTTTTGTTTTAGATCATCTTGAGCGGATTTTAATTTCCCGTTACAATGTAACTTTATGCCGAGATATTTACACGACCTCACAATCGATAAGCATTGCTTATTGCATAGGAATCTGTGTTTGGTTATTAATTTGCCACCTTTATTAAATACCATTACTGAAGCCGTGACTAGATTTACCGTAAGACCCCAATCATTACAATATTTGCTTAACTGATCGAGTGCATTTTGTAGACCCTGAGCTGAAGTTGATAAAATAGTAATGTCATCTGCGTAATTTAGGCATAGAACAATTTTATCATATAATTTAGGCGGATCGGAGCTAGAGTTAAATATGTGTACAATATCATTGATGAAAATGGTAAATAAAACAGGACTGAGAACATTACCTTGGTGGATACCAACATGCACTGGAAATGTAGTAGTAAGGCCCGTGTCTGTCTTCACACACGATTCTGCGCACACACACATATTTCTGATAGTTTTATACATATAGCCACTAATTCCATGCCTCAGTAATTAATAAAACAGCGCTTCATACAGGACAGAATCGAATGCTTGTTTAAAGTCAACAAAGCAGGCGTATAAATAATTCCCTGTCTTACGCTTATGTTTACTAGACGTCTTTGTATAAGTTTCGATAAGCGCTTTTACAGTTAATACGTGATCAACCGTTCTTGAGCCTGATTTAAAGCCAATCTGGTCATTAGCAAGAATGTCGCTATCGGCTAGAAATTTCACAATTCTGGCCTGAGGGACCAGAAAAAATAACTTTCTAAGACAGCTTGTTATTGTGATGCCACGGTAGTAACTTGGGTAATCTTTTCTATCTTTTTATGAATTGGTGTTATAATACCAGACGACCACGATTTCGGAAAATTTCCGAACGTAAATATACGATTAAACAATTTACACAGGGCCATAGATGTAACCGGTAGGCGATGGATTATCACCTTATTACCGATTCTATCACCACCCGCCGATTTTTTATTTTTCAAGCATTATTTATTTCAACCTCGGTGATTTTAAAGTCCATTTCACAGAAAGATGGTACATTCTCCAAAGTGCGTAATTTATCTTGCAATCTATCAATTAAGGTTTTCCAGGACTTACATGGCTTGCTTCCTTGGCGAAAATGATCGAACCATCTGTCTGCGGTAACGGATGTGCATAGTCAAATTGATGTGGTTGTTTTACCAGAAACGACCAAGCATACTTTCAAAGCCCTTGACTGTCGATGCATTTACAACAACCTAACTGGTTCCATGTGTCTACTGTTCTTATGGTGAATGAATATTCTTTGAAGTCAGGTCGTGGCCGCGTTTTGAACAATTTATAATGGTGACCTCTTGTTACATTGTCTACTCTCAAAGGCATGATGCTTGATACGGCCTCACTGTATTTTCCTGTCATTATCGTGTACATCTCAACCATGTCTCCTGTGGAACAACGGTATGCTAGGCTGGGTAGATCCAGCTTTCGCAATCCCTCTTCATAACTTAGGGATGGCATCCCAGGTATTAAGCATGTTGCACGTTTTTTAACATTCTCTATCGCCTCTATTTGCCTTTTGTAATGGGGACACCAGGCCAGGTTAGCATATTCAAGATGTGGTATCACTAGAGCCGGGTATAGCAATTTGCATGTCCTGCACCCCATCATTAAGTTAGCCGTGTTTACCTTTTCAGAGAGAGGTTTGTCAAAATTCAGCTTATTGTCTATTGAGCCTTCAATATCGTTTTCCACATCTACCCATGTTACGGGAGGAAAATTCTCACTCAGGTTATAGTTCCTAACGTTGAGATTAGATTACCTGATTCTCATCACCTTGCGCTTTTCTGGATGGAACTTAAATTGCCAGTCTTCAGATCATTGGTGCATGTTCTTCAAATCCTGCTGTAGGGCATCACAGTCTGCGTCTTATAACAAAACCCTTGTATCATCGGTGAATAGGTGTGAATCTGTACCTGTACTCATAACGTTGGCAGGTCGTTGATGTTTATGACAAAAAGTATAGGTCCCAAGACGGACCCTTGCCGTACACTCTTCCGCTGTTATGCCACGCCATTAACTACTACCCGCTGTTTTCTTTCGTGTAGGAATGAAGCAATTCAACCGTTGATGTTTCCGCTAATGCCATAGTATCTTAGTCTTTGAATGAGGCGCTTGTGTTGGGGGGCCTTGTGAAACGCTTTCATAAAGTCGCAGTACGCTACCTCTACGCATCCTCCTTTGTCTAAAACTTGTATCAGCTGCAATACTGTAGATCGTCCACTGATGAATCCGAATTGTTTGTCACTGAAGAGTTTATTCATCTCCATGTGATAATTCAGTGGTCAAGCTGACAGGCCTGTAATTACACGGATCTTTTCCAACCACTTTATTATATATGGCTGTTATACTTGCACATTTCCGGTAGTTGGTTAGTCAGTAGTGAACTGTTGGATATGATTGTTAAAGGCTCTGATAAACGTCAATAACTTTCTTGCAGATTCGTCGGTGAATTGTATCGGCGCCGGATGATTTTGAAATCTACAGGTTATCCAACTTTTTCTTTATCGTCTGATTGGGAAATCACCTATCTGTTGCAATGTTAGACTGTCCAACCTGGGCATCTCAGCTATGTTCTCCTGGGTGAATACAGATGAGAAGAAATCTGCCAATGCGTTAGCTTTTTGTTTGTCCGTGTTTGTCATTTCCGTTTTGTTGGAGTCTACGTACAGCTGACTGACACTGACCTTTGACTTGGTGTTTGACTGCACGTATTGCCAGAACTGTTTTTGGATTGCCGTTCACACTTTTTGCTATGCACTTCTTATGTTGTTTGGTTATCTTTCTTGTTTAAATTACTAACTTGTTTCCTAACCCTGCAATATTCTAAATACATATTGCGGGTAATTATAAATATTCTAAATATGGGTCATTGCTCATATAAGTTTACTAAAAGCCAATAAATTAATGAATGGGCGCTGTTGCCGCCTATTGCACCAGTGACAGCCAGTCAAATTAGTTTCAAAATATTCAACAGCTTACCTGTATAGTTACTTTGATATTAGAATTCTGGAAGTAATAAAAGGTATTGCATTTGAGATATTTTATAGAAGTGTAGGCACATACAAACCCACACATGCACGCACGCGCACAGGCACGCACACATGCCCACATACACGCTCGCACGCATTCTTGCCCACAGTGACCGCGGCACGCAGGCACCCCTGCATGCATGCCTGCACGCACGGCCGCACACCCGCGTGCACACACGCTCTATGACATCATAATTAATTACGTCACATACAGACTGACGTCACAATCATAATTGAGAGAAATACTCCGCCATGAACCTGGAATAGTCCATCAGTTGTACAAATTGTATGTTATACACACACGCCCTTGCACGCGTACACCCGTTAAAATTTGAGTTAAAATCGGGTTCAGCAGGTTTTATACGCCTGCGTAAGCGGGGTCGTATTTTGTGAAGGCGCTCGCCGTCCGTCTGTACGTGCGTCCGTCCGTCCATCTGATTTCTTGTCCGGACCAGATCTCGAAGAGTTTTGAACCTACACTACAGCGGATGTGTTACGGATAGACGAAGTGCAATGATTTTGCCCATATTTGCCTGAGTTATCTCCCCTGAAAAGCTCAAATTCGTCAAAATTTTCTTGTCCGAGCCATATCTCGAAGAGTTTTGAACCTACACTCACAATTTTTTTAGCAGATGTGTTAGGGATGGACAAAGTTGCATGATTTCGTTTCAGCAAAATCTGCCCTTATTCGCCAGAGTTATCTCCCTTGAAATGCTAAAATTCATCAAAATTGTCTTGTAATTATAATGATCAATGCAGCTGTGAAGACTTTCAAGATTTTTAAATTATGTCTTTGCCGTGAATTCCAAATGTGTGCCTAATAGAAGTCGCCCCCTCCTTCCTTTCTCAGAGAATTATCAAAGACAAACTGTTCACATTTAGCAATCCTCAAACAAGTATGCCTGCGGGCGTATGTTGAGTTTCACTAAAACTCTTGTTGAGATACAGTTATGTCTTCGCCATTTAATAAACATCCTGTGGAAGATTTTAAAACTATTTTGACTGGGATGCTACTGCCATAGCACACACATCCTCGTGTAAGTACCGTCGTACATGGTGTGTTAAAAGTTGAGTTTAAAAAGTTCGGCAGGTTTTCTACATATAGTTATGTCTTCAGCATTTAGGAAACATCCTGTGGAAGATATTGAAACTAATTTTACTGGGAGGGTGTTGCTGCCATAGAACGCATGCGCTCACACCCGTAATGTTGACTTTTTTTTATTTGTAAACGTTGTATGTATCTTTGCAAGTAAATGTAAGATACAGAGTCATAGGTTATTTGAATTTTTTTTAAGTGATACTGGTCCACGCTCCGTTAATGCATTGCTTAGTGGGTAGAATAGAATATATGTACAATGATAGGCGGCTGAGTACAGCAATGTGGAAACACTAAGGGATATCAGAATTAGCAGCAACACTCAAACTCAAATTTGTAATTGACGTGTGAAGCAGATGCAAAGGTAGAAATAATTTGTATACGTATGGTCGAAGTGCAATGTCGGTGGTTGTCTTTGAGGAATGTGTCTAAGATTTGACACCACCACCCCCCCCCCTCCCCCCCCCCCCGCATGCACGCACGCACGCACGCACATAATAGGAGGAGGGTGTGACTGGTGCCTCCATCGAAAGAATGTAAATATTAGATTCGCTTAGAAGCCATCTCCTATATCTCCCAAGTAATAAATATCATTCTCTTGGATTTTTTAATACTGTGATATTTATATGAGTATAAGTTCCCCACCCCGACCCCCTCTACCATCTCGTACGGTCGTGATACTTTTCTCGATCTCCTATCGAAGGACAACTCGCGAGATAGTTTAGCCATGCCAAGCCATTTGCACTATAACCATAAAAGATGATGCCACCATCCCCACGTAAACAAAATCAGATATTTGAAGGCCTCCTTTGAATAGTCCGGGGCAAATGTACCTCTGACACACATACGCTAATATGGCTAAGTAAGAGACTGCGAAATCACCATTTAAATTACTTCTTCCACACACACTAGCTGTTGAATAGTATGTTACTAATTTGACGTAATTGTGTTGCTACCTCATCTGTCTATTCATCCAGCATATGTCCATCGTATTCTTTAAGCGAGTCCTTAAGAACTGCTGGGCAGGAAGGATCCATAGGGTTAGATCTATGGTTGGTCCCGGAAATCTGCTTGATCGATTTTGTTGGTGGCCATCTTGGAGTTTGCACTATTTTAAAATTTTAATTTAAAGATATTTTGTGAAACTGTTTTACATGAAACTCAAGAAACTTCATGGTCTTCATCTAAGGCAAGAGCTGAACAAACCTTGTTCACATGTTCAACATGATTAGCAGATTTGTATCGGATAACCTAGTTTTTACAAAAAAAACAGGTTCCCTCTGAATCCCGCTGATTACAAATATAATTAGGAACTAAGGTACAATTAAATATTTTCTAGCCAAACTTCACAGGTACTGTAGCTCGCGGGGGTATGTGCTGGTCCGCCACATTGCTCCACTCCACTGCACCGCATGTACAGGATGCGCGGGAGGGCTGGTTAGCTGTGGTTCTCGAGGTTGTGGATCCCGTATCGTGTCTTCTCAAGCCGGTGGAACGTTCACATTCCAGTGGGCCATGCGACCATTGCCGCCGAGATTAAACCTCACGGTCTCGTCCCGACTGTTGGTGTCACTGGTATGACGGTCCATTACCAATTTGGAAATCTGGACAAGGTGGTATAATTAAACAGTCACAAATAATTCACTATACAAACAATATCACTTGTTTGACAGTTTTGAGCAAATAATACAGTACATAGAGCTATCCAGTGTTCTTTCCACATGGTTTCGCCGGAGGTACCACACAGATCCGTAAATCCGCAGAGGTATCCCCGCAAGGGAGCATCGCAACGAGGTTACTTGGTAGTTAAATATAAACTAAATACACCCCTAGCACCCAAAACATTGTTGTTGCGAGAGGAAAGTGGCCCGTGCGGGCCTCCGCCACAGGAAAATGCCTTCAACTCCAAAGCAGAGGAAAAGAGCTGGAAAAAGGGGCCACTCTTTTGTTCAAGCAGAAAATGCTAAGCGCTGGACAATCCTAGTGAAGCCATAATTAATGTGATGCACACTGGTTTACGTGAAGACGGGACGATTGATTTCCAAAGAATTCACAGGTCACCGTCTTATGTAGGTCCAAGGTTACTGTATTGGTAGTTGCCGCTTTATCTATGCGGGCCTTTTGCTACATTCCAACCTACCATTTGGTTATTATTTACGAGTACAAGCTTTGGCCGCAAGTGGCAGGGATTCCTACCTAACTTTAGACACATTCATCTATCAGGCGAAGATGCTCAGCTTCCCGTAGGTCGCCATGCATAGCATCTACCTCCGAAAGATAGCGTGCGTACATGTTACGGCGCAATAGCTCCCGAATCAAATAACAATCTGGTCACCATTGTCCCGCAACCACATATAACATCACTAGGACAAGTTTACAGCTCACCGAAGCAATTTTAGAAAGCGCTATGTCATTTATGGTGGGGATAAAGAGACGGATATCCACCGCTAGTGTCCTTCCCGTGAGGGCATGGTGGGTTCCAAGACCTCACCTAGATACTACAATGTATTGGATGGAGATCCGCATCTCATCCAGCACCCGCGAGATAACGGAGCTAACATTTTACCTGTCCTTAGGGTTAGGTTTCCAGAATGCCCAGAGATGCAGGCCGGTGTCACAATATTATTCATTTCTTTTCACAGTGCTTCCTACATTGGCGGGGGAGTTTAACTAACTAGTATCTGAAGATACAGGGGTAGATGCATGTAAATCGGTACTTTAGTTATCACCACTCAGAAACCTCCGAGTCGGATCATGCTAAGATGTCGATAGGGAATCCAAACAATTATTAAGCCTTGTGGCTGGTGGATCATGGAAAGCGACAATAACTCGATATTAATAAGAGGCCCTAAGGTAATTGGCCAATTTTACACAACCTAGACAGTGCGTGGTGTTACATATCCACTACATCCGGAAAAGAGGCGTACACTATGCGTCTCTTGCAGAGAAATCATCCCTAAACCTATCCTATTGAGCTAAAATAGCCAGGTTTAGTCGGAAACATGTCAGGCTCAAGCAATTAGAACATGAACAGCGACCTCAGTGTAAAATTGATGCTGGGGGGAAATATAGTGGTGCGGATATAATGTTGCTGTATAGTATTTCCTAGCGTACTGCGTTCTAGAGTTTGGCTACTTGCTATATACACAACTAACTAATACAGTGCTAACGATATATCACAGTTCATAGGACCTTACGGTGCTGTTAGTTGAGAGCACCCACAGAAAATAAAGATAATATTCACAGTATAAACAGAAAGTATAAAATTGCGGTCGGGAAGACCGGGAAGGTACCTATTAGTCATCAGTACCATTTGCGGAAATAATGAAATGTACAATAGTATAGTTACTTGGATACCTATTGGTCATCGGTTCATAAGTCACTGAAATTGAGGCACTAATATTAAATGGCGTGAGATGGCACGAGCTTGATTTCAGGGAAGATTTCCGCAGGCAGATTTCCACAGGCAGATTTCCGCAGGCAGACTGTTGATGCGTCACACTCTCAGGACGAAGAACGGTTAATGAGATGTCCATTAGATAGTTATTTTAACTGATACATGATTTAAACAGTTTGTTGTAAAGGTTCCGTCTGGCGACGGTAGTTGGAAAGTTGTAAGTTGCCCATTAACAAAAAGGGCTATAGTTATGATAAATTATGCCGGTACAATAACTAGGCACATGGTGCGGGATACGTCGCATAGCTCTTGCGGCACACTGAGCAAAGTCCCACCAGGCTGTGGTCTAAAAGTTAATTAACACACGCGACATGCAGCGCGGAAATTTGAATCCACTTTTCAGCATGGTCGGAAGATCCGGCGAGTTATCCACCAAGAATCACCATCAGCTATATATCCCGTAGAATCACATCGGGCTGCAAGGCCCTTTCCGCAGGTAAGCTCCCTTAGGAAAGTTCGGATGCGGGAGTTCTTACTTTAATTTAACTCAATTCCGAGAGGCACCACAGTGATGATGGAATCACCGTCGGTTAGCAGGTATCCCGCGTCTGGCACTGCGCTGGTCCAGCAGTCTTCCTGACGGGTCGGCTTCCACGCCGATGATGCTCCTGATTCTCGGTTTTTCGTCCCTTTTATACTACTCGTGACGCCAGAGGCTGACGCTTCAGCCAATCAGTGGGCGAGCAGTAGCCAATCAGCGTGCGCCTAGAAGTGGTGACGTGGACAGTGCGTTCCCCATTAAGTTAACGCATACACGCGATTACGACGTCGAAGGAATATTTTGAAGATAATTTAACCAGGAATTTTAAAGATAACTCGGCCATTTCTGGTTCGAGTTTAACAAAGTAAAAAGTTCTGAGATCCTCGTTTCATTCTAGTCATGATCGGTACCAAGAATGACGAGAACGGTGCGATTTGAGAAAATCACGCGTACCAACTCGGTACACTATAAGCATGAACTCTCCCATTTCTGACACGGGTTGTAGGGGAAGCTCTGACGTGCGCGCAAAGCTCTCATAGACTTTATACACGCGCATTAGCCTACTCATGATGGCGTGCTTGGAGCGAATCCAGAACTGTCGTCCCACACCCAGCTTAGCTGGGACGGTCAGTACCCGTCCGGTCGATCCGTGCTACAGTCCTCCATGCAGACACATGCATGAATGCGCGCACACCAAACGTGTGCATCTGATACAACAACCCGCCCACCACTCGCTCACATTGTGAATTGGGAATAAGTATCAATTGACCAAAGAATACATAAGTTCTTCGATTAACATTGCTCTAACATTTATACGTAATCATAAGAAACTGAGAATGCAGGAAATCGAGTCATGAGCCTGCGCCTTTCAATGGTTTTTTCTTGTGGTGGTTATGTAGGTGGGTATCCCAAAACACTCTTCTATGAGAGGCGTGCGTGCGTGAGTGCGTGCGTGACAGTGAGTGGGTGGGTCTGTGCACGCGCGTGCCCGTGTGTGCGTGTGAGAGTCTGTGCATACTAGAGCCGGGCACGTGTACACGTGTACACGTTCAGGTGACGTGTACACTGTTACGATAATCGTGTAACGTGTACAGGGGGAAAATTTATAAAACATACATATTTATGTGAAATATGTAAGATAGCCCTCATAGAAGATGATATATTCTTTGACAAATTAATTCTCCGAATTTACCGCCACGCTCTGTCTGTCAATGCTGTCCCATGTCCGAATTAACACTCAAGCTTGCCAAAACACGGCTCCTACTGTGGTCTTGAGAAATGTCAATTTGTAGACAAAGAGGGGACAGGTTTTGTTTTTAAATGTTACCACTGTCAGTCATTGCTATGGTAAATATTATGGGAAAACTTAAACTTTCTTCAACAAATTTGAGAGTCAACGGGGTTAACTACTTATCCACACGTATCATCGACGTCAGCGGGCATGTATTCCTTTGAATAACCAACAATCCTTGTCAGATCCGTCTCTATAGTGGTCCTGAGGAATATGTCATTATTGAAGGTCTATTTTTTGCATGTCGAGAGAAGACTATTTTTTGTACATTTATCGCTGTAATGACTGACTCACCGAACGAGCCAATCATTCCAATACTAAAGTTTCAAAAAGTTGTTTCGCCTTTGCCCGCAAATGGACATTCGGTAATGATAGATTTCGATTTTTCTTAGACAATCTTGACAATCAAAGGGTGAATCACTTTTACTTGATATTGATCTGTCTCAGACAGGGGCCAAATCCCGCTCGACAGTCAGGCGACCAGGTGGCAAACGAGCAATCGGTGGGAAATATATATAATAAGGATATATAATTTAATTGCTGTTGAATATTTTGAAACTAATCTGATAGTCGAAAGTGTTACGTTTATTTCATCGTGCCATCTTAAAGGTTATGAACTGGATGCAGAGCAACATTTTGAAATTAATTATACAGATGAACTGACCAATTTATGTTCTGGTTTTCAGTATCAAACACCCTCACTTATACTCACTCCCCACCCCACGCAACCCTGTACAAGCACGCGCGCTCGCACGCACGCATACACGCACGCACGCACGCACGGCGTGCACGCACGCACGCACGCACACACACTTGTTTAAGTCGCACCCCTACCCATTCACCCTGGCGCATACAAATTCCAGTCCCATGGCGCTACACTATCCTACAAAGTGATTCTCAAGATAATGCCACGCGTTGTCAAATGTTTTGGGAGAAAATGCTCATTCCTTGAGTTCATTACACTTCACATAGGCAAACCCCCTTCTGTCCTCGTCGCCTCTCTCCACCCAGGAGTATAAATGGTACCAATATAAAACTGGGGAAGTTACCGATAATAGACTGAAATATAAACCAGACTAGATGTGGTGTGATTGGGACCTGGAATCGGGGATTCGATAGACGCCAATCAAACATAGATTAATACTATGCTTACTATTGCATCTATCTATTACATTGTCGCATACATAAAATATAAGTGTTCTCAGTCTGCGTAGCACTATCACCCCTCCACACCCACACACCCCACCAACCCACCTCCCCTGACCCCACCCCATAAAATATTAGTGTTCTCAGTCCGCGTAGCCACACATAAAATATTAGTATTCTTACTACGCATAACATTGTCCTGCACATAAAATATTAGTATTGTCAGTCAGCACAACATTCTCCCGCACAACATACAACTGTTCTCAATCCATATAGTTCTGGAACAGTTGTTGCTTGTGATGTTTCTGGAACAGTTGTTGCTTGTGATGTTTCTGGAACAGTTGTTGCTTGTGATGTTTCTGGAACAGTTGTTGCTTGTGATGTTTCTGGAACAGTTGTTGCTTGTGATGTTTCTGGAACAGTTGTTGCTTGTGATGTTTCTGGAACACTTGTTGCTTGTGATGTTTCTGGAACAGTTGTTGCTTGTGATGTTTCTGGAACAGTTGTTGCTTGTCATGTTTCTGGAACAGTTGTTGCTTGTCATGTTTCTGGAACAGTTGTTGCTTGTCATGTTTCTGGAACAGTTGTTGCTTGTGATGTTTCTGGAACAGTTGTTGCTTGTGTTTCTGGAACAGTTGTTGCTTGTGATGTTTCTGGAACAGTTGTTGCTTGTCATGTTTCTGGAACAGTTGTTGCTTGTGATGTTTCTGGAACAGTTGTTGCTTGTCATGTTTCTGGAACAGTTGTTGGTTGTGATGTTTCTGGAACAGTTGTTGCTTGTCATGTTTCTGGAACAGTTGTTGCTTGCGAAGTTTCTGGAACAGTTGTTGCTTGTCATGTTTCTGGAACAGTTGTTGCTTGTGATGTTTCTGGAACAGTTGTTGCTTGTCATGTTTCTGGAACAGTTGTTGCTTGTGATGTTTCTGGAACAGTTGTTGCTTGTGATGTTTCTGGAACAGTTGTTGCTTGTCATGTTTCTGGAACAGTTGTTGCTTGTCATGTTTCTGGAACAGTTGTCCACGTTGTGATCCAGCTGTCACCAGCGTCTCTCGTCCAACTGCATTCTGTAGGTGATGGTAGTGTTGGATTCCGCACAAGTGCTTGTCTCCAAACATGATCAGCTTGGTACATACCAAAATGTACATGCTGCCTCAGCCTCCCCCCCCCCCACACCCCCCCCCCACCCCCCACCTCCCACCACCCGATGAGAGTGTGGGTGTGGGTCAATGCAGCCCCCCCCCGATAAGGGTGCGTGCGTGTGTGCGTGCGTGCGTACGTGCATATGCGTGCGCGCGCAACCCCCCTCCCACCCCACCCCCCACGACAAAGGTGTGGGTGTGCGTGGATGTGCTCTAGCTTTCGAATGCCACAGGAAGAGATGCTGACGAGCCTCATTGGCTGTTCTCAGTCCGACTGTAAAGCAATACAAAATACTGCTTCGCGTTGCTCACATCGAACTCATACATCACGCTAGGTATACAAGACAGTCTGTAGAAGACAGATCCAAGATACTGAAGAGTGTCAAACTTCCCATGCTGTCTTCTTTCATAGACTGTGGATGAACGAGTCTATACCATATCCTGAAACAGCACGCCTCATTACCACCACGCTCCTAACTTAGATGCAATATGGGCGGGAAAATATTGAAACTTGCTTCCATGCCAAAAAAACGAGCCACCGTTGATTATGCACTGGAGTGAGAGTCTCAAGGTGGGTGAATAATTGATTAATCATGATTGCATAATATCATACACAGTAACTAGCTTTATTAAATTGAATTTCGTGAAACTAATTTGATATGTTTGGTCCCTATGGGGCAAAATCTTAATCATCTTAACCCTTTTTATTAAATACTTGAAATCAGAGTGTCTCAATTTGAAGTCAGCTATACAAGAAAGCTTTTTGAATATTTTGAAACTGGAACACGTTGCTACCAAAATACTCAATAGAGCATTCCATACATAACAAGAGGCCCAATGGCATTAACGCTCGCCTGGACCATTAGCATTTGAACCATTAGCATTTGAACCATTAGCATTTGAACCATTAGCATTTGAACGCGTAATACTTTAAATTCAGCAGTAACAGTACATAAAATACAGAATTGGGAATTCAGTACAATCGATATTTAGCAGGAAATTAATGATCAACGTTGACCACACAATCAGATTGAACCTTAGGTTCCATCCAGCCAATACAAAAATTCAATACGGTCATCAAACTCTAAATTTTGATTGGTCCATGACAACCACGTTTTATCAACGATTATATTCTCTTGAACAAATTTAATGACCCTTAGTTATCGACGAAATTAATCTAATGAGCTTCAGCCTCATCCATACAGCAGTTCCTGAGATGTCATTTTGAAAAACAAGAAGGCCACTTTAGCAAGCGGTTAATAAGTAGCGTTTTAAATGATTTCCAGCCATTTTTCGGGAAAATTCAAAATGGTCGTCGAACAAATTGGTCAATCGAAATTCTGTATGCAAGCTCTGAACCATACCACTCTAGGGTCCTTCCAACTGAGTTTGCTTGAAATCGGCCAAGTGGTTAATGAGGAATAGGCTTTTAACTGATTTTCAGAAAATTCTAGATGAAGCCGGAAAATTGACCAATAAAAATTCGGTATACAAGTTCTGAAACCTACCAGCCTAGTATCTTTCCAGTCAAATCTGGTTGAAAATTCCCAAGCAGTTAAAGAGGAGTAGCATTTTAAGCGATGTCCAACCATTTTCCGGAAAATACAAGATGACCACCAAAGAAATTGATCAATCAAAATTTTGTAGACAGGTTCTGAAACACACCACTCTTAGGATCCTCCCAACTGAGTTTGCTTGAAATCGTTCAAGCTGTTAATGAGTAGCATTTTAAGTGATTTCCCGAAATTGTCAGAAAATCCAAGATGGCCGCCGGAAAAATTGACTAATCAAAATTCTATATACACACGTTCTAAAACACACCAGGGTAGTATCCTTCCAGCCAAGTGTGGTTGAAATTGCCCAAGCAGTTAATGAGGAGAAGTATCTTAAACAATTTCCCGTGTAATACATACTTTAAGATGAACCTCAGAATATGTTCTCTCATACGTCTAGTGGATGTAATACATACTTTAAGATGAGCCTCAGAATATGTTCTCTCATACATCTATTTAAAGTATGTTTTACACCCACTAGATGTATGAGAGAACATATTCTGGGGTTCATCTTAAAGTATGTTTTACACCCACTAGATGTATGAGAGAACATATTCTGAGGTTCATCTTAAAGTATGTATTACATCCACTAGATGTATGAGTGAACATATTCTGAGGCTCATCTTAAAGTATGTATTACATCCACTAGATGTATGAGAGAACATATTCTGAGGCTCATCTTAAAGTATGTATTACATCCACTAGATGTATGAGAGAACATATTCTGAGGCTCATCTTAAAGTATGTATTACATCCACTAGATGTATGAGAGAACATATTCTGAGGCTCATCTTAAAGTATGTATTACACCTACTAGATGTATGAGAGACCATATTCTGAGGCTCATCTTAAAGTATGTATTACATCCACTAGATGTATGAGAGAACATATTCTGAGGCTCATCTTAAAGTATGTATTACATCCACTAGATGTATGAGAACATATTCTGAGGCTCATCTTAAAGTATGTATTACATCCACTAGATGTATGAGATAACATATTCTGAGGCTCATCTTAAAGTATGTATTACATCCACTAGATGTATGAGAGAACATATTCTGAGGTTCATCTTAAAGTATGTATTACATCCACTAGATGTATGAGAGAACATATTCTGAGGCTCATCTTAAAGTATGTATTACATCCACTAGATGTATGAGAGAACATATTCTGAGGTTCATCTTAAAGTATGTATTACATCCACTAGATGTATGAGAGAACATATTCTGAGGCTCATCTTAAAGTATGTATTACATCCACTAGATGTATGAGAGAACATATTCTGAGGCTCATCTTAAAGTATGTATTACATCCACTAGATGTATGAGAGAACATATTCTGAGGCTCATCTTAAAGTATGTATTACACCCACTAGATGTATGAGAGAACATATTCTGAGGTTCATCTTAAAGTATGTATTACATCCACTAGATGTATGAGAGAACATATTCTGAGGCTCATCTTAAAGTATGTATTACATCCACTAGATGTATGAGAGACCATATTCTGAGGCTCATCTTAAAGTATGTATTACATCCACTAGATGTATGAGAGACCATATTCTGAGGTTCATCTTAAAGTATGTATTACATCCACTAGATGTATGAGAGAACATATTCTGAGGCTCATCTTAAAGTATGTATTACATCCACTAGATGTATGAGAGAACATATTCTGAGGTTCATCTTAAAGTATGTATTACATCCACTAGATGTATGAGAGACCATATTCTGAGGTTCATCTTAAAGTATGTATTACATCCACTAGATGCATGAGTGAACATATTCTGAGGTTCATCTTGAAGTATGTATTACATCCACTAGATGTATGAGAGAACATATTTTGAGGTTCATCTTAAAGTATGTATTACATACACTAGATGTATGAGAGAACATATTCTGAGGCTCATCTTAAAGTATGTATTACATCCACTAGATGTATGAGAGAACATATTCTGAGGTTCATCTTAAAGTATGTATTACATCCACTAGATGTATGAGAGAACATATTCTGAGGCTCATCTTAAAGTATGTATTACATCCACTAGATGTATGAGAGAACATATTCTGAGGCTCATCTTAAAGTATGTATTACATCCACTAGATGTATGAGAGAACATTCTGAGGCTCATCTTAAAGTATGTATTACACCCACTAGATGTATGAGAGAACATATTCTGAGGTTCATCTTAAAGTATGTATTACATCCACTAGATGTATGAGAGAACATATTCTGAGGCTCATCTTAAAGTATGTATTACATCCACTAGATGTATGAGAGAACATATTCTGAGGCTCATCTTAAAGTATGTATTACATCCACTAGATGTATGAGAGAACATATTCTGAGGTTCATCTTAAAGTATGTATTACATCCACTAGATGTATGAGAGAACATATTCTGAGGCTCATCTTAAAGTATGTATTACATCCACTAGATGTATGAGAGAACATATTCTGAGGCTCATCTTAAAGTATGTATTACATCCACTAGATGTATGAGAGAACATATTCTGAGGTTCATCTTGAAGTATGTATTACATCCACTAGATGTATGAGAGAACATATTCTGAGGCTCATCTTAAAGTATGTATTACATCCACTAGATGTATGAGAGAACATATTCTGAGGCTCATCTTAAAGTATGTATTACATCCACTAGATGTATGAGAGAACATATTCTGAGGCTCATCTTAAAGTATGTATTACATCCACTAGATGTATGAGAGAACATATTCTGAGGCTCATCTTAAAGTTTGTATTACATCCACTAGATGTATGAGAGAACATATTCTGAGGTTCATCTTAAAGTATGTATTACATCCACTAGATGTATGAGAGAACATATTCTGAGGCTCATCTTGAAGTATGTATTACATCCACTAGATGCATGAGAGAACATATTCTGAGGTTCGTCTTAAAGTATGTATTACATCCACTAGATGTATGAGAGAACATATTCTGAGGCTCATCTTGAAGTATGTATTACATCCACTAGATGTATGAGAGAACATATTCTGAGGTTCATCTTAAAGTATGTATTACATCCACTAGATGTATGAGAGAACATATTCTGAGGCTCATCTTGAAGTATGTATTACATCCACTAGATGTATGAGAGAACATATTCTGAGGCTCATCTTAAAGTATGTATTACATCCACTAGATGTATGAGAGAACATATTCTGAGGCTCATCTTAAAGTATGTATTACATCCACTAGATGTATGAGAGAACATATTCTGAGGTTCATCTTAAAGTATGTATTACATCCACTAGATGTATGAGAGAACATATTCTGAGGCTCATCTTAAAGTATGTATTACATCCACTAGATGTATGAGAGAACATATTCTGAGGCTCATCTTAAAGTATGTATTACATCCACTAGATGTATGAGAGAACATATTCTGAGGTTCATCTTGAAGTATGTATTACATCCACTAGATGTATGAGAGAACATATTCTGAGGCTCATCTTAAAGTATGTATTACATCCACTAGATGTATGAGAGAACATATTCTGAGGCTCATCTTAAAGTATGTATTACACCCACTAGATGTATGAGAGAACATATTCTGAGGTTCATCTTAAAGTATGTATTACATCCACTAGATGTATGAGAGAACATATTCTGAGGCTCATCTTAAAGTATGTATTACATCCACTAGATGTATGAGAGACCATATTCTGAGGCTCATCTTAAAGTATGTATTACATCCACTAGATGTATGAGAGACCATATTCTGAGGTTCATCTTAAAGTATGTATTACATCCACTAGATGTATGAGAGAACATATTCTGAGGCTCATCTTAAAGTATGTATTACATCCACTAGATGTATGAGAGAACATATTCTGAGGTTCATCTTAAAGTATGTATTACATCCACTAGATGTATGAGAGACCATATTCTGAGGTTCATCTTAAAGTATGTATTACATCCACTAGATGCATGAGTGAACATATTCTGAGGTTCATCTTGAAGTATGTATTACATCCACTAGATGTATGAGAGAACATATTCTGAGGTTCATCTTAAAGTATGTATTACATACACTAGATGTATGAGAGAACATATTCTGAGGCTCATCTTAAAGTATGTATTACATCCACTAGATGTATGAGAGAACATATTCTGAGGTTCATCTTAAAGTATGTATTACATCCACTAGATGTATGAGAGAACATATTCTGAGGCTCATCTTAAAGTATGTATTACATCCACTAGATGTATGAGAGAACATATTCTGAGGCTCATCTTAAAGTATGTATTACATCCACTAGATGTATGAGAGAACATTCTGAGGCTCATCTTAAAGTATGTATTACACCCACTAGATGTATGAGAGAACATATTCTGAGGTTCATCTTAAAGTATGTATTACATCCACTAGATGTATGAGAGAACATATTCTGAGGCTCATCTTAAAGTATGTATTACATCCACTAGATGTATGAGAGAACATATTCTGAGGCTCATCTTAAAGTATGTATTACATCCACTAGATGTATGAGAGAACATATTCTGAGGTTCATCTTAAAGTATGTATTACATCCACTAGATGTATGAGAGAACATATTCTGAGGCTCATCTTAAAGTATGTATTACATCCACTAGATGTATGAGAGAACATATTCTGAGGCTCATCTTAAAGTATGTATTACATCCACTAGATGTATGAGAGAACATATTCTGAGGTTCATCTTGAAGTATGTATTACATCCACTAGATGTATGAGAGAACATATTCTGAGGCTCATCTTAAAGTATGTATTACATCCACTAGATGTATGAGAGAACATATTCTGAGGCTCATCTTAAAGTATGTATTACATCCACTAGATGTATGAGAGAACATATTCTGAGGCTCATCTTAAAGTATGTATTACATCCACTAGATGTATGAGAGAACATATTCTGAGGTTCATCTTGAAGTATGTATTACACCCACTAGATGTATGAGAGAACATATTCTGAGGCTCATCTTGAAGTATGTATTACATCCACTAGATGCATGAGAGACCAGATTCTGAGGTTCATCTTAAAGTAAGCATTACATCCACTAGATGTATGAGAGAACATATTCTGAGGCTCATCTTAAAGTAGTATTACATCCACTAAATGTATGAGAGAGCATTTTCTGAGGTTCATCTTAAAGTATGTATTACATCCACTAGATGTATGAGAACATATTCTGAGGCTCATCTTAAAGTTTGTATTACATCCACTAGATGTATGAGAGAACATATTCTGAGGTTCATCTTAAAGTATGTATTACATCCACTAGATGTATGAGAGAACATATTCTGAGGCTCATCTTGAAGTATGTATTACATCCACTAGATGCATGAGAGAACATATTCTGAGGTTCGTCTTAAAGTATGTATTACATCCACTAGATGTATGAGAGAACATATTCTGAGGCTCATCTTGAAGTATGTATTACATCCACTAGATGTATGAGAGAACATATTCTGAGGTTCATCTTAAAGTATGTATTACATCCACTAGATGTATGAGAGAACATATTCTGAGGCTCATCTTGAAGTATGTATTACATCCACTAGATGTATGAGAGAACATATTCTGAGGCTCATCTTAAAGTATGTATTACATCCACTAGATGTATGAGAGAACATATTCTGAGGCTCATCTTAAAGTATGTATTACATCCACTAGATGTATGAGAGAACATATTCTGAGGTTCATCTTAAAGTATGTATTACATCCACTAGATGTATGAGAGAACATATTCTGAGGCTCATCTTAAAGTATGTATTACATCCACTAGATGTATGAGAGAACATATTCTGAGGCTCATCTTAAAGTATGTATTACATCCACTAGATGTATGAGAGAACATATTCTGAGGTTCATCTTGAAGTATGTATTACATCCACTAGATGTATGAGAGAACATATTCTGAGGCTCATCTTAAAGTATGTATTACATCCACTAGATGTATGAGAGAACATATTCTGAGGCTCATCTTAAAGTATGTATTACATCCACTAGATGTATGAGAGAACATATTCTGAGGCTCATCTTAAAGTATGTATTACATCCACTAGATGTATGAGAGAACATATTCTGAGGCTCATCTTAAAGTATGTATTACATCCACTAGATGTATGAGAGAACATATTCTGAGGTTCATCTTGAAGTATGTATTACATCCACTAGATGTATGAGAGAACATATTCTGAGGCTCATCTTAAAGTATGTATTACATCCACTAGATGTATGAGAGAACATATTCTGAGGCTCATCTTAAAGTATGTATTACATCCACTAGATGTATGAGAGAACATATTCTGAGGCTCATCTTAAAGTATGTATTACATCCACTAGATGTATGAGAGAACATATTCTGAGGCTCATCTTAAAGTATGTATTACATCCACTAGATGTATGAGAGAACATATTCTGAGGCTCATCTTAAAGTATGTATTACACCCACTAGATGTATGAGAGAACATATTCTGAGGTTCATCTTAAAGTATGTATTACATCCACTAGATGTATGAGAGAACATATTCTGAGGCTCATCTTAAAGTATGTATTACATCCACTAGATGTATGAGAGACCATATTCTGAGGCTCATCTTAAAGTATGTATTACATCCACTAGATGTATGAGAGACCATATTCTGAGGTTCATCTTAAAGTATGTATTACATCCACTAGATGTATGAGAGAACATATTCTGAGGCTCATCTTAAAGTATGTATTACATCCACTAGATGTATGAGAGAACATATTCTGAGGTTCATCTTAAAGTATGTATTACATCCACTAGATGTATGAGAGACCATATTCTGAGGTTCATCTTAAAGTATGTATTACATCCACTAGATGCATGAGTGAACATATTCTGAGGTTCATCTTGAAGTATGTATTACATCCACTAGATGTATGAGAGAACATATTCTGAGGCTCATCTTAAAGTATGTATTACATCCACTAGATGTATGAGAGAACATATTCTGAGGTTCATCTTAAAGTATGTATTACATCCACTAGATGTATGAGAGAACATATTCTGAGGCTCATCTTAAAGTATGTATTACATCCACTAGATGTATGAGAGAACATATTCTGAGGCTCATCTTAAAGTATGTATTACATCCACTAGATGTATGAGAGAACATATTCTGAGGTTCATCTTGAAGTATGTATTACATCCACTAGATGTATGAGAGAACATATTCTGAGGCTCATCTTAAAGTATGTATTACATCCACTAGATGTATGAGAGAACATATTCTGAGGCTCATCTTAAAGTATGTATTACATCCACTAGATGTATGAGAGAACATATTCTGAGGCTCATCTTAAAGTATGTATTACATCCACTAGATGTATGAGAGAACATATTCTGAGGCTCATCTTAAAGTATGTATTACATCCACTAGATGTATGAGAGAACATATTCTGAGGTTCATCTTGAAGTATGTATTACATCCACTAGATGTATGAGAGAACATATTCTGAGGCTCATCTTAAAGTATGTATTACATCCACTAGATGTATGAGAGAACATATTCTGAGGCTCATCTTAAAGTATGTATTACATCCACTAGATGTATGAGAGAACATATTCTGAGGCTCATCTTAAAGTATGTATTACATCCACTAGATGTATGAGAGAACATATTCTGAGGCTCATCTTAAAGTATGTATTACATCCACTAGATGTATGAGAGAACATATTCTGAGGCTCATCTTAAAGTATGTATTACACCCACTAGATGTATGAGAGAACATATTCTGAGGTTCATCTTAAAGTATGTATTACATCCACTAGATGTATGAGAGAACATATTCTGAGGCTCATCTTAAAGTATGTATTACATCCACTAGATGTATGAGAGACCATATTCTGAGGCTCATCTTAAAGTATGTATTACATCCACTAGATGTATGAGAGACCATATTCTGAGGTTCATCTTAAAGTATGTATTACATCCACTAGATGTATGAGAGAACATATTCTGAGGCTCATCTTAAAGTATGTATTACATCCACTAGATGTATGAGAGAACATATTCTGAGGTTCATCTTAAAGTATGTATTACATCCACTAGATGTATGAGAGACCATATACTGAGGTTCATCTTAAAGTATGTATTACATCCACTAGATGCATGAGTGAACATATTCTGAGGTTCATCTTGAAGTATGTATTACATCCACTAGATGTATGAGAGAACATATTCTGAGGTTCATCTTAAAGTATGTATTACATACACTAGATGTATGAGAGAACATATTCTGAGGCTCATCTTAAAGTATGTATTACATCCACTAGATGTATGAGAGAACATATTCTGAGGTTCATCTTAAAGTATGTATTACATCCACTAGATGTATGAGAGAACATATTCTGAGGCTCATCTTAAAGTATGTATTACATCCACTAGATGTATGAGAGAACATATTCTGAGGCTCATCTTAAAGTATGTATTACATCCACTAGATGTATGAGAGAACATTCTGAGGCTCATCTTAAAGTATGTATTACACCCACTAGATGTATGAGAGAACATATTCTGAGGTTCATCTTAAAGTATGTATTACATCCACTAGATGTATGAGAGAACATATTCTGAGGCTCATCTTAAAGTATGTATTACATCCACTAGATGTATGAGAGAACATATTCTGAGGCTCATCTTAAAGTATGTATTACATCCACTAGATGTATGAGAGAACATATTCTGAGGTTCATCTTAAAGTATGTATTACATCCACTAGATGTATGAGAGAACATATTCTGAGGCTCATCTTAAAGTATGTATTACATCCACTAGATGTATGAGAGAACATATTCTGAGGCTCATCTTCAAGTATGTATTACATCCACTAGATGTATGAGAGAACATATTCTGAGGTTCATCTTGAAGTATGTATTACATCCACTAGATGTATGAGAGAACATATTCTGAGGCTCATCTTAAAGTTTGTATTACATCCACTAGATGTATGAGAGAACATATTCTGAGGCTCATCTTAAAGTATGTATTACATCCACTAGATGTATGAGAGAACATATTCTGAGGCTCATCTTAAAGTATGTATTACATCCACTAGATGTATGAGAGAACATATTCTGAGGTTCATCTTGAAGTATGTATTACACCCACTAGATGTATGAGAGAACATATTCTGAGGCTCATCTTGAAGTATGTATTACATCCACTAGATGCATGAGAGACCATATTCTGAGGTTCATCTTAAAGTAAGCATTACATCCACTAGATGTATGAGAGAACATATTCTGAGGCTCATCTTAAAGTAGTATTACATCCACTAAATGTATGAGAGAGCATTTTCTGAGGTTCATCTTAAAGTATGTATTACATCCACTAGATGTATGAGAACATATTCTGAGGCTCATCTTAAAGTTTGTATTACATCCACTAGATGTATGAGAGAACATATTCTGAGGTTCATCTTAAAGTATGTATTACATCCACTAGATGTATGAGAGAACATATTCTGAGGCTCATCTTGAAGTATGTATTACATCCACTAGATGCATGAGAGAACATATTCTGAGGTTCGTCTTAAAGTATGTATTACATCCACTAGATGTATGAGAGAACATATTCTGAGGCTCATCTTGAAGTATGTATTACATCCACTAGATGTATGAGAGAACATATTCTGAGGTTCATCTTAAAGTATGTATTACATCCACTAGATGTATGAGAGAACATATTCTGAGGCTCATCTTGAAGTATGTATTACATCCACTAGATGTATGAGAGAACATATTCTGAGGCTCATCTTAAAGTATGTATTACATCCACTAGATGTATGAGAGAACATATTCTGAGGCTCATCTTAAAGTATGTATTACATCCACTAGATGTATGAGAGAACATATTCTGAGGTTCATCTTAAAGTATGTATTACATCCACTAGATGTATGAGAGAACATATTCTGAGGCTCATCTTAAAGTATGTATTACATCCACTAGATGTATGAGAGAACATATTCTGAGGCTCATCTTAAAGTATGTATTACATCCACTAGATGTATGAGAGAACATATTCTGAGGTTCATCTTGAAGTATGTATTACATCCACTAGATGTATGAGAGAACATATTCTGAGGCTCATCTTAAAGTATGTATTACATCCACTAGATGTATGAGAGAACATATTCTGAGGCTCATCTTAAAGTATGTATTACACCCACTAGATGTATGAGAGAACATATTCTGAGGTTCATCTTAAAGTATGTATTACATCCACTAGATGTATGAGAGAACATATTCTGAGGCTCATCTTAAAGTATGTATTACATCCACTAGATGTATGAGAGACCATATTCTGAGGCTCATCTTAAAGTATGTATTACATCCACTAGATGTATGAGAGACCATATTCTGAGGTTCATCTTAAAGTATGTATTACATCCACTAGATGTATGAGAGAACATATTCTGAGGCTCATCTTAAAGTATGTATTACATCCACTAGATGTATGAGAGAACATATTCTGAGGTTCATCTTAAAGTATGTATTACATCCACTAGATGTATGAGAGACCATATTCTGAGGTTCATCTTAAAGTATGTATTACATCCACTAGATGCATGAGTGAACATATTCTGAGGTTCATCTTGAAGTATGTATTACATCCACTAGATGTATGAGAGAACATATTCTGAGGTTCATCTTAAAGTATGTATTACATACACTAGATGTATGAGAGAACATATTCTGAGGCTCATCTTAAAGTATGTATTACATCCACTAGATGTATGAGAGAACATATTCTGAGGTTCATCTTAAAGTATGTATTACATCCACTAGATGTATGAGAGAACATATTCTGAGGCTCATCTTAAAGTATGTATTACATCCACTAGATGTATGAGAGAACATATTCTGAGGCTCATCTTAAAGTATGTATTACATCCACTAGATGTATGAGAGAACATTCTGAGGCTCATCTTAAAGTATGTATTACACCCACTAGATGTATGAGAGAACATATTCTGAGGTTCATCTTAAAGTATGTATTACATCCACTAGATGTATGAGAGAACATATTCTGAGGCTCATCTTAAAGTATGTATTACATCCACTAGATGTATGAGAGAACATATTCTGAGGCTCATCTTAAAGTATGTATTACATCCACTAGATGTATGAGAGAACATATTCTGAGGTTCATCTTAAAGTATGTATTACATCCACTAGATGTATGAGAGAACATATTCTGAGGCTCATCTTAAAGTATGTATTACATCCACTAGATGTATGAGAGAACATATTCTGAGGCTCATCTTAAAGTATGTATTACATCCACTAGATGTATGAGAGAACATATTCTGAGGTTCATCTTGAAGTATGTATTACATCCACTAGATGTATGAGAGAACATATTCTGAGGCTCATCTTAAAGTATGTATTACATCCACTAGATGTATGAGAGAACATATTCTGAGGCTCATCTTAAAGTATGTATTACATCCACTAGATGTATGAGAGAACATATTCTGAGGCTCATCTTAAAGTATGTATTACATCCACTAGATGTATGAGAGAACATATTCTGAGGTTCATCTTGAAGTATGTATTACACCCACTAGATGTATGAGAGAACATATTCTGAGGCTCATCTTGAAGTATGTATTACATCCACTAGATGCATGAGAGACCAGATTCTGAGGTTCATCTTAAAGTAAGCATTACATCCACTAGATGTATGAGAGAACATATTCTGAGGCTCATCTTAAAGTAGTATTACATCCACTAAATGTATGAGAGAGCATTTTCTGAGGTTCATCTTAAAGTATGTATTACATCCACTAGATGTATGAGAACATATTCTGAGGCTCATCTTAAAGTTTGTATTACATCCACTAGATGTATGAGAGAACATATTCTGAGGTTCATCTTAAAGTATGTATTACATCCACTAGATGTATGAGAGAACATATTCTGAGGCTCATCTTGAAGTATGTATTACATCCACTAGATGCATGAGAGAACATATTCTGAGGTTCGTCTTAAAGTATGTATTACATCCACTAGATGTATGAGAGAACATATTCTGAGGCTCATCTTGAAGTATGTATTACATCCACTAGATGTATGAGAGAACATATTCTGAGGTTCATCTTAAAGTATGTATTACATCCACTAGATGTATGAGAGAACATATTCTGAGGCTCATCTTGAAGTATGTATTACATCCACTAGATGTATGAGAGAACATATTCTGAGGCTCATCTTAAAGTATGTATTACATCCACTAGATGTATGAGAGAACATATTCTGAGGCTCATCTTAAAGTATGTATTACATCCACTAGATGTATGAGAGAACATATTCTGAGGTTCATCTTAAAGTATGTATTACATCCACTAAATGTATGAGAGAGCATTTTCTGAGGTTCATCTTAAAGTATGTATTACATCCACTAGATGTATGAGAACATATTCTGAGGCTCATCTTAAAGTTTGTATTACATCCACTAGATGTATGAGAGAACATATTCTGAGGTTCATCTTAAAGTATGTATTACATCCACTAGATGTATGAGAGAACATATTCTGAGGCTCATCTTGAAGTATGTATTACATCCACTAGATGCATGAGAGAACATATTCTGAGGTTCGTCTTAAAGTATGTATTACATCCACTAGATGTATGAGAGAACATATTCTGAGGCTCATCTTGAAGTATGTATTACATCCACTAGATGTATGAAAGAACATATTCTGAGGTTCATCTTAAAGTATGTATTACATCCACTAGATGTATGAGAGAACATATTCTGAGGCTCATCTTGAAGTATGTATTACATCCACTAGATGTATGAGAGAACATATTCTGAGGCTCATCTTAAAGTATGTATTACATCCACTAGATGTATGAGAGAACATATTCTGAGGCTCATCTTAAAGTATGTATTACATCCACTAGATGTATGAGAGAACATATTCTGAGGTTCATCTTAAAGTATGTATTACATCCACTAGATGTATGAGAGAACATATTCTGAGGCTCATCTTAAAGTATGTATTACATCCACTAGATGTATGAGAGAACATATTCTGAGGCTCATCTTAAAGTATGTATTACATCCACTAGATGTATGAGAGAACATATTCTGAGGTTCATCTTGAAGTATGTATTACATCCACTAGATGTATGAGAGAACATATTCTGAGGCTCATCTTAAAGTATGTATTACATCCACTAGATGTATGAGAGAACATATTCTGAGGCTCATCTTAAAGTATGTATTACACCCACTAGATGTATGAGAGAACATATTCTGAGGTTCATCTTAAAGTATGTATTACATCCACTAGATGTATGAGAGAACATATTCTGAGGCTCATCTTAAAGTATGTATTACATCCACTAGATGTATGAGAGACCATATTCTGAGGCTCATCTTAAAGTATGTATTACATCCACTAGATGTATGAGAGACCATATTCTGAGGTTCATCTTAAAGTATGTATTACATCCACTAGATGTATGAGAGAACATATTCTGAGGCTCATCTTAAAGTATGTATTACATCCACTAGATGTATGAGAGAACATATTCTGAGGTTCATCTTAAAGTATGTATTACATCCACTAGATGTATGAGAGAACATATTCTGAGGTTCATCTTAAAGTATGTATTACATCCACTAGATGCATGAGTGAACATATTCTGAGGTTCATCTTGAAGTATGTATTACATCCACTAGATGTATGAGAGAACATATTCTGAGGTTCATCTTAAAGTATGTATTACATACACTAGATGTATGAGAGAACATATTCTGAGGCTCATCTTAAAGTATGTATTACATCCACTAGATGTATGAGAGAACATATTCTGAGGTTCATCTTAAAGTATGTATTACATCCACTAGATGTATGAGAGAACATATTCTGAGGCTCATCTTAAAGTATGTATTACATCCACTAGATGTATGAGAGAACATATTCTGAGGCTCATCTTAAAGTATGTATTACATCCACTAGATGTATGAGAGAACATTCTGAGGCTCATCTTAAAGTATGTATTACACCCACTAGATGTATGAGAGAACATATTCTGAGGTTCATCTTAAAGTATGTATTACATCCACTAGATGTATGAGAGAACATATTCTGAGGCTCATCTTGAAGTATGTATTACATCCACTAGATGCATGAGAGAACATATTCTGAGGTTCGTCTTAAAGTATGTATTACATCCACTAGATGTATGAGAGAACATATTCTGAGTCTCATCTTGAAGTATGTATTACATCCACTAGATGTATGAGAGAACATATTCTGAGGTTCATCTTAAAGTATGTATTACATCCACTAGATGTATGAGAGAACATATTCTGAGGCTCATCTTGAAGTATGTATTACATCCACTAGATGTATGAGAGAACATATTCTGAGGCTCATCTTAAAGTATGTATTACATCCACTAGATGTATGAGAGAACATATTCTGAGGCTCATCTTAAAGTATGTATTACATCCACTAGATGTATGAGAGAACATATTCTGAGGTTCATCTTAAAGTATGTATTACATCCACTAGATGTATGAGAGAACATATTCTGAGGCTCATCTTAAAGTATGTATTACATCCACTAGATGTATGAGAGAACATATTCTGAGGCTCATCTTAAAGTATGTATTACATCCACTAGATGTATGAGAGAACATATTCTGAGGTTCATCTTGAAGTATGTATTACATCCACTAGATGTATGAGAGAACATATTCTGAGGCTCATCTTAAAGTATGTATTACATCCACTAGATGTATGAGAGAACATATTCTGAGGCTCATCTTAAAGTATGTATTACACCCACTAGATGTATGAGAGAACATATTCTGAGGTTCATCTTAAAGTATGTATTACATCCACTAGATGTATGAGAGAACATATTCTGAGGCTCATCTTAAAGTATGTATTACATCCACTAGATGTATGAGAGACCATATTCTGAGGCTCATCTTAAAGTATGTGTTACATCCACTAGATGTATGAGAGACCATATTCTGAGGTTCATCTTAAAGTATGTATTACATCCACTAGATGTATGAGAGAACATATTCTGAGGCTCATCTTAAAGTATGTATTACATCCACTAGATGTATGAGAGAACATATTCTGAGGTTCATCTTAAAGTATGTATTACATCCACTAGATGTATGAGAGACCATATTCTGAGGTTCATCTTAAAGTATGTATTACATCCACTAGATGCATGAGTGAACATATTCTGAGGTTCATCTTGAAGTATGTATTACATCCACTAGATGTATGAGAGAACATATTCTGAGGTTCATCTTAAAGTATGTATTACATACACTAGATGTATGAGAGAACATATTCTGAGGCTCATCTTAAAGTATGTATTACATCCACTAGATGTATGAGAGAACATATTCTGAGGTTCATCTTAAAGTATGTATTACATCCACTAGATGTATGAGAGAACATATTCTGAGGCTCATCTTAAAGTATGTATTACATCCACTAGATGTATGAGAGAACATATTCTGAGGCTCATCTTAAAGTATGTATTACATCCACTAGATGTATGAGAGAACATTCTGAGGCTCATCTTAAAGTATGTATTACACCCACTAGATGTATGAGAGAACATATTCTGAGGTTCATCTTAAAGTATGTATTACATCCACTAGATGTATGAGAGAACATATTCTGAGGCTCATCTTAAAGTATGTATTACATCCACTAGATGTATGAGAGAACATATTCTGAGGCTCATCTTAAAGTATGTATTACATCCACTAGATGTATGAGAGAACATATTCTGAGGTTCATCTTAAAGTATGTATTACATCCACTAGATGTATGAGAGAACATATTCTGAGGCTCATCTTAAAGTATGTATTACATCCACTAGATGTATGAGAGAACATATTCTGAGGCTCATCTTAAAGTATGTATTACATCCACTAGATGTATGAGAGAACATATTCTGAGGTTCATCTTGAAGTATGTATTACATCCACTAGATGTATGAGAGAACATATTCTGAGGCTCATCTTAAAGTATGTATTACATCCACTAGATGTATGAGAGAACATATTCTGAGGCTCATCTTAAAGTATGTATTACATCCACTAGATGTATGAGAGAACATATTCTGAGGCTCATCTTAAAGTATGTATTACATCCACTAGATGTATGAGAGAACATATTCTGAGGTTCATCTTGAAGTATGTATTACACCCACTAGATGTATGAGAGAACATATTCTGAGGCTCATCTTGAAGTATGTATTACATCCACTAGATGCATGAGAGACCATATTCTGAGGTTCATCTTAAAGTAAGCATTACATCCACTAGATGTATGAGAGAACATATTCTGAGGCTCATCTTAAAGTAGTATTACATCCACTAAATGTATGAGAGAGCATTTTCTGAGGTTCATCTTAAAGTATGTATTACATCCACTAGATGTATGAGAACATATTCTGAGGCTCATCTTAAAGTTTGTATTACATCCACTAGATGTATGAGAGAACATATTCTGAGGTTCATCTTAAAGTATGTATTACATCCACTAGATGTATGAGAGAACATATTCTGAGGCTCATCTTGAAGTATGTATTACATCCACTAGATGCATGAGAGAACATATTCTGAGGTTCGTCTTAAAGTATGTATTACATCCACTAGATGTATGAGAGAACATATTCTGAGGCTCATCTTGAAGTATGTATTACATCCACTAGATGTATGAGAGAACATATTCTGAGGTTCATCTTAAAGTATGTATTACATCCACTAGATGTATGAGAGAACATATTCTGAGGCTCATCTTGAAGTATGTATTACATCCACTAGATGTATGAGAGAACAGATTCTGAGGCTCATCTTAAAGTATGTATTACATCCACTAGATGTATGAGAGAACATATTCTGAGGCTCATCTTAAAGTATGTATTACATCCACTAGATGTATGAGAGAACATATTCTGAGGTTCATCTTAAAGTATGTATTACATCCACTAGATGTATGAGAGAACATATTCTGAGGCTCATCTTAAAGTATGTATTACATCCACTAGATGTATGAGAGAACATATTCTGAGGCTCATCTTAAAGTATGTATTACATCCACTAGATGTATGAGAGAACATATTCTGAGGTTCATCTTGAAGTATGTATTACATCCACTAGATGTATGAGAGAACATATTCTGAGGCTCATCTTAAAGTATGTATTACATCCACTAGATGTATGAGAGAACATATTCTGAGGCTCATCTTAAAGTATGTATTACATCCACTAGATGTATGAGAGAACATATTCTGAGGCTCATCTTAAAGTATGTATTACATCCACTAGATGTATGAGAGAACATATTCTGAGGTTCATCTTGAAGTATGTATTACACCCACTAGATGTATGAGAGAACATATTCTGAGGCTCATCTTGAAGTATGTATTACATCCACTAGATGCATGAGAGACCATATTCTGAGGTTCATCTTAAAGTAAGCATTACATCCACTAGATGTATGAGAGAACATATTCTGAGGCTCATCTTAAAGTAGTATTACATCCACTAAATGTATGAGAGAGCATTTTCTGAGGTTCATCTTAAAGTATGTATTACATCCACTAGATGTATGAGAACATATTCTGAGGTTCATCTTAAAGTATGTATTACATCCACTAGATGTATGAGAGAACATATTCTGAGGCTCATCTTGAAGTATGTATTACATCCACTAGATGCATGAGAGAACATATTCTGAGGTTCGTCTTAAAGTATGTATTACATCCACTAGATGTATGAGAGAACATATTCTGAGGCTCATCTTAAAGTATGTATTACATCCACTAGATGTATGAGAGAACATATTCTGAGGCTCATCTTGAAGTATGTATTAAATCCACTAGATGTATGAGAGAACATATTCTGAGGCTCATCTTGAAGTATGTATTACATCAACTAGATGTATGAGAGAACATATTCTGAGGTTCATCTTAAAGTATGTATTACATCCACTAGATGTATGAGAGAACATATTCTGAGGTTTATCTTAAAGTATGTATTACATCCACTAGATGTATGAGAGAACATTCTGAGGCTCATCTTAAAGTATGTATTACATCCACTAGAAGTATGAGAGAACATATTCTGAGGCTCATCTTAAAGTATGTATTACATCCACTAGATGTATGAGAGAACATATTCTGAGGTTCATCTTAAAGTATGTATTACATCAACTAGATGTATGAGAGAACATATTCTGAGGCTCATCTTGAAGTATGTATTACATCCACTAGATGTATGAGAGAACATATTCTGAGGTTTATCTTAAAGTATGTATTACATCCACTAGATGTATGAGAGAACATATTCTGAGGTTCATCTTAAAGTATGTATTACATCCACTAGATGTATGAGAGAACATATTCTGAGGCTCATCTTAAAGTATGTATTACATCGACTAGATGTATGAGAGAACATATTCTGAGGTTCATCTTAAAGTATGTATTACACCCACTAGATGTATGAGAGAACATATTCTGAGGTTTATCTTAAAGTATGTATTACATCCACTAGATGTATGAGAGAACATATTCTGAGGCTCATCTTAAAGTATGTATTACATCCACTAGATGTATGAGAGAACATATTCTGAGGTTTATCTTAAAGTATGTATTACATCCACTAGATGTATGAGAGAACATATTCTGAGGTTCATCTTAAAGTATGTATTACATCCACTAGATGTATGAGAGAACATATTCTGAGGCTCATCTTGAAGTATGTATTACATCCACTAGATGTATGAGAGAACATATTCTGAGGTTCATCTTAAAGTATGTATTACATCCACTAGATGTATGAGAGAACATATTCTGAGGTTTATCTTAAAGTATGTATTACACCCACTAGATGTATGAGAGAACATATTCTGAGGCTCATCTTAAAGTATGTATTACACCCACTAGATGTGTGAGAGAACATATTCTGAGGCTCATCTTAAAGTATGTATTACATCCACTAGATGTATGAGAGAACATATTCTGAGGTTTATCTTAAAGTATGTATTACATCCACTAGATGTATGAGAGAACATTCCAGCATAGCGTCCTTGGACAAATCACTTTGTAACTCTCCTTTCTATCATGCTTATCATTAAGCCTTTAATCATCAAATTTGGTTTTTTTTAATTTAATTTTCTCGTATAAAATGTCTATTTGCAGGCCAAGAGAAGACTATTTTTGAAAATTTACAACTGGAATGACTCGCTCGGTTACCGAGCCAGTCATTCCAGTGGTAAATTTCACTTGAATAAACTGTAATGGCCCTTAGTTCATAGTCATATCTGCCGAATTTCAGCCCGATCCCTTCAGCAGTTCTGGAGATGTCATTTTCGCGAAAACTGGGTCATCCAAGATGGCCGTCCAACTATTTGGCCAATCAAGTTCCTTTTCCTCCCCTAGATCATATTTCATGAATTTTGAATCGATGCCCCAAGTGGTTTCAGAGATTTTTAGACATTTCTAAAAATCGGCCAAAATCCAAGATGGCCGCCAGCCAAATTGGCCGCATGGCATGGTTTGAACAAACTTCAATCTGTATAGCGTAAGGATGCTTGCTGCCAAATATAATTGAAATCATCCCAGTGGCTCTTGAAAAGAAGTCATTTAAAGGCCAGGTGAGCTAAAAATTGGTCAAAATCCAGGATGACCGCCGGCCAAATTGGACGATTGGCTCCATTTGAAGATTCTTGGATCTCTATACCCTGATGCTTTCTGCCAAATATAATTAAATGTTGATGAGCTCATTAATGCTTTATATCACAGAAAGAAATTCAGTTATACAGTGACAATAATGTAAATAGGATAAAAGCTTTTCCACTATCCTTCTTCACCATGGCCTAATTGTTCTGATTGGGAATTGTGGCTGAAAGCCAAAATGCCAGTTTGTGTCCTCTCTTGCTCTTTTACAGTCTCCTGTGCAACACGCTGCATCTGTTCCAGTCTTTCTAATGTTACAGATTTCATAGGCAGCAGTTTTGGTTTACAGATCACAAAATTTGGTTGTTCTTCCTGGTAGAGCAGTCCTTGCTTTGGAATAACTTCCTTCAGAACAGTGGCCTTTGCCTCCATTATCACTGCTGTAAAGAAAGGCAGAAATACAAGAGTTTACGCAGCCGCTTAATCCTCGAATTTATTCAAGAAAATATCAATTTTTTCATAAAGAATGCTCATTTGTAGACCAAGAAGACTATTTTTGAAAACTTACCACTGGAATGACTGGCTCGGTTATCGAGCCAGTCATTTCAGTGGTAAATTTTCAAAAATACTCTTCGCTTGGTCTGCAAATGGACATTCATCAAGACCACTGCAGAAACCGTTTTTGGCTGATATGAGCGTTAACGGGTTAAATGATTAATGATACATTCTGTAGATAGGAGAAAATCAATACAAAGATTTAACATTGAAGTCGGGAAAAAATGCCTTCTGTAGCAGCCTTGGAAAATATCCATTTACATGCCAACATACTACTTTTTTTAAATTTACAACTGGAGTTATTCCAGTTCTAAATTTTCAAAAACAATCTTATCTTAGTATGCAAATTTATGGATGGACATTGTCTATGAAAACATTATTACAGGCTTAAATGGTTTTAAAATAATAGCTTTAGCTACAGAATCCACATACAGTAAAACCTGTTTTATGTGACAAAACTAATTACTCACCATAGACAGGGGGGGGGGGGGGGGTGTGGAGGGTGGTGTCGCTTAATAAATGTCAATTGCTACAGATGTTTTTAACAATGGACCTTTCCAGTTTATCCATCCATCATATAACATCATGTATGTGACCTGTAGGATGACGTCATACTCAATGGCATTATGAATCACATAGATAATGTCTTCACGAATGCTTAATTGATGAAGAACTATGCGTTGTTGTATGAATTGCATGGCTTTACTATTTAATAAAGATGCTGTTGAATATTTTGAAACTAATTTGACTGGGTGCTGTTACCGCCATAGGCAACAATAGCACACAGTCAAATTAGTTTCAAAATACTCATTAGCTTACCTGTATCGTTATCTGGAAATTGAGTCGTGGGATCGATTGACCAACATTCAAGCTAGAGATGGGGGAGGTGGGGGAGATAGCTAAAACTGGATTCCTCCATTGCAACAATTGCTGCGACCTACCTGCCCCAAAATTTTGCTACCTCAATAATTCTACCCAAAAACTTTTGACTGCTGGATATGTTGTATTTTCAGTGTTACCGTAATTTGATACATATTTGCAAATACATGGGCATGGCAAAAGAGAGTCCAAATCAACCCACAAAACAAGAACTTTGCAAACGACGCATACCGTAATACGCTGCCATGATGACAAATCAATGAATGAGAGCTTTCAGAAAATAGTGATTTCTTCCTCAGTCATTGTCAGTCAACCGATGAAGTTTCAAAGCGATCCGCTAAACGGAAATGGAGTTATCGTTTGAAAACCAATTTTCAGCCATCTTTGATTTAAGATAACCGTCGATTTTGACAGGTCTTTTCTCCAGAACTAGTCCAACCACCCTATTAAGTTTCAAACCAAACTTGTAGGATGTACCAGAAATGTATGCCTAAGAAATTAACTTAGGCATAACCGCGATCCTGTGCCAATCTTTGTAGAATTTTAGCCCTGCACGAGGGTTGGCGGCGCTTCACTTCACTTGTCCATCTGATTAATGGATGGACAGACCAAATGATGGATGGATGGATGGACAGATGGATGGACGTATGGGTGCCTAGGCAGACAGACAAACGGATGGATGGACTACCTAGCTAACTGATGGCAGATGGACGGACAGCTAGATGAATGGACAGATGTGGATGGACAGACAGAGAGGCGGATGGATGGATGTCTAGATGGGTGGACTACATGGGTCATTCCACGCTAAATAACCTATAGATGCCTGGGTGACCATCTCTGATTGTTATGAAATTTCACCCACATGCACATCTATGGAAATGATGACTGCATACAAACTGTCATTACCAAATTCCAATTAGTTTTAAGGTTATGCTTTACTGGATGTAGCGGGCATGGCACTTTTACGCACACACGAATCCCGAGTAGTTTTTGAACGATTTTAAATGCTGATAATTTCCTTAATATTGAAAATATTAGGCTGCTATTTGCTGTACTACATGTACCTAATTGACACCTGCGAAATCTGAATCTGGACTACTTTTCTAGATATCTTTTATAGTTTCAGAGGTGGAGACACCTAAAGTTGGACTTTTGCCCATTTGAAAAAAATTTTCTCCAGATTTCAGTGGACCACTACTAGCTGACAATTTATCACAGACACTAAACATAATTTCTTTTGAAGTATGTACAGGTCTATAGGAATGATAGGTGCATCTATAAAAGAAAGCTTATTTGAATCAAGTCCAATACTAAAGTATGGTTTTACCATGTGGGCAATTACTAGCATTGGGAACTTTAATAAAATATATCAGCTGTATAATTACCAAGTAGGGTTGGGCAATATTTGCCCAGCCATGACGACATCGATATATCCTCGATGGGATAGGTTGGGGATTAGCTTGTGACACTTATAAATATTAATGTGTTTCAAATTAGTGGTGTCTACAAATTATTTTCATTAATATCATTGCTTTCAAACCGTAATAACCGTGACCGTAACGTTTGACCATTTGATGCTAAAATCGATACGGTCCTTCGGACCACCAAGGACAAGCTCCCACACCAGATTGGTAATGATCCCTTCAATATAACTTGAGTTATCATCCGGAAACGCAACATTACATAAAATAATTAGATAATAATAACATTTATTTTTTAAAGACAATTACACGCAAGTCTCAACAGTCTGTACATGTACAATAAAAACAAAATAGATCAAAATGACCTTGACCTTTGACCATTTGATGCTAAAATTAATAGGCTTCTTCGGAGCACCAAGGACAAGCTCCCACACCAGATTGGTAAGAGTCTCTTCAATAGAACTCGAGTTATCATCCGGAAACGCAATATTACGTAATTAATTAAGTCAAAGTAACCTTGACCTTTGACCATTTGATGCTAATATCGATAGGGTTCTATGGAGCACCAAGGACAAGCTTCCATGCCAGATTGGTAATGATCCCTTCAATAGAACTCGAGTTATCATCCAGAAACACAATATTACATAATTAATTAGGTCACAGTGACCTTGACTTTTCCAGTAACTAGTACTCAAAATGAGGCTGGCTTAGAGCAACAGTCAATAAAGAAAAAAATTGACATCACATATTTCAGTAATGGGGCAAAGTGAACAACAAAACGATTATTTCGAGGTTTATATAATTTTTTTAAGACAAATACATCATCGATTAATTAAACACAGGTTATTTTGGATCTAATATAATTTTATTACCACAACAAAGAATGGTTTAATAATCGAGGAGTATTACCGGGCAGAAAACATGTAAGTATATACCTCTTTCTTTCAAAGTCAAACATGTCAAAGAAAAACAAAAATAGTGCCATGACGATATATTAGATGATTTTTTGCAATTATGACGATATCGATATATCATAATTTTTTTCGATAATATCGAACTACTGCCCAACCCTAGAACCAAGTTCATGAAGGTAGTACTATGTGGCTCAATTCCTTCAACTGTAAGCAATTTTATGTGTCTAACCTATTTTCCCGAGCTCACGACCAAGCTAACAAATAGACCTTTCCCACATTAGTGTATTTTGGGAAAGTACCTTCCCGGAATGCATCGCGCATACCACTTCTGGCTGGTAACCGCGATAGCCGACGCGTAAACAGCATTACTTTACTATGGGAATCAGATACAGTGCACTTTAAGCAGTGCATATGAAAAACTATGTTCATAATATTATTGAAGTCATACAGCATTGGAAAGCTAAGCCAATTTTCTATATATGTCTGTATTAGTTTTTATAGTTTTGTAAAATTTAATACAGTTTATTGCATAAATATCCCCTATTGTCCACTTGATTTAATGAATCTAAGTGGAATGGCATATTTTATATATGCAAATAATTCAGTGAAAACATTACAAAAATATAAAAATTAATGCATTAATGTTTTGGCAATTGAATGCGCTTTCTAATGATATATGATTTAAATAATATAATGATTTTAGTTTATCATAGGAACGGTTTAGATTGCTGTGTATTTTAGTGCAAAAGTAACTCAACGTGGGTCAGCGGCTTGTTGACAACTATATCAGCCAGCAGTTGTGCTCTGAGCTTTGATTTAGGCGAATCCCGGTGTAATGACGTCAATGTGGGAAAGGTGTATTGTTAATTATCAAATAAATACATTCAAAATAAAAATACATTGATCTATAAATGTACACTACCAGATAACTATGCCTCAATCACAGGCATTCACACCTAATGTGAGAATCTAATTAAATGTTTTTAAACTATGTCAATACAAATGTTACAAAAATGCTGGTAATTCCTGTTTAATTTGCAGGTAATCATGTGTAGAAAGTTTATAATATCTGTCTCCTTGCAGTTCAGGAGCACTAATCAAACAAATGATACAAATGTATGTTGATTCTTCCGTGACGCTGAAGGCCAGGAGAGAAGTCCTGTATTGGAGCAGACCTCAGCTACAGTAAGTGCATGTAATGACTGAAGGTAGCAACGGCACTCCAGTTATGTGAGGTTGAACCCTACCAATGGCCGTAGCTAAGCCGATGGTACACGCAAAATGAATAGTACCATTACTTAGAACACAACTACAGAACTATTGCAATGATAAAAATAAGCAAGAAAATGCTGCAGCACATACACCCACTTTAATCCTGATTCTCTGAAATCGCAGAGCGTCACACATTCTTTCTCTTCAAAACAAGGCGATGCTACGCGAACCAGGAGAGAAATCAAGTTATTTCTACCTATGTAACTTTTTATCCAGAGCCTGTTTTGCGGCCAGGCAAAAAGAGGGAGAAAAAGGGCCTAACCGTGTGCTTATAGTAGCTGTGCAGTTGGGCCTATGAGAGCTGCGGAAATGTGTGAGGTTTAAGTTTGCAGCTTTATACTCCCTCTATTGGGCAATACCTATCTAGTGTGCTTAAACTATAATATAAACTTATAGTACAATGAGGTACAAGGATAATAACGACATGCTGCCCGCCCGCTGGTTTTCGTGTTCTGACCAGTGGTCAGGAAAGGTGTGGCCTTTATCCTGCTAGATTAATCCTGATTGCTTCAATTGTGTGTAGTCTGTGTATCCAGTGGCGCTCTTTAATCTTCCTCATGGTGTGGGGTTGGGGGGCAGGTCAGCTCGGTCTGATGTCTAGAACTGGGCGGTATACCGGTTTCACACCGTCTCACGTTTTTATGGCGATGGTTTAAAAACTATTATGAAAGTTAAAAAAAACGAAAACCCATCCATAAAATTGTCATAGGCCAAAATCTGGTGACTGTGTGGTAATACTACTAGTACATTATAGTGGTACTCACCAACAAGGGTCTCGAATCGCACAGGGAACCGGCAGCAGGTGCTCGCGTTTCAGGTTCCAAGGTATGACTGCCGGGCGTCCGTAGAAACGGCGGGAATCAGCTATCCTGGCAGCCGCAAAACGTGAATTCTGAGATTGCAGGATACCGCTAGTTCCACATTCCTCCCCGTTCTTAAAATGAGGCTTCCTATATCTAAAAATCTGGAAGCCGCAATTATTTCATAAAAATTTTTTTTTTTGAAAATGAAAAAATATTCAATAAATATCCAACTTATATTACAATTGTATGGCCATTGACGCTCAACTGCTAAACTTAGTGTCCAGGAAAACTGGACGTCTAGTTGCAGATCGACGGCTGCCGGACGAGGGCCATCGTTACAGATTTTAAAATAGCATAGCATCCCTAACTAAAATTAGGGACAGTGGCTTTCCACCACAGCAGAAAACTGACAGAATTGACGGAATTGCCGAATTGATAAAGAAGTAATAAAAATGATCTCACATGAATTTAATGGAAGTGTTATCTGAAATTAAAATATAATGTGAGATTCAAGGAACACCTAGATGAATGTTGCATAATCTTTTAATTTTAGTGATCATCTTTAACCTTAACATATATATGAGTATAATATACCTCTTATCAGAATTTCGGAAATCCAGAAAACCACTATCCCTATCACAATAAATATATCTGAGTGAAGATAAAACGGAATGGATAATACAGCAGAAGAAAGAAACATGAATTTGCGCTATGACTAACGCATCAATTACTTTGCGCATTATAAAATGGTAAGCGCAAGAAATACATCTGTACGATTTATGCAGTCTGCGAAATGCATATTATAGATATGCTGTCATATGCAGGACTTCTGCATTATAGGGTAATGCACATCATAAATATGCATGATCTTGCATTATAAAGTAATGCACCATTGCTTCATTTTAACATGTAATTGTTACAGGTTTATTAAATGAAATACATAGATATGGCATATATAATATGTTGGCCTAATATAAAATATCTGAACTGACCTAATGTAAAATTAAAATATCTGAGCTGGCCTAATAAAACTATATATATATGTATTTGAACTACCCTATAAAATATCTGAGCTGACAAATGTAGAACTGACATAGTGTAGCTAACCTAAACTGAATTTCACTATACATAGATGAGTTTGCATCATAACATAGGATGCATATACTTATTATACAAAGTGTGTATATGGATTTGCCATATACACAAACAGAAAACATTATTATGACCATGCGTCATGACGAACAATAAATAAAATTAACAATACAATGCGTATGATTAATGCGTAACAATTTACACATCATTTGACAACGCATCTTTGCAACACGTCATTACCCACGCGCTGTTCAAGAAATGCGCAAATATAAACACGCATTATTACGCGCAATTATTCACGCGTCATTTCAAAAACGTGTAATTATAATAACGCGTTCTGTGAGTCATACAGCAATAGACCCCTGTTGGTTATTGGCATCTCAAGGAGTATTGTAGATGGAACATAAGGCCATCTTTAAACTAGCCAATAAGCCACTATGTGCTTATGTGTCCAATTAATTTAGTCTCCCAAAAATTAATAAAAATGAAACATCACGATTTTGCTGTTGCAGATTGTTTAATAACTGTTCAAAATTACTATTAAACAGCCGAAACTACAACTATGATTATTATTATTAACAGAAAACAATGTTAACGATTGATAGTGGTTTCTAGACAAGTTGAATGTCTTCAGTGTCAAGCAGAATCTTAAAATTTGAAGCACTAATTTCATATTATCGTTTTAATTACATCAATCTCATAATACTGAACATGAGGATAATATTTGCAGGAAGATAAGTAGAATATGCAAAATCTGATGGATTATAACTGGATATTGACTCCGATTTGTATGATTTTGTAGTTGGTCATCTCTTCTGACATGACAAGTCATGATGTTCATGCAACAAGGAGATGTGTAATGCATTCCCCTTGGACCTGACACCTCATGCACCTAGGGGAATGAAGCTGAAAAAGTGCTTGTGAATTCGTCGATGGCCATCTCCTCGGACCTGACACCTCCTGCGCCTAGGAGATGTATAATGCATTCCCCTCGGATCTGACACCTCATGCGCCTAGGGGAGTGATGCTGGTAAAACAGAGTCAATATCCGGGTCATCTGCTGTTGCTGACATACGCAGCAACGACCTGCAGTCAAATTAGTTTCAAAATATTCACCTGCTTACCTGTATAGTCACCTTGAAACTTAGTCTGGGAAATTATGTTTTAAGGTGTTAAAATGGATTCCAATGTGCATACAAAGTGGGCAGAGTTTAGCTACGAATTGGCAAGGCATATAGCTAGAAATGGATCCATGAATTAGGAACATCATCTAGGAATTGCTACTTGGGCATCACCTAATGAGCATAACCACGATTATCCCAATTTCTTCCCACCTGATAAGAACATATGTATGCCCAAGATCTATTGCGCCAAGACAAAGTAAACATAAAAGGTTTCTTAAACACTTAGCAATCTTAGTCATGCAACAGGTCTGACTGGTAAAAGCCTTAAGCACTTACATAGGAATTCATTCTGATGCGAATTAAACAACATGCGGATGATTACTGACATTATAATGGTGATATTTATGAATACATGTAAATGTCGACATATGTTCTGAATGAGATGAGAGCAGCCCTACCAATCCTGGTATACCGTACCATACTAGAAGGGAATACTTAGAGCAGCCCTACCAATCCTGGTATACCGTACCATACTAGAAGGGAATACTTAGAGCAGCCCTACCAATCCTGGTATACCGTACCATACTAGAAGGGAATACTTAGAGCAGCCCTACCAATCCTGGTATACCGTACCATACCATAAGGGAATACTTGGTCATCGGCAAAGTTTAATGCAATGAACATCACTATCCACCACCACTGACACCATTTTTTAAATGAAGAGAGCGGGGTATTCTCTAAAAATAAGGTCAAGAATGATAAGTAATATCACAGTGGTACATGTTCACAGTAGTTGTAATAAATATAATAAATAAATAACCTTGATAATGATTCTTGAATGTTCAGCCACATGAAATTGATGAAATCAGACAAGTGTAGATTCACTCACTACATAAGGAATACTGAAAGCATTCAACTGATATCAGAAAAATTGCTGGATTTCTTGAGAATGATCGGAATTGTTACAGTTACAGATTGCAATGGGGCTATATCCTTATTCTCACCCCTCACGAAAAGTGGTAACTCGCATTTATATCTTTTATTTAATTTTACTGCTTTCTTCGTATGACGGAAAAAACCCCATCATAGCCTTACTTATTAAAATGTTGAAGACATTGAAAACATTTTAGATAATTTAAAATTGTAGTGTTTTAACCAGATTTCATGGCAATCCGAAATCCCATAGTAAACCTATGGGAGGGGTTAGAATCAAGACATAGCCTGCAATGGCATATAAATATACCACGAAAATAGATATACAACTTGTGGGACTGACGAGTGCCAAATACTTGAAAAATCTCAAAGCAAATACCACAAAAATAGATCAGAAATTAAAAATGGAGTTAAAATTAGCTTAATTTGATTTTAAATCTTTAAAATATAGTCTTACCTACCAGGAAATGATAAAAATGTGATCTAATTTTCGCAGTTGTCAGAAGTTCAAAATGGAGGACAATTTGCGCCATTTGAGTAATACTCTAGTAGCCCCACATCCTTTTCGAGAATTAATCAACAAAATCGTGAAAAATTATTTTGAAAAGTTTTTAAATTTAATTTAGAGCCCAAAGTACTCCTGACACCATTTGTAGTAATACTACTAGTACATTATAGTGGTACTAACCAATAGGGGTCTCGAATTGCACAGGAAACCGGCGGCAGGTGCTCGCGTTTCAGGTTCCAAAGTATGACTGCCGGGCATCCATAGAAACGGCGGGAATCAGCTAGCCTGGCAGCTGCGAAACCCGAATTCCAAGATTGCGGGATACCGCCAGTTCCACAACTGTCCTAAACTCATTTGTTCTTGACTTGACTTTATTAACATTAAAAATTTGCTAATACTGCCTATAAAATTTATAACTATTAGCTGTAGGAAAGCAAGAGTGTTGGTGAAACCCCAGCAAGCCGTCCGAGAATGATACTCAACAAGACAGCAAATATGATTTGACAGCAGTGCATTTTACATGACGTAAGCCACGCGAGATCACGGGTAAGCTTGAATAGTTTGAAAATCTAAATTTCTGCTTTGCAACAAATAATCGCTGTGTCAATTTGAGTTTGTATTATGACAAACATGACACCACTGAAACGATACAAAAAATTCAAGAAATGCGCTACAAAAACAACCACGCTATGCAATGAACTCACAATCCAAAAATCGTCATCGTTTCAAATAGATTGCGACCAACAGAAAATGATCCAACATGGAATAAGACACCTGAAACAAATTGCTTGAACGACCGAGAAATGAAAATGATTAAGTTTATTTCTAATGTTGGCGAGCGATTTGTAAAATAAACCTCTTTTGGCCTCTCAAATATGAAAAGGTCTAATGTGAGTAGCTAGTTAACGAATTCCTAGCCATATCGGAGCTACTCGAGTAGCTTCTCTTCTAGGGGGCGGGCCTAAACTCGCTCTCAAATCCGGTTTCCTATTTTCACGTGTTAGATTTTAGTACAGGTAAGCTTTCAAAACTAGTGACCTGATATGTGTTGAAAATTAATATTTTAGTACTTAGGTGGTTAATTTTACGTCACACGAACCAGACTTTATTTATCTTATTTATTTCAACTACTCCTTTGAGATGGATAGCGTGGAAGTGAACAGTCATACGGAGTGACCGTTTTAACTTTGTGGTAATTTACGTCAATTGTCATATCGCTAAATGAAAACTGCATACATGTATTTTCACATTTCAAATTATTTTTTATCATTCTAGCCAAAAGATTCTGCTGGTTTTGTTGTCTGGCTTTTGCTTTAGCTGCAGCTAAGATGTCTGTGCAGTATCCTCTGCTAGGATGTCTGTGAAGTATCCTCTGCTAGGATGTCTGTGCAGTATCCTCTGCTAGGATGTCTGTGCAGTAGCCTCTGCTAAGATTTCTGTGCAGTAGCCTCTGCTAGGATGTCTGTGCAGTATCCTCTGCTAGGATGTCTGTGCAGTATCCTCTGCTAGAAAGTCTGTGCAGTAGCCTCTGCTAGGATGTCTGTGCAGTAGCCTCTGCTAGGATGTCTGTGCAGTAGCCTCTGCTAGGATGTCTGTGCAGTAGCCTCTGCTAGGATGTCTGTTCAGTATCCTCTGCTCGTGAAATATCCTTGCAGGAGGAGACTATTTTTGGCATAGTCTTCAGTGAGAATGCAGATTCATTTCTAAAGGAAAAACTGTCTATATAGGAGCTGGCATCCTTGCAGGTGGATGGGTGCGCTACGTCGTAATGGAGGTAGTCATATATGTCAGTGGGTCTAGTCCAGTGATCAAATACAACGGTTCACTCTTGTGTCTGTATGATCATGGAATGTGATGCTCTAATGGGCAGAGTTCATGTGTGTCATGAATCTGTTTAGAACCACTTGTCCATGCTCCCAGATCATGAAGATATCGTCTAGATATATCTGACATAGACAGCTGGCTGGTCGGGAGCAGTACCAAGAGTTTTGTCTCTAGTTCTGCCATAGAAATGCATACCTGGGAGGCCGTGGCATTGCCAGATTTTTGGCACTGCTATGAGGCCTTCTTGATTTGGGATGTTTGTGCATAGTGATGTTACATGCTGGGTTTCTCATAAGGGTCCTCTTGAGGGTATAACTAGTATGCATTTTGGTTGTTTCTAGGGTGAATCACCATCCGTCTAATTAGTCTAGACATTTTTCTACCACTTTGGCATGTTTCTCTGCGAGATTACCACTGGGTTTTTCATAGAAGCGTTTGCCTGATAGCTTCTGGTGCGCCTCTGCTATATAGTCAGCCATGTCTTAGATGACTGTTGCTTGGCCCTTAGCAGCCCTTTTTATCACTATAGAGTTCAATCGCTTTTGAGACTGATTAGCGCTCCATATAATATTGGGTTCTGACACTGTTGGGATGAAACCAAGGCCCTCACATGTCTAGAAGATCAATTGTTGGATGGTTCAGTATGGGTTTTCAGAGATTGAAAACAAAAGTTGAAGAGCATGGTACTGATAGTTTGTTTGTCTGAGCACCTCCTCTGTTGTTACAATTGAGAGGTGTTGGCAATAACAGTGGAGGAAGAGATGAAAAAAAATGTTTGGTGTGTAGCAGCATAGCAGAAGAGAGGATGGTAAGACAGTGTGAAATAGACTATAAGCCAATAACTGAGCATAAAATAAGACTCAAACAAAACTTTGTAACGCATTCACCTCATGCCCTAGATCCCGCTCTGTATATTAGTTATTATTCTTCGTTCACAGGGTCCGCCTAGGAAAGGAGGAACACCCCTTGTATTGTCCAGTAAGGTGTTTTCGCGGGGCATGTGATTTCGAGGATACATACTTTTGACGTTCTCACATGTGCATCGCTTAGGTGATGTCAATGAATATGTGTCATTAAACAGATACAGTAGTTTTACACGGCATCTCTGCAAAGTTTAACAAGATACGCGTAGAGCAAGTGATTATTTTATACATTTTGATGTCAGTCTAGTGAAAAACATGCAAACGCTATTACTTTTTTGACCCATGATAAAAATTACGATAAATTTCAAGGAAATGATGTAAACCAACCCAGTTTTCACGTCAGATGACATCTGCCAGTTTCTTTCCTAAGTAGCTTTGCAGATACATTGCCATAGCAATAATTTATTTTTGCTGACGCATGAAACTGACAAGGGGTGCTTATGTAGTTTTCAGATCTAGATCGATTTTTCTCTGCCCACAATGCTGGATCGAACAGGCCATAGTTACCGCATATGATACAAATTTCCACTATTTTGGGGGGTTTTCTGTTAGGCAAAACACTTATGTTCATTTTCAATACTACATTGACCAATTTACAAAAGGAAACTGAAAGATTAAGATTTTTTTTAAACTTTGGCTTAAATTTACTGCTACCCGGTTAATGAAAAGCGGAATTTAACCTGATCTAGATTTACAACTATAAATAATGTCCTGTGTTTGTATCAGACCCATTTATGGTATTACTGTTAGTGACAGACTCTCCTTTGCTCAAATAATAAACATTGACACCAATTCACTGCCTCACTAGAGATTACTTCACCCTCGAAAACACATGATGCAATACTCAGATTGCATCTGTAGACCAGGTAGTGGATATTTATAAGCAGTAAGTTTATTTTTGGGTTTATTTTTATTTTAATGCATGTTTTATTTCAGAGAACGGTTGCCGGTTACGAAATCGACAGCATTTGTTGATAATATTCCTACTCTTACATTAAATCACCGAAAATGTGCTTACACCCTCGAAAACCCATTATCCGATGATATATATGATAATTTGCTTATAAGTGTAGATATATGATTGCTGATTCCCAGAAAAGGATTACGGAATTCGCAAATTTAAACAAACACCCTAAAAAACAAGAACTCATTGTTTAATACCGGAAGAAGAAATTAATCTACACATTTCGCGGTGGCATTTGTATCTTGGCTGCTATGGAATTGGAAGGAGAGCCACCGGTAACCAACAGGCCTTCTCGTCTAGATGATCCAGATGTTTGTAGGTGGACAGCCAGAGGAGCCCACCAGGGGGATGCGAGCGACATGCCCGCCCACCCATCAGCCTGAGAACTGATGTGACCCATCCTCCCGCCAGCAGAGCAGAGGTCATAGGTTTAAGCTCAACATAAAACACGCCAATAAATATATTCGCAAGCACTTTTTCACCAATAGAGTTTATCACAATGGAATTCACTGCCAGCTACAATAGCCGATGCAACAACAGTCGAATCATTCAAAAACTAACTAGATATCTACTTCAAAGAAAGAACATTTGAATTTGACTGAACAGGCCAAACTGATCTAGGAGTAGCTTGTGTATAGACAGTAACGTGCTCGGTAGCGATTCCAATTACCAGTAGATACATCTCTGCTTCCATCTCTGCACTTTGTGCTTGCATGACGAGACACTAGCGTAGAGGAGAAGACTCGGATAGCGATGAACACAGAAAATGAAAACAACAGCAATAAGACAAAGCACGGCCTCCACAAGTCAGCATGCAAACAGATGCTAGGCGCAGCAGTGTGCAACCATGAGTGTAAGCGGCACGTGTACCGCAGCTAACACAGGGAACACCCATCTGCACCACAGCATTTCCACAAATCAGTGTTAACCCTTGCCAATCTGATGTCAGAATTTTAAATTTCAAATTAAGTAAAAAGATGATTTGTGTTAATTTTTCGGCAAATTTGGTGGATGACACTGCTGTCGTAGACACCATCATCAACCAAATTTTTGGAAAATGGACACCAGTTTCCTTGTTATTGACACAGCAAAAAATAGACTATTGACATCAGAGTGGTAATCATCATCATCATCATTGACGATTGTGGAGGCTTGTGAAAGCCTATTGTCGATCTCAACAGAACTTGATATATTAACATTGGCAAGAGATACACGTGCACTTTACTGTAACTTTGCCACTATTTGTGATTTGTTAAGATAGCTTTCTGCTATAGTTACGGCACTATAGATCTTTTTTTGTGCTAGATATTTGTAATATTGATGTATCTACTGGTAATTCTTTAGTCATGGTCAAAGTCTTAAATCAAATGGTTTCGAGGAGACCTAAAATTTAAGCAACAACAGTCATTCGCTATGTATATCATTGTTCAAGATCAAACTAGTTATCGACTTCAAGGAAATGACCTTTGAATTAGACTGAACAAGCAATACTGTACAATAAACACACAGAGGCAATAACAAGCTAATAGCTTATGCCTCGTAAAATGATGATAATGGTGATGAGCAGTAGAGCCATCGGACGACTCAGACCGCCCATGACCACTTGACACCCGCCGTGGAGACCATGACTACTATTTTCAGGCCGCTCGCCTTCGCAATCCTCCGCCGGGACAGAGCCTGACACTGTCTGAGCAGCACCACCCCCATCCCACTGCCCCACCATCTCATGCTCTATGCCCACGTTCACCAGCTACACATATTCAGAAATAATCTGTTCAGACAACTTAAAATCAACCTATCAAGGAGGGAACTTCATGAACCAAACAATTGGATTTAAATGATTATTTTGTCAATATAGGCCCAGAACTTTCAAATAAAATTCTAACAGCGATTTTATCGACTAAGTCACAGGCAGCTATCAGTCATCTTTCTTCAGCCACCCTACTAATACAGAAGAAATTCTTAACATTTCAAACACGTTTAACCTAACAAAAAGTGCCGGCATCAATGGCTTTGAATGGCGTATCTTTAAAACCTGTGCAGAGGATATACTTATTCCACTCAGCCACATCTGTAATCTTTCCTTAGTGCAAGGTATCTTCCCAGCAAAACTAAAAATAGCACGTGTTACACCAATATACAAAACTAAAGATTCCACTAACTTTTCAAATTACAGACCAGTCTCCATACTTCCACTTTTCTCAAAACTCTTAGAACGCTTAGAATGTATAATAGACTGATAAACTATTTGGATAAAAAATCAATTTTATATAAATCACAATATGGATTCCATGAAAAATACTCAACAATGATTGCAATAGTAGAAATGACAGAAAAAATTATTGAATCCTTAGAAAAAAAGCAAAGTATAATAGGCATTTTTTTGGACCTCTCGAAGGCTTTTGACACAATTAACCATAAAATCATATTAGATAAACTTGCCTATTATGGTATAAGAGGATGTGCACTAGACTGGTTTCAGAGCTATCTAAGTGAAAGAACTCAATGCGTACAATTTAATGTAACATGCTCTGAAACCAGGAAACTAACTTGTGGTGTCCCTCAGGGATCTATTCTTGGCCGCCCCCTGCTGTTCCTTTTATATATGAATGATTTACCAAACTTCTGTAAGCACATGTCACTAATACTCTTTGCTGATGACAGCAATGCCTTTTTCTGCGATGAGAATATAGATAGGTTATATGCAAAAGTAAATAAAGAAATGAAAGAAATTACAAATTGGTTCTCAATAAATAAACTACCACTAAATGTCAATAAAACTAATTATATGTTATTTACAAACAGGACGAAACTAAAAAAAGTGAAATTCCAAAAATCTACATTAACAATAAGGAGATCGAAAAAGGGCCATTTGCTAAATTTCTTGGCGTATACTTGGACAAACATCTGACCTGGGCTAAACAAATTGAAATAGTTACGGCAAAACCATACATGACACCAGACACTGTTAAAACTCTGTACTGTACACTTGTCCTCCCTCATCTCACCTACTGCAATGCTATCTGGACTGCAGCACACAAGAGCAAACTAACAAAACTCCAAAACCTTCAGAAAAAATGCATAAAACTCTTTACTAAACCAGCAGTGGGCCAGAATATATTCAAAACGGCGAAATTACTTAAACTCAAAGATATCGGAAAACTACAGATGTACAATAATGTAAAAGACTTTCACCACAATGCATTGCCACAAACCATAGCCTCCAACTTTACATCAACACTGACATCCACAGACACAATACTAGAAATCAACATAATCTACATACCAAAATCACAAGAACGGAAGCAGGAGCACAACGTATTACAATACCGGCCACAAAATTATGAAACAGCACCAGCACAAAGATACGAGAACAGATCCTAAATAGAAAATTCTTCAAGAAAATTGTCAGGGAGTCCATAATTGGCGGGTACTGATGTGTAGTACATTTGTACTCATCAATGTATGGACTTGCTGATAATCAACCCTAACTAAAGATCAGCAGTTGCCATAACAAAGCAATTTACTACCACTACTATCACTACCAGCACCCACCCACCACCACCACCAATTCAACTCAGGTGAATCCAAGCTGCATGTTACAAACTAACTCACTCATAAACTACAGGAACGGAGCTTGACTTTGCCAATACCGTACACCAGATTGGCAGGCTAGACAACCATCTGTTATCATTTGACGTTTCCGACACTGCTGACCACATAGACCCTCTATGGTATCCGACAGACCGTAACCATGCACAATACACCAATAACCATTAATGCACAATACACTAATCACCATTAATGCAACTGCCGAAGTACCGGATTAACCCTCTGAACCCTGCAAAGACAAATAAGCCTCAAGACCTAATAGAATATTTGTCTGCCAATGCTGGGGCTGTTTTGCCTAGGAATGAAGGAAATTTCAATTTCCCTTTCTCCAAGATCTAACAATACTTACCATTTTATTACTTCTGATAACAAGCTATCCTGATAGCTGGCTCCAGGAATCTAGACTTAGTAAGATTTACCGGCTCCTGGAACGGGTAGCCGGTCCCAACAAACGGGTACCCTTCTGCCAGTGAGGCTCATATTGTTTGCATAGCTACCAAACAAGAGAATACATATGGCTTGCCTCCGTGGGGCTGGGAGGCAGGGTCCGTAATAGAATGGTAAGTATTGTTAGATCTCAGAGAAAGGGAAATTGAAATTTCCTTCATTCTCCTTCGATCACTACATACCATTCTATTACTTCTGATAACACCAGATTTAAACAGTAACCTGGTGGGAAGGGGCAAGCCATCAATTGCTTCTTTTGCCTCTGGAGAAAGATCTTAGACTTAAACTTGACACACGAAGACCTAAAAGGACCATCAACTTTAGGGACTGAATCACATTCACATCACCACCCCCCCTCCCCTCCCACCCCTCTTTTTTCTCCTAAGAAAAAGGGAGCGAACTCACGAGCATGCATCTCGACTGAAACACGAATATGCTAAGAGGGTTAACTGCTCTTTGCATTTATTAGCCTGGGAATGAGCATGAATATATAATATGAATGATCATGATATATAAACATAATATAAAAAACTCTCAAACTTGAATTACCTTATGATTATTGGATTTCAGACATGCACCCTTCAACCAAGCACTTGTTCGATCATCCGTGACACAATTCGGTTGTAATCTTCTCGCTTGACCATGTCTTTTCCTTAAATTTTGCTTTTTCAAGTACCAAAAATGGAGCAGATCAGTGCGGCCATTTTTAACTATCGTTTCAAAACAGCTAAAGTGAGTGGATTGGCGGAGTCTGAAACATCCCTCATATAGCAATCCGTGAATGAGGACTCACATTGCCATTGTGCAACGCCCATGATGTCCTCTAACAGAACACCATTGTAAAGGGCGGTCGAGGCGGCTATTCCTCTGACATCATGTGCCCTTGCGCATTGCACCTGGTGCCCAGTCGCAATCTCGTGGGTAGTTTGGATGCATTCCACCACCCAACGAGAGATAGAATCCATGGATGTGGCGCCATAAGGCTTTTTATGGCAGATCCACAGATGTCTATCATTCAACCGTAACGAGTCTGTCCATTTTTTGTACTTAGTCAAAGCACGGACTGGGCACCAGACACTGGCATCACAATCAAACCCAGTTAGTTTCAGTATAATGATCGGTTTGCCGGGATATTTCAGATTGATTCTTTGACATAAACTCTGCTCTTGTAGGTAGACGCAGACCCTCTCCGGAGACAATAAATCGGTCCCTCTCTGCTGAAAGCGCATGGATCTCACTGCGCCTTCTTGCTGAGGAAGCGGCCAATAGAAAGACCGCCTTTAGAGTCAAATGCTTTAAACTAGCCAAACCCAATGGTTCGAAAGGGTGCTTGGCCAGTACATTAAGGACTAAAGATTGACTCCAGGCTGGAATGACTACCGGTTGTCTCGGTCCCAGATTGCTCATTCCCTTCACCATCACATTTAACTGGGCCACCTCTGTGCTATCCCTGTTGGCTAGACAAGGGATAACTGATGCCAAAGCTGACTTGTACCCAGCAATTGTGACAGGAGCTAATCCTGAATAGAATAGCTCACAGAGAAAGTCTGCTATTTGCTGAATAGTGGATTGAAAGGTATCAATCCCCTTTCCTTCACACCAGTCTGCAAATTTGTTAACCGTGTGGTTATATGACTTGAAGGTTGACCTCCTTCTCGCAGCTGCAATGAATTTTGCAGCTTGTCGAGAAAAACCTTCCGACGTGCAACGTTATTTGATAACATCCGCGCAGTCAATTTGAACATTTCAACTGCTCTGGATTATCCACCAGAATATCCAGAAGATCCATGAACCACGCCCTGCTTGGCCAAAATGGCGCTATTAGCAGGACCAGGCACGGTTCCTCCCTGATCTTCACCAAAATCTTTGGCAGAAGAATGGTGGGCGGATATGCGTAAGCATGCATCCCTTTCCAGCTTATCGCCAGAGCATCTGTATCGACAGCATTTGGATCTGGAATCGGCGAGACATAAGTCATGATTTGAGCATTTTCTTTTGTAGCGAACAAGTCCACGTTGGGTTTGCTCCAATGCTCGAAGATCTTGTGAAGAACTGGAGGGTTGAGGGACCATTCTGTTGGCAGAATTCTCTGTCTGCGAGACAAAGCATCCGCCAGAATGTTCAATCGCCAAGGAATGTGAGCTGCTTTCAAAACAACTGAGTAATTCCTGCACCATTGAATCAAGTGCCACACTCTCATACAGTGTGGGTGACTTGGCAAACCAACCAGCCCTGGTGTACCGGTGTGTACTCAACCACGGGTGGAGCGGCTGTCATGGCTTGCGCCAAACCATACAGACGGAGGACAGTTCCGTCCAGGACGGAATCGACCTCCATGCTCTCCACCCCTGGCATCTCAGGCCGTAGCAATCTCTCCTCCTCGGCCTCCTCAACTTCAGACCCCGAAGAGTCGTCACTAAATGAGGAGTTACTGGAGATGTTCTGGCGAATGGCTCCCATGCCTGACTGGCCACCGCTACTGGACTACCCAGAGGTGGCCGCAGAGAGACAGAACCCATCAGGCTGGAGCCAATGTGACTGCCAGGGAGCCATACGAGATGGCTCCCTTGGTAGCCAGTCCAGAACCCTGTCCAAGGGCAGGGTCCGTACCAAGCACGGGAACTGCCCTACAACTTTTGGCATCAGGGACGACACCAGTGTAGGAAGGACGCTGTGCAAGAAACTTTGCATAGCAGGTCCAAACCACGCCGGAGGCGCCATTTCTGAAGCCTCTGGTTGCAGACGTGGAGCGCCCCAGGGGCCGAAACAGACGCTCCACGATTTACTTTCGGACCGCCTAGCCCCGCGTCAGACCTTGCCAAGTCCTTCTGGGAACGGAACTTGACTAACATATCGACCGGCCACACTGAACATATATCACACTTATTATCGATATTACAAGGAGAACAATGGTAACAGACATGGTCTTTATATATGACTTTGACGAACTAGTGGCAAATGAAGGCCGAAACGATATGTGAAGAAAACAACAAAATGTAAACAAACTGCTGTAAAACACGGTAAAACCGCAGACCACACATCTTAATCAAGAATTTTGAAACCACCGATCATTGCAGACAGATCGTGATAACACGAAAAGCTTGAAAATTCCAAAGTTTTCTGGTACAAATTAAGTACAAGATTCGCGGATTAATGAAACAAGGTTGGCAATCTGACACTGGGCGGTACTCCACTCGAGTACGAGGACCAGCAGACATACCGGGGAGTCACCTATGACAGAAGATTAACATGGAAGGAGCACATCCAGAATGCTGAGTCAAAGGCCAGAAGAAAGCTAAACATCATGTGGAAGCTGGCAGTAACAAAGTGGGGTGCCAATGAAAGGGTCCTCAAGACCATCTACCTAGGTGTCATACGACCACACCTTGAGTATGGATCCAGCTCATTGATGACAGCAGCTAAATCTCATCAACAGAACCTCGACAGAGTACAAAACCAGACACTGTGCATCATCACTGGTGGAATGAGATCAACACCAATAGAAAAAATGGAGCAGACAGCAGGCATCCCCCCACTTAGTAAAGGAAGGGAATGCAAAGCACTGATCCAGGCTGCAAAGTTCAAATCGTTCAACAACCACCCGATGAAGATCAGGCAAGCACAGCTGTCATCAGGAAGACTTAAAAGATCAAGTTTTGTGAAAGAGACAAAAGCACTTCAAAGGAAACACCAAGAAATGTTGCCAGCACAAATAGAAGACCCAAACCACACCCTTGATCCTCCACCCTGGGAAAACAAACTACAGAGCATAGCTATTCGCACCACAGTACCTCATCTCACAACCAAAGATGAACACAGTGATGTGAGCAAGAAGGCCCTGACCCTAGCCATGCTGGAAGAAATGTACCCTCAGGGGACATGGATAAGGATCTACACAGATGGATCAGCCAAAGATGCAATTAGGAGCGGAGGTGCCGGACTGCACATACAGTATCCAAACGGACAACATGAGTCAGCTGCAATACCGACAGGCAAACACTGCACAAACTACAGAGCTGAAGTCGAAGCACTGGTCCATGCAGCTAATACCATCAGCAGAACAGCAGACCCTATTGCACAGATTGTCTTTTTATCTGATGCCCGCTCCGTCCTTGAGGCTATCACCAAAGGTAAGCTGCCACAACTTGAAGAAGCACTACAAACCATCAAATGCTTTCGGATAGCATTGCAGTGGATCCCCTCACACTGTGGAGTCCAAGGAAATGACGAAGCAGACAAGATGGCAAAGATGGGTGCAGAAGAGAATCAGACAGAAAACATGGTTACAGATACAGAGATGAAGACTATCATCAAGTCACTCTATAGAACACCTCAATCAGAAGATGCCTACCATCATCTCTCGAGGCCAGAGCAAGTGACCATTTTTCGTCTCAGAACTGGACATAACAGACTAAACCAACACATGTACAGGCGGTTCCACCTTACGACATCGCCCGCTTGTGCTTGTGGAGAAGCAGAACAGACCACAGAGCACATACTTCAATGTTACAGTACGTATCAGCTGCTGAGAGAAGAGATCTGGCCTTCGTCAACCTCTTTTCTTGAAAAGCTGTATGGGCCTGTGGAAGAACTGCAGAAAACCACAGATTTCATCTTGAGAACGGCTCTCCAAGTGTGATACCAGCGATCGAAAAGAAGAAGATGAAACATTTTCTTCACATAAAAATCTGAGATAAATCTGGGTATGACATCACCCGCTCGGATAATACGGAGAAAGACGTCAGCCGATTTTCGTGTTAAAAGACACCGTATAGCCAACACCTCATTTGATATCTGCCGATCGCCTGTTGGGATTAAAGGAAGGCGACCAACCTGGCATATTTCGTTGTTAACAAACGTCCCAGATTCAGGGTCAAAAATTGGAACATGTGACACACACGAAATTTTATAGCCCTAAGTCTTTTACAACTATGGAATAACATGGAAATATACGACCTGATTTTCAACGACTCCTTCCATGGTAATCCAATAATCCTTGTAAGCGAAAAACAGCTACCACAGCACAGAAAAATGACTTAGAAAACTTTAAATTCACTAAGACATTTCCAAATGCAAAGAAAGCATGTGTGCTCTTGTTGCTATGCAAACAAGAATGAGCCTCACTGGCAGAAGGGTACCAGTTTGTTGGGACCGGGTACCCAGTTCCAGGAGCCGATAAAGCCTTACTAAGTCTAGATTCCTAGAGCCAACTATCAGGACAGCTTGTTATCAGAAGTAATAGAATGGTAAGTATTGATCGAAAGAGAACTGTTTCTGCCACTGGAACAGACACGTTTTTTTAATCCGGATAGCCCCAGCATATCAAACAGATTACTAATATTTGTATTGTAGCTGATAGTCATGGAATGCAGCGTGAAAGGATTAATGGGTTGAATGTGTTTAACCTAACCAAACTGGTTGAGGGTATTAGTCCCATCTATCTAATAGGTAAAATCGGTGTAGTCGGGTAGTGGAGACGCTCCACACAGTACTAGCAATAAATTTCAATCCAAGATATGTGAGCTGGTCAATGCTGAATCTTTTCGGACTGGAGGCACCTGCTTTACCTTATGCAGCAGCAGCTTTCAGGCTGGCTAGACCTAACATATCCGGACATTGCATAAATAAGGGGAAATAAGTGAATGGGGCAGAGGCGTCAAATCTAAACCTTCTTCTCACCTAGCAGCCAGATCTCATATTTACTCTGTACCTGTAGTGGGCGATTACTGCCAATATGAGTCAATCCCGGCCATCCTATCTATCCCAATTCTGCGTCAATGCTTTTTATTTATTTCAAATTCTGATCTAATACTCCCCATTTTATCAATCTACAACTACAATAAGAAACACAGCTCAATACTAGCTGATTAACTACTGTTGTTATTAATACTAATACTACTTAGGCTAGATATACCATGCTGAAAAGCAAGAAATGCGCTAAAACAAATGGACCAAATCAGATCTCAATCATCTTGAATCTTCATCTGATATTCGCTTTGTCAATGGATATATCATATGCCGACACTCTATTATAAAATATCTATCTAAGTCACACCTACCAAAAACTTCTCACCCCAATACTACTGTGACTTTGTTGAACACAACACCCCCCCTCCCCACCCCCAATGTACCATATTAAAACAAAACAAACTTGTACCTACAATCGAAAATCTAAAAGACCCTTTATATGTAGAATAGATGTTGTGCCATCCTGTGTTCTGTGTTCAAGCTCAAAACGTTTGAAAATTTTAATCATCCATGGAATGATCTCACATGAGGTCAGCCAAATTGAACTGAGGTCGTCTTCTCATAATAAGCAATACAAATTTCCATGATTTGAACTCTACCATGAACGACCCCACCTAAAATTGACGTCATCTATAGCAATTTAAGCTCTTAAGTTAAAAACCAGTGGACGAGTGAACTTTTTTATCCCTGTCTGTGTTTACAATCAATCAATCATCATAGTGACCGACTTAAGCATGAAGCAGCTTGTGAGTCCCAAGTTTGAGTTATTGAGTTTATTAAGTTTAATTAGTCGTAGTAATAAGTTATCTCGTTGAAATGTTTGTCTAGTCTGGTTTTGAAAATATATATGTTTTGGGCTAGCACAATGTTTTCAGGTAGCGAGTTCCAATGTGGGATTACGCGTTGTGAGAAGAAATGTTTTCTAGTATTGTTGCGACAAAAATTGGTTTGAATCTTGAGTTTGTGACCATGCGTTGTCATGTGTGCCATATGATTATTAGTGAAGAATTGATCTGCGTCTGTATTGTACATCCCGCGTATAATTTTGTATGTTTCAATCAGATCCCCCTGAATCTTCTATATTTCATTGACATGAGCCTAAGTGAGCTTAATCTGTCTCTGTAGCTTAGGTGTTTGAGGGTAGAGAGGGTAGAGATAAGTTTTGTTTCTCTACGCTGAACCCTTTCTGTGTTCTTGATTGCCTTAATAAGTCGTGACCAAATTGAGTTGCAATATTCTAGAATGGGCCTGACCAAAGACTTATAAAGTAAGATGAAGCTGTTTTGATCCATGTGGGAAAAGGTTCGCATAATAACGGCTAGTGTACTGTTTGCTTTTGATATGATTTTGTTAATGTGTGAATCAAAAGAAAGTTTGTTGTCTATGTAGATTCCTAGGTCCCTTTCGACAACTGACTGAGAAATTGTTAGTCACCTGTCAGTGTCAACCATACATTACTGGGTTTTTGGATTATTAGTGCCAAAATGGATAACCTTTGTTTTGTCATGATTGAATGTAAGTTGCCAGGTTTGGGACCACTCAGACATTGTTTAAATCCGTTTGCATATTTGTGGTTAGTGGATTTCCTAGTAGTTTTGTATCATCTGCGAACATTTTGCAAGTACATTTGACTAAGTTTTGTAAGTCATTTATGAAAATTAGAAACAATCACAATGCCGGACCAATACTTATTGATGTTTGTATAATCACAGGCCTTTGAATTTTCGTCCATCCATACCTCTACCACATATCCCCCTTACTATATATAATATACACAAGGTATGAAACCTTCGTCTGTGGGCACCATTGACATTGTCAGAAAGCTGATTGGTTGATTTGTAGTCAGAACCGTGATGTCAACGGATTTTGACAACAAACCAACCAATCAGCTTTCTGACAATGGTGCCCACAGATGAAGGTTTCACACCTTTGGTATATTATATATAGTAGGGGGAATATGTTGTAGAGGGATGGATGGACGAAAATTCAAACTCAAAGGCCTGTGGTGTGGTATAATTAACTATCACCCTATATATTGTAATGTTTTTTGTGTGTAGGGGGGTCCATCTACCCATAGGCTCGCCTTTCATGGACTGCTCAATTGTGACGTCTGTGTAATGTATATTAAGCATGAAATAAATAATCTGGAATCTTGAATACCAGTTTTCGCAAAATGTAATTTCGTGGTAACTGCTTTTAAATATTAATGAAAATTAGTTGTGGTGACTTCGCTCATAACAATCGCTACGTATAATATTGCTTGCTTTCTAATAATTACCACGCTGAGCTGCAGTGTCGAGATCGCGATTTCAATGTTACTTCTTAATCGATTTACGGAGATCCCTCATTCGTACGGAATCGGGACGTTTCGTACCTGGGACGATTCGTCCCTGTGCCGTTTCATGCCTGGGACGTTTCGTCTTAGGACGATTCGCACGGATCGTTCGTCCCAGTTTCGAGATGGGTCGATTCGTACCATTAGTGGGACGGTTCGTCTCTATATAGCGAGACAGTTCGTCCATGTTATTATTGTAAAATATTCACTATTTAATTAGTTCAACAACAAGAAGAATGGCTACCTGGGTTTTTTTCCTGCTCCTCAATTTGGTTAGTTAACACAATTATATTAACATTATATGGCAAATTTGACTGTTAAAGGGAAGGAAAACTGCTTCTTGAATCTTGATTAGTCATTTAGTGAGTTTGATCGGTAGAACATGACAGGCTGTGGTGTGAAAACTGGTAACAGCAAAAAGGGAGGACCTGAAACTCGCGGAAGCAGTGTCACCGAGCATGATGAAGATGAACAGGTACTTAGGGACAAAATTCATGATGCACTAGTTGCGAATAAAGAATTCCTCGATATCATCGTAGACTGTGTGTTGAGCGAATTTCTGCACAAAGTCTCAGATCCGAATGACAAAACTGTAATTGCTAACATTGCCAAGACAATCACGTCAAATGATTCTTTTCTCGATACGGTGAAACAGGAGGTATATGCAGGTGTCCAGATGGACAGTGATAAGAGATTGAAAAGCATGAATGATGAATTATCACGGATGCAATGTGAAATCACTAGACTAACGAATGATAATGACAAAGCTATGCTTATTCTTTATGAACATGAACAATATAGCAGGAGAGATTCTCGTAAATGAGGTTCATGGTGAAAGTACTGATAATGTGGTTCTAAACATTCTGGAAAAAGAACTGCAGATAAAACTGAACCCATACAATATTTCTAGAAGTCATCGAATTGGCCCGAAGCGAAATAATATACAAACTGCCAACCTCGGAGGCAGAATACAGTCGCGCCCAATTTTACTTAGACTATCCTCTTATAATGTATGACACAACATCTTTGTCAACAAGCGTAAATTAAAAGGATCTAATTTATTATCACTGAAAGCCTGACGAAACGCAGGTTACAATTACTTAAGCAAACCCAACAGAGTGGACTGGTACAATCTACTGTGTCGGTGGTAAAATGGTCTACATTTTAGCAGTTTGGTGGAGGGTGTTGTTGTCTATGACAGCAACATCTTCTACTAGGCTTGCTAAGAGATGTACACAAGTTTGGCTTATAATTTAATTTGAAAATGTGCATTAAGTGGTAAGAATTAATAATGCATCATGCTAATTGAGTAAAAACACTTATCCTGCTGAATGTTTAGGATATAAAACAATGGTATAAATTTCAATATATCACAACATCATGTAAGTCCACTAATAATGACAGCAGACCTGAATTTATGTGATGTATTTACTTATGCCCACAGGCCACAGAAAGCTGATTTGCTGAATACTATTTATAATAATATAATCATTGATGTTTACCGTTCTGGCAATAAGCCCATATGAAAGCACTTATGACAGAGAGGCCCCAAATCTAATGCTTGTTGTATCATCAGATTAAGCTTGATACTAATTTACTTCACCCAAACCATGTCACTCGTGCTTTCTTAAACAGCAAACCATCACCCTATCTGATTATAGCTGGTACATGTATACCAGTCTGTTGTTGTCCCATGAAATACACAAGTGCGAAATTACTCACTTCAATACAGGTACAATTTGTATGAATGTAAGCAGCCATATGTGTTAAACATGGAAATCAAGTGAATTATGTTAATCCTTTGAATCTGAAAGGCCAACACAAAAAGCATTACTAGTCGCATAAAAATTCTCCTGAAGACCTTTTGCTAACGTGACCTGAAACTGTTGCTGCCTATGACAGCAACAGGTTCCTGCATGTTTCTCCATATAATTTGTAAATACTACATGGCATCCACACCACAGTTGGCATATACTGTGGCTTTCATGCTTTTATCTGTCCCTTGTTTTTTCATCAATCTACAATTTTTATTTCATTTACTGATAGCTTTTTTTCTTTTCCTTTTTTGCTACTACTGATTTATTATATATTATTTTGCTAGTGTTAAATTTGTTGAACACATTCAGTTTCTACCCATTAATCACGAAACCAACAAGAATTACTGAATACAAAGCTTCTTTCATTGACAACATCTTCACAAATTGTCCGGCAGATTGTAAAAACCTCCAGGGCGTTTTCGTTACAGATATCTCGGACCATCTACCGATATATTATACTGAACGAAATAAAATGAGGCAAAAAGCCACCAAGAAAGAACCCATAACAAGCAGAGATTTTAAGAAAGAAAATATTGATGAATTCAAAAGCAAAATGGCCACAATTGATTGGAGCAACATAATCCAATATGATTCGTGCGAAGATGCCTACAATGCCAGGTTTTATGCACAGACGTCTATGAGCACTGTTTCCCACTCAAAACCTTGGCTGACACGGGGTTTGATCACTGCCTGCCATAAGAAAAGCAGTCTATACCCAAATTATATCAAATTTCCTACTAAATTCAATGAAATGCAATTTAAGAAATATCGAAACAAATTAAATCAAATTCTGCAAAATGCAAAAACAAATTACTTCCACATAGCATAAAAATGATACAAAGAAGACTTGGAAACTGATAAAGACACTGCTGAATAAACAGAACTGTAAAACAGAAGGATCCAAATTTGTATACAACAACAAAGTCATTACTGATAATCAAGAAATTGCTGACAAGTCCAATGAATATTTTATTAACATTGGCCCAGAACTATCCAAGAAAATTCACACTAATGCAAGTCTTAGCATGCGAGAGTATCTGTCAGGCAATTATCAATCCTCAATCTTTCTAAACCCTATTGACCCAGAGGAGATTTCAAAGATACTAATGCAAATTAATCCTAACAAAAGTGCAGGAATTGATAACTTTAAGTGGGCGGTATTCAAAAATTGCATGCAATATATAATGACTCCACTAAATTACACTTGCTACCTATCACTAATACAAGGCATCTTTCCATCACGACTCAAAACTGTGCGTGTAACCACAATTTACAAAGCAAAAGACTCCTCTGACTTCACTAACTATCAGCCAGTCTCAGTACTACCACTGTTCTCGAAGCTCTTGGAAAGACTGTATTATAACAGGCAAACCAATTACTTATATAAAAACTCTATCCTTTACCAGTCACAATACGGTTTTCGGGGAAAATGTTAGCTCTTATAGATATGATGGAAAAGATAATAAATACATTGGACAAGAAAGAACATATTCTTGGAATTTTTATAGATTTATTTAAAGCATTCGATACAATATACCATAACATTTTAATAGAAAAACTCTCAAACTACGGAATACGAGGCATTGCACTGGACTGGATAAAAAGCTACCTATCCAGTAGATCACAATGGCCCGATTTCAATAAGACGGTTTAGCTAGACTTGGTCTAGGGATTTAGACCTGATCTAACTATTACCATGTTTAAACCTTGATTTAAACCCAACTAAAATACTGATACGATTCAATGTAAAATTTAAAGCGGATAACAAAGCAGGTAATAAACCTGGTAACAAGCTAAACCAAGTGCAGTAAGGAAGTTTAAGAAAGATAGCGGGTAACGAATATCACAAAAAATTAAACCATGTGGGGATTGGTTTAGGACGCGGTTTAAGTCAATTAATATTAGTATCAGAATGGACGACTTGCGAGACATTCGAGATATTCGTAATGTGCATGTTATTAGATGAGCTATTCAGCGGGAGCGGGTGTTTCGAGACCGCAATGACCCGTTTGATATGTATGACGAAGTAGATTTTCGTTTTTGTTTTCGTCTTTCCAAACGGGTAGCTTTGATTTTAATTGAAGCAGTGTTCGACGAACTAGAGCCAATGCGCTATATCAATATGGCTTTGTCAACTCGTCACCAGGTATTGTTTGCTCTACGAGTCTATGCTATGGGAACATTTCAATGTGTGTGGTGATTTAATTATGGTTTCCGTGTCAACAGCATGTAGGGTAGTGAAGAAGGTCTCTACAGCAATAGCTCGGTTAAAGCCCCGATACTTAAGATTTCCTCAAGGCAATGAACTTGCAGCAGTAAAGGAAAGCTTCTTTGATGTGTGCGCAATGGCAAATATTGTAGGGGCTATTGATTGTACCCATATTTTCATAAAATCGCCAGGTGGGGATAATGTTGCTGCCTTCATCAACAGAAAGGAATTTAATTCTATCAATGTGCAAATGGTCTGTGATGCATCAATGCGTGTTACAAACATAGTAGCACGATGGCATGGTTCAGCTCATGACTCAAGGATATTTCAAAACAGCCAACTTTCACAGCATATGCAGAATGCCATGCCCGGAATCTTACTTGGGGATAATGCATATGCCACATCACCGATATAACGAGGCCCACAAACATGGTAGGTGCCTTATTGAGAGGGCGTTTGGCACTATGAAAAGACGATTTCCTTTCCTACAGCTGCAGCTCAGGAACAAGCTAGAGCTTATCAAAATCGTAATTGTCGCTGTGGCTGTTCTACACAACATTGCAATATGTGCTGGTGAGTAAAGGCACGTCCTAATCAGAAGCAGCGCAGGTTGGATGGAGAGAAAAAGACAATACAAACTATTGTCATATTTTAACTCAAGGCCGTCGCGCTGCCCCGCCCCCCCCCCCCCCCCCCCCCCCAGGACATTATGTAGCTCGGAACGACCGGTCGGGTACCGGCCGTACCAGCTAAGCTGTGTACGCGCCGCCCATCCTGGATTCATTCCCTGAATATGCCCCACCTGGGTAGAGCCATAAGCGTATATGGGCCTATGAGAGAGATCGCGTTGCGAAAACGACTAAGTTTGTTAAAGCGCATGATGCACATGCGCACGCTTAGATGATATTTTTGATGGAGCACATAGTTTACGACCAAGATAGGATGACGCTTTTAGTGTACCGAGATGGTACCCTGTAATCCCTTTGATTACTTGTTCCCGTTGGATCTGGCATTAATCAAGAGCAGAATTCGATGGGCTTTTTAAATCTGTAAACCATTTCAAAATCGGTTAAGAAATGGCTGAGTTATCCACGGAAAACCCGTCTTGATTATCTTCAAAATATTGCCATGACATCATAAGCATATGGACGCAGGGCTTCTAGAATGTTCTAGATCATTCGACTGCGCTATTATTAGCTACGCGCTGATTGGCTGTTGCTCGAACAATGATTGGTTGGAGTCTGCACCTGTGGCGTCACGAGGAGTATAAAAGGAGACGCGATCCAGAGATCGAGAGCATCCTCGGCCAGGGGCCGAACAGGTTGGATGTGTACCAGCTACTATCAGCGCAACAGACAATACGCATATTACTTCGCTTTGTGTCGGGGTTTTCTCCCATAGCTAGCAGTTACCCAACCCACTGCACTAAAACAATTTTGTAACGCCCTACTTACGGGAGCAATTTGGAACTTTCTGATTACTGTTCACGAATATCAATATCTACCTCGGAACACAAATTTGCGGTGAGGCCTTTATGGCCTGAATATGTGATTCTACAGATGTAGAAGCAGGGTGTTCTTTGATGGATGACTCGCCGGATCTGCCGGCCACGCCTAAAAGTGGTATTTCAACTGTCACCGCACTAATATCGTGTAGGTTCTTCTAACTTTCGACCGCAGCAAGTAAACTCTGCCCGGTGCGTCTTTAGAGCTGGCTGATGTACTTAGCACCGTTAAGCTTTGTTTTGTATCGTCATTCGCATCTGACAACCCCCGCTTGTGATCGGGTTGTTTACAACTTCCATCCATGCCATTGGTGTACAGGAACCTTCTTCACCACAGTAGTACTATCGTATCTTTTGCTGACTGCTCGTTAGACATCCTATTAGGCTTACAGTGCTGAGCGATGTACCCCCGCCATGAGTGTTCTTGCGGGAATCTTGTTTGCGGAAAACAGCTTGCGGGAACCAACCTGCTTCCTGAGCATGCATCAACGCACCTCACCTACAAAATGACGTATCAATTTCAGTAACACGGTAGCCTAGCTTAAGAATGACTACTGAGTATTCAAATAACTATACTTCACATTTTAATTATTTCGCTATATGTACTTCTTTAATTATATTGTATCTGTAAGAACGGTCCCGATGACAAAAAGGTACTGTAACGGTCTTAGGACCGCTAGTTATAATTTCTGTATTTGTTTATAGTTATTTTCACTGTTTATGTTATGTGTTACTAACCGCACCATAGTAGGCACCATAGTAGGTTCGTTAACCTGTATTAAGATATATACTTCTGATCATTTGATACCGTATTGATTGTTCTGGGTAGATTATATATATGGCCATAAGTTCATATGTTTTGCATATTTATAGAAAATATAGGACTGCAGTGCACATAAGAAACACTATACAGCAACACTTATATGCGCAGCACTTTCTCCCGCCACCAACAATTTTTCACTAAGGTCGCTGTCCGTGCTATAACTCTGTTTAGCCCAGCATGCTACCGACTAAACCTTTTCTATTAGCTCGATAGGATAGGTTAACAATGATTAGAGACACTTTCTTCATTACCAACTCAGTAATATACTCTTCTCTTCCGGCAGTGCGATAATCTAGCCCCACACTCCGGTAAGACTCATAACTCCAAGATTTTGTCTCTCTAATGACAGGTTAAACAGTTAGTTCCATAGGACCCGGTGATGGGCGAGATACGTATCCTCACCGAATTCCATAAGAATGTCTGGGCATGATATTTAGATCTGCCACACCCTTACGGGAAGGACATTTACGGTGGGTATTCGTCTCTCTCACTCCCACCATAGCGATAGAACAATGGTCTAATAATGCTTCCGTGAAAAGTAACCTATGTCTTGTAATGTTTTATGTGGTTACGAAGCAGGATGTCCGGATTCTTATCCAGTTCGGAGATCTTACTAAGTAACATGTATGAGCGCTGTCTTCAGTATTGATGTCTTAGGGCATCTGTTCTCAATGACAGCCGTGTCTAATAGCTAGGTAGATACCAGCCATTTGCGGCCAAAAATAGTTCTTGTTAAAAAAGCTAATTAAGCAAAGCAGAAGGCCCACATAAATAAAGTGCCAACTACTAATTCAGCATACTAAGAATCACATAAGATGATGACGAGGGAATCTATCGGGAATCACTTGTCCCACCTTCACGTAAAACAGCACGCAACCCTATAGTCATAATCTCACTAGGTATGGTCTTTTCTTTCTCAAGCATATTTGGTTGAAATATTAGAGTGGGCCCATTTTTGCCTACTACTCTTCTCCCGCTTTAAGCAGTGGCGACACCTTCCCGAGAAGGAGGCCCGCGCGAGGCACTTGCCTCTCGCAAGGATTCAGCGATGACGGTCCATGCAAGGATAATACTCCTCACCCAAATTAGCACTAGGAGTAGTGCCCGCGTGAGGCACATAACTTTTCGTCCGAGATAATCTTCTTCCTTTCAGCTTAGAGGTATAATAACTTATAATAAGTTAATTAGTTAAGTCTCGTGTACGGGGGCCTCCCTTGCAGGGATACCTCTGCGGACCTACGAGTCTGTGTGGTACCTCCGGGAGCCCCATGTTTAAAAGTTCATCTACCTGTCTCTATGGCTCATATTTTCGTGTGTTCTTATTTTAGTTTTATCTAGCATATTTATAATTGTTTAGGTAAAATCATTGTATAGACTTATATTTTTAGGTCACCAAAATCAAATCTTGTAAGTCCATAGATCACGAAATTGCTATGGACAGGCATACTGGTGACACAAATTCTTGGGATGAGACTGTTGTATTTAATGTTTGCGATGATGGTCGCACGGCCCCACCGGAACGATTGAGTTCCACCGGCCTTAAGAGCCGGTTTTTGTTACCCGCAGGGCAGTCTCGTACAAGGTCCGTCACCCCGAGACCGGATGCTAACCAGCATCATCATTCGTCGTGCACTTGTGGCGCGGCGAGTCGACATGATACACTGGAACGGCCCGACACTACCCAGCGAGCTACAAGTGGCGCCCAATGTGGGGCCCGAAGAACATCATTAACCACACGCAGCAAACTCATGCCCACGCCATACAGTGAGCTTAGCTCAATACCTTCTCCATTTAGCGACGACTCCCTCGATCAAGAGGTAGGGTCATACCATGGATTTTCAGCTCACATGCTCACCGAGTATGCCAGAAATTCAGCGGAATCAACAACACCGCACTATAACCTGTTTTCGCCTGTTAGCGACGGCACTTTTAGATTCTTGGATGCCCGCACCATCCGGATTTCAGCCACTTCATTCTTCCCACGGTCTTGGCCGAGTCATCCTCCCTCCCGAATTTAGTGGGGAGAATGACTGGACCAATTATAAAATACAGTTCGAGATCATAAGTCGGACTAACCACTGGAACGATCAACAAATGGCTGAATATCTCGCCGCAAAACTTTCCGGAAAAGCCCTACAAGTTCTTGCGGATCTTGGAACTGATAACACACCCACCTATACACAATTGGAACGAGCATTGACGGAGCAATTTGGTGACACAGCCCTCGGAGAAAGCAGTCGTCTTCAACTTAAGAACCTCTGATTATGCGCGGGAGAAACTCTTCCTGAGTTAGCTAGCCAAAACAGAAGGCTAGTCGGCCATGCATATCCAAGCACCAATACGGAAGGCGTGATCCATTTGCATCTCAACACTTTTATCGATGCATTGAGCGGTGAACCCGCCCTGAAAGAAAAATTATTTCTAGGCGACCACGGTAGTTTGGCCCAATTAACGGCAACCGCGGTTCGTATAGAGAACTTTCTGGAGCTGGAAAAGAGTAACCAACGCCATTCTATCAACGAGATAGAGGGTGCAGCTATCGCCCCGCCCACTAATGCTCCCCCCAGTTCATCGACACCAAGAATTCCAGTCAGAATCAAGCACCTGGAGGAAGGGGGTGTGCCCATAGAGGAAGCTACAATGGGGCCCCTGGGCACGGGAACCAGCGCAACAACAACAACAATGGCAACATGAGAGAACGGAAAGATGAGATTACAAAACAAATCTCAGCACTCACAAATTTAATTATGACACCAACCTCGCCACCACTCAATTTAGGACAACAAACACCACCAGCACCACACCACCATCGAACACCTGTTTTGGATGCGGACAGCCAGGGCATTGGAGTCCTAACCGACCTCCCACTACAATGCCTGCTCCTAACCGCAGCACACCGCAACCAGAGAAGCAGTCAAACTCCTAAGGGCACCGAATTACACAGAGCCACCTCGGTGCCAGTATCCGCCTCCCGGCTCTACTGTGACCTTCGTACAACAACGTTCAGTGGCCAACCTTCATCCACCGAAATCAGCTTTCACATCGACACCCAAATGCATGGCTTCACACATGTTAATGCCTACGTTGCCTCCCCCATCCGCAGCAATGACATCCCCCTCTTTCTCCACACCCAACAAGAATTCTTTCCTCTGTAAAACGGCAGTGGTAGGTTGTAGCACCTCCGCTGAAACAACGTTTTTGCAAGCACCACGCCCCGCCACCAAGACACTAAATACTCTGTGTCCTTTGGTGGTATGCAGAATACGACCCCATCCAACATCATCTCCCACATCCACAGACAGCAGCGACCCAGGAGAAACGATTCACTCTGCCTCATGGATTCGCAAGCACTGACATAGACGGGGAAACACATGTCCCTGGCGGCATCACTGTTTCTTCTGTGCTTCACCAAAACATCCCATGAAGCATTGCAAGAAACGGCAACAACTCCATCACCATTGCTAATCCCCAGCTCTGCCTTCACCGCACCCTTTCCTCACTCAGCCATCCACAACATTACAAGAAGCCATACAGAAACAGTCAGAGTACATACAGAGTGATGCTGCTCCAACGCCATTGTCGCAGACGGCATCATTGAAAACTCTTCCACAGGTACACCGCAAAGTAATATATAAATGTGCCTGTCTGTTTAGTGGCGTTTCCACCAGTGCCACCGTCGACACCGGTGCTTCTATCACAGTATTTAACAAGCGTTTATATGAGAGCATCCCACCTCATAAGAAGCCTCCCCTTAAGCCTACAAACATTTACCTACAGACGGCTACGGGGGCTGATGTGCCCGTAGCCGGTGTAGTCAATTTAGTAATCCAAATAGAGGAGATGCAATTCATACAGTGAGTTGTCATCGCCTCTATTCATAATGATGCCCTACTTGGCTCTGATTTCCTCAGTGCCAGCGAAGCCATCATACACTGCAAACAACAGGAACTCGACATACACGGCCGACGAATACCTCTTGGACCGGCATTGTCATTATACGATACGTGCACTGTAATATTATCCAGTACAGCCACAGTTGAGCCGGGACAGGAACAAATCTTATGGGCAACTGCATCACAGTTAGGAAGCAACACACACATCGCCATGCTGGAACCCAATCCTGATTATATGATTGCCTCATAATGCGCAAGTCCCCGCATAATAGTAGACACTACTAATAAGGAAAATATTCCTTTTAGAGTGTTCAATGGTACCGCAGATCTCATCACTCTGGAACCAGGAGTACGCTGCGGCCATTTAGTGGACATAATCTCATTGGAATCACCTGCACCTGCTGACACACCACCGCAGATGACTGATGATTTACCAGAAGATTTACATGATTTGTATCTACACGCCACAGTTGGATTACTGTAATCACAGAAACAAGAAATTCGGAAACTACTACATAAATATCGCGATAGTTTTTCGTCTGGAGACATGGATCTCGGAGAACCTCATCTCGTACGACTCTCCATCGATACAGGCAATAATCGCCCCGTACGACAACCGGTACGACGTCTTCCCATTCATAAGCAAGTGGAAGCACACCAACAGGTGAACGACATGTTGTGGACTGGTATTATTGAACCTTCAGCATCTCCATGACCTAGCCCTATAGTACTAGCAGGCAAAAAGGACGGAACCTTGTGGTTTTGTATAGATTACCGCCGCCTTAATGATCTTAGCATTAAGGACGCTTATCCGTTATCGCGGATAGATCAGGCCTTGGATTCTTTGAGCGGAGCCAAGTGGTTTTGTACCCTTGACTTAGCTAGCGGTTACTGGCGAGTAGCCATGGATGAACCTGACATGGAAAAGACCGCATTCGTTTGTAGGGATGGCCTTTTCCAATTCCGCAAGATGCACTATGGGTTGTGCAATGCTCCCAGAACTTTTGAACAACTCATTGAGCAGGTACTAACCACCCTGCAATGGGAAATCTGTCTTTGTTATATCGATGACGTAATAGTCTTCGGACCAACGTTTGAGCAAACCTTAATAAATTTGGACACCGTGCTTTCAAGATTCTGCACAGCCAATTTGAAACTCAAACCGAAGAAATGTCATCTCTTTAGACAGAGCGTTGAGTTCCTGGAACACGTCATATCCGGTGATGGTGTGGCTACTCAGCCGTCAAAAACGAAGGCAGTAACAGAGTGGCCATGGCGAGATTGCTTCACCCCTCTACAAGATCACCAAGAAGGATCGACCATTTGAGTGAACGAGTGGGTGTGAAGGCTCCTTCAGGGCGCTGAAGGAACTCTTGACGACCGCCCCGATTCTTGCTCACCCTAATCCAAACCTCGATTTCATCTTAGACACTGATGCGTCAGCTTACACTATCTGCGCAGTTCTATCTCAGGTCACGGAAGATGGAACAGAGCAGGTATTGGGTTATGGTTCACGTACTCTGAATAAAATGGAGAGAAGATATGCAACCACCAAGTGAGAACTATTGGTGGCGGTCCATTTCGTCAAGTATTATAAACACTTTCTGTACGGGCGCCCTTTTACACTCTGTACAGACCATGCCTCACTATAGTGGCTCAGGAACTTAAAAAATCCAGAGGGCCATGTAGTGAGATGGCAGGAATACATGCAGGCCTATAACTTTAACGTTGTTCACCGTCCCGGCAAATTGCATGGGAATGCCGATGCCCTCAGCAGAATCGGCGTGGAAGCTGAACACGAAGAGGCCACCACCGTGACACAGTCAACACAGCCATCTCCAGAGTTCCCCGAATTGAGGTGCGCAGAGTGGAATCCGGAGAAAATCGCACACCACCAAACAACACACGTGCAGACACGAAATATATACGCGTGGATTCAGGAAGGGGTACGTCCTCCTAAGGAATTGGTAACACCTCTATCCACCATGGCAAAATATTATTACTAACGGTTCGAAGAATGTCAATTAATAAATAACGTTCAATACATTAATGACCATTTGGTAGTCCCGGAAAGTTATCGTGAAATTATATTGAAACAACTACATGATAATGCCGGGCATCTGACCGTGGAAAGGGCTGTTGCCCATATCAAATTGAGATTCCACTGGATCGGGTTTCGCGATAGTGTCAAGGCATGGGTTGCCAAATGTATCCCATGCCAAAAACGCACTGTTGGCCAACACCATATCGCACCATCGCAAATTAAGATTGTTGGTGCACCGTGGGAGCGAGTGGCTATTGACGTTCTCGGACCCTTGAATACGACGGATGATCGAAATAAATACATCCTCGTATTACAAGACTATTTTTTGAAGTGGGTAGAAGCATTTGCTCTGCCGGACCAAGAGGCATCCACCATAGCGGAGGTCTTGGCCAGCAATATGTTCTGCCGCTTTGGTATGCCTTATGAGTTGCACTCCGATCAAGGAAGTAATTTTGAGAGCCAGCTCATATCAGAGCTCTGCAAATTGTTCCATATCGTCAAAACAAGGACAACTCCATACCACCCCCGGAGTGACAGGATGGTAGAGAGATTCAACAGAACTCTCACGGAGATGCTTACTAAGGAAACACGCCATGATTGTGGAGATTGGGACCTACGGCTCCCGTATGCACTCATGGCTTACCACACTTCAGTAGCTTCCAGCATGGGCTACACCCCTGCTCCATTAATGTTAGGCCGTGAATTAGCCTTACCCCTGGATCTGGCCATGCCTCGAATACCAGGAGAGAAAAATTCACCATCTCTCTATGTTGAACTCCTGCGGCAAAGGATAGAACAAGCCCACGAGTTAGTGAGAGAAACCTTATCCACTGCACACCGGCGGCAAAAGACATGGCATGACCGGAGAGTGCATGTAGATCCGTATGAAGCAGGAACGATGGTTTGGGTACACGATTCACGACGATCTGCAAACGTGCCAAGTAAACTGAGTTACCAGTGGGAAGGCCCCTATGTGGTAGTAGGTAAGACGTCGGACGTGGCCTACCGTATCCGTGCTTCGGATGGCCTGACCTCAGTCATCCACTTCGATCGACTTAAACCTTGTGTCAGTGATGATCCAGCACCAGAGCCGGACTGGGCGTTTCTCGTGACACCGGTACCCAGACAGATATTTCTATGGAAATTAGTATTCCCACGGTTAGCGCAGAGCACCGTGGTGCCAGTTCAGCCCCAGTTCTACCAAGCCAGAACGTGGGTGAACAAGCAGCTAACACTGACGACGATGACGAGATACGTACTCGCCCTCTCCCTCCTCAGCGCGGGTCTACTCGATCTAGGAAGTCGTATCTGAAGAATTTCGTGTTTGTTTTGTCCAAGGGACCGGATGGAAAATTGTTCCTCCGATCTCATCCCATTCGCACCCACTTCATGCTATGCCCACCATCATAGAGTTACCACAAGCGGAAGCTGAGGCTGACCCAAGCCATGCTTCCCGTGTGGGGGGGAACATATGGTGAATAGCATGGAAGTGAAGAGGCTGGATGAAGCCTTAGCGTGTCTAAAACCGCAGAACCGTACAACGAGGTGTACCAGACCACCTCCCGAAAACGCCAGACCAATTCCCACCCAAGCGGCACCCATATCCGTCGCTGCACCACCACCCCAAATCCAACTGGCGTCCCTTATCTATACACCAAGTTCGGACATCACCGGCCCAATCCATTTCACACTCCACTCATCGTCTGTTGACCGTCAATCTTCAGATATGAGAGCGACTGCTGCAACAGAGGAGGTGGCATCCCGCACCACACCGACCAACATTACCCCCCCCCCCCCCCGCATTGGGCAGGCAGACTCTCGGCTCGAATTTTCCCGGTGTCTAAAAACTATGACAGGACACCAACCATCGTGTAACGGGAGATGACCACATCCCCCACTCCAAAGGCCACCCCCTCCATTTGGCCTACCATACTCCCCCGTGAGCAGTCAGGACATCACACAACAGACAGACCATCAACACCTACAGAACACACCTACCTTCAAGACTGGATACGTCAATTCGTCATTGCGCGTACATCACATACTTGCTCGGTTATACTCAGCATAACAGAGACATTCAACATCGGCAACAACATCATTTAGCAGCACCTACCAGTATTAATTAATTCCCGATAGAGACATAAAAATTCCTGCAACAGTTCCTCCCACACAAATTACGGGAGAATAATATTTCCCACAGACCATACCTCCCGCAATAACAACAGACTTGGTGTTCACCAGTGTGGAAAACTGGAATGCGTCCACTTCGCGTATAACATTGGCATCATACAGCGGCCCGGACATCCCGACAACAGCATTATCATTAACAGACAACAGCCGACAAATCTCCCGGACACACCTTATCCAGTTATGGGAGAACTGATCATGTGGATATAAGGAATGCACTACAGCCATCTACAGTACGCGTCACGGGTGGAATGTTTGTCCAATGATCCTCCCCTTTTCCTTTTCCTGACATCGTACGGAAACAGCTAAATTTACATACTTCATCTACACGTAATAACAGTCGATATTATTAAGAGAGCAAGATGCCTGCTTTGTCGTCAGTCACGAGTAGGATTTTGCTACCGAAAAGTTGAATTCGACAATGGATTGATCAAAGTTATGACAGCATCCGACAAGTCATCTGCGCTCTAAAGTAACTCTGTCCCGCCCACGGGCTCGGCCATTACAGAGTGAAATACCCTCAGGGTTCGATAAAGTTGACATTCACGCCGCCTCTCCCTCCTCACTCCCACACCTGCCGGCCATAAACACGTCACCGTCACCACAGCGCAAGTATCATCCACAGATAACCAGTCATCCGTACCAGATTCAAATCACCAACATGTCAGAAACACAGACACTCGGGTTGACTGTATTCACAATCTCCGAACGTCTACATCGCATCTACAACAGACTACACCTCAGCAACAGCATTTTGGCCGTCGCCATAAACAGCATATATGTTTCCGATCAACCACGTGCTTTTTAGAGCCACGTGGCATTTGCTGCTATTTCCAGTAAATTGGATCAAACGCTTTAAACACAAGAGCCGCCCAAAGATGCGACTACCACAGCATGATGGAGGAGTGGCGGGGGTGAGTCAGGGTAAATGCCGCTGATGTCACCTGGCTCCCACACACTCCATCGGGTGCTCCAGCCTAAAATTAAAACAGGCAAGTTTATAAGCATCCAATCTGGAGAATCGCCGCACGCAAATTAAAAGGTGAGACACTGCAAAGAAAAAGTAGTACCACGTTTCTATGTTGATCGAAGGCTGTTAAATGCGTGAAATTAAGACAGGGTTAACGAGCCATTCTTCCTATAATTAAAAGTACTCCCTTTATACGGGAAGAATTAATCCCTAGACATCTAGGTCGGAAAAAGAGGAAACTTTCAAATAAGAATGACCGAATCACCTGTTCAAACTTTTAGGTGTGGTCATCCGCCACCTGTGACATCACCAAATAGTATAAAAGGAGGAAGCGTGCCCTGAAACTTTGTCTTCCCGTCAAAACTCGACACCAGGGAAGAACAGATAGCATTAGGCTTCTTTTGTGTCGCAAACCAAATTCTGCTGTTTTATTATTATTTCATTATTAGACTTGGCCTGGAAAGTTAAATACAATGAGGAGATAGAGCATTAGGTTTTGAATAAGGTTCCTGCAGCCAACTACCATGCGGGAACGAGATGTCACGCCTTGAAGATTTAGCGCTATCGGATTCGTCTGAAGAAGAATCGGTACCAGTTCCAAAATGGTTCCCGTGCAGCTCGTTATTAGCTAGCGGAGAGCCCTGTACCAGAACTTTTACGAGAAAATCCGACCACACCCTTCATGTTAATAAGGATCATCTCTTCCAGTTAGCCTTCTGTGTGACGTGCCTGTATCTCTACACCGCTACTCGCTACCGGGTGACCCACGCGCTCCGATATCATCACTGTGTGTTAGAAGTAACATTAGTTCCTGGGGAAGAGAACGAGGATCGTGCCTGTTTTAGCCACCAGTTTCGAATCTCGGTTCCCGGTCAACGTTCTTCCAACCAAGAAAATGGCCCGCACAAAGAACACTACTCGTAGATATCGCGTTAGTCATTGTCTTCCCGCAGCTGCCGTAAGCAACGTACCGGCAGCCAGACATGAAATCCTGCCCACAGCCGCATCAGGAAACGTTATGCCAGTACCAGCTACTTCATCTATACCAGTCCTAAAGCAGAGTAAGAAGCAAAGGTCTCCCGCAAAATCCAGTCCGGCAGCACCCACCTCAGTTATTAGCCATCCAGCTACAGTCACTGCAAACACAACCGTAGTGTCTAAGACAGTGTTAGCCAGTCAGCCGATTTCGGTAGTGATTACGACACCTGCGGAAATAGTCCCAAGTTACGCGCAGTCACCATCTCCGCCAGAACTGACCATAGACGAGGGACCAGGACCGTCGCAGACTGTGGCGATTAGTATAACCCCAACCCGTGTTATCCAGCATCCGCCTCCAAGTCTTTCTGACCCGCTATCAGAAAGGGAACTATGCCGGAACATCCATACGTGGGAAAGAGACGAATCGCCCACACACAGGATATTCAGCCCATACCTAACATCACCGCAAATCGTCTGTTAAAATATGCTAAGTTTCAGAAGATGTCGTCTCCTGCTGTATCCGCTCCCGCATCATGGCCTCAGCTTACGGTACAGCTCACCGCCATCACCAGGACAGCTACAGAATCCACCATGACGACTACCACCACAACTGCATCAAAGACATTAGCAACCACTAGTACCGCTGCTGCCTTACGGACGGATATATTAGAACCGGTAGTAACTGTGAGAGACATAATGGACGCGCATATTTCCGCCACCATCACTTCAGATATTTCCGACAGTGCCAGTAATAGTGAATGCATCTTAGCAATGATAGTGCATTCACCGCGACCAACCACCATCAGTCGTGGGACCCAGACTCAATGGGGAAATTTTGCAGCAGAGGTGTGATCATTTGTGATACAGCAGAAACATCAATGGTGCGATTCGTGGAAATGTATTAATTACTTTATTTTTTAAATACTTTTCTTCTTATTATATATGTTAGGTCAATTGAATCCCGTCCCTAGGATGACTATGGTTATCCGACACGGCCGCACACTTCAGTGCCCGGCTGTGTCCCACACGAAATGAGCACTGCGGACTCCGATGTTGTAAGAACGTTGTGTGCAACGTAAAGAATACAACGTCCCGCAGTGCAATAATGTCATAATCCCGATAAACTAACGTTATTATTTTATTCTATTTTTCTTATTATTTTTCTTCCTGTCTTAGATGTCAGGGCGGATATGGGGCCAGCGAGAGCTGCCTGTCGCAGACCCGCTATAACGGGCCACAAATATATTTTAAAAATAAATAATAAGAGATACGTGTTGCATACCCCTTTATTTACCTGGGGTGTGCAAGTAATTCGGAGTGATTCAATAAATACCCCATGAGGGTATGTTACATGGTTCATACATGTATACCTTGTCTTCTTTTATTATATTATATATTTAAACTTAAATTGTGGTACGTTGGAGCTTAGGTGGTCTCTGCGGAGATAATGATTATCCGCACTCAGAGAGAACACCCATGCGAGCTATTGTTTAGAATCATTTACTAAATAAAGTTATAGCATGCACTGTAATATTAATAAATCAAAACAAAAAAATAAAGGCCTGGAAAATAATTCCAGTCAAAAATTGAAAACTAAAAGTATGCCTCCCCCCTCTTGGCACCTCTATGTGCTCTGTCTCTTGAATACGCATCTATTGCGTCACTACTCTTCTCCGGCCACGTGCCTACCTGGGAAGTCTATAATTCCCACCTAGCGTACATCCGTGCATTGATCCACCATGCGCGATTGTTTGCCACGGATGTCAAACTAGGAGGGGGTGGTGTAATTCGGATCGACCGGTCGGGTACCGGCCGTACCAGCTAAGCTGGGTATGCGCTGCCCATCCTGGATTCGTTCACTGAAAACGCTCCCCTGGGTAGAGCAATAAGCATATATGTGCCTATGAGAGAGATCGTGTTACGAAAACGACTAAGTTCATTAAAGCGCATCATGCACATGCGCGCGCTTAGATGCTATTTTTGATGGAGCACGTAGTTTACGACCAAGATAGGATGACACTTTTAGTGTACCGAGATGGTACCCTGTAATCCGTTTTGATTACCTGTTCCCGTTGGATCTGGCATTAATCAAGACCAGAATTCGACGGGCTTTTTAAATCTGTAAACCATTTCAAAATCGGTTAGGAAATGGCTGAGTTATCCACGGAAAACCCGTCTTGATTATCTTCAAAATATTGCCGTGACGTCATAACCACGTGGACGCTGGGCTTCTAGAATGTTCTAGAACATTCGACTGTGCTATTATTAGCTACGCGCTGATTGGCTGTTGCTCGAACAATGATTGGTTGGAGCCTGCGCCTGTGACGTCACGAGGAGTATAAAAGGAGACGCGATCCAGAGATCGAGAGCATCCTCGGCCAGGGGCCGAACAGGTTGGATCTGTACCAGCTACTATCAGCGCGACAGACAATATGCATATTACTTCGCTTTGTGTCGGGTCTTTCTCCCGTAGCTAGTAGTTACCCAACCCACTGCACTAAAACAATTTTGTAACTCCCTACTTACGGGAGCAATTTGGAACTTTCTGATTACTGTTCACGAATATCAATATCTACTTCGGAACACAAATTGCGGTGAGGCCTTTACGGCCTGATTATGTGATTCTACAGATGTAGAGGCAGGATGTTCTTTGATGGATGACTCGCCGGATCTGCCGGCCACGCCAAAAAGTGGTATTTCAACTGTCACCGCACTAATATCGTGTAGGTTCTTCTAACTTTCGACCGCAGCAAGTAAACTCTGCCCGGTGTGTCTTCAGAGATGGCTGACGTACCCAGCACCGTTAATCTTTGTTTTGTATCTTCATTCGCATCTGACAACCCCCACTTGTGATCGGGCTGTTTACAACTTCCATCCATGCCATCGGTGTATGGGAACTTTCTTCACCACAGTAGTACTATCGTATCTTTTGCTGACTGCTCGTTGGACATCCTATTAGGCTTACAGTGCTGAGTGATGTACTGCCACCATGAGTGTTCTTGCGAGAATCTTGTTTGCAGAAAACAGCTTGCGGGACCCAACCTGCGGGAACTTTCCAGCTTCCTGAGCATGCATCAACGCACGTCAACTACGGAATGACGTATCAATTTCAGTAACACGCTAGCCTAACTTAAGAATGACTACCGAGTATTCAAGTAACTATACTTCACATTTTAATTATTTGGCTATATGTACTTCTTTAATTATATTGTATCCGTAAGAATGGTCCCGATGACTAAAAGGTACCGTAACGGTCTTAGGACCGCTAGTTATAATTTCTGTATTTGTTTATAGTTATTTTCATTTCCTGTAAGGTGTTTTACTAACCGCACCGTAGTAGATTCGTTAACCTGTACTAAGATATATACTTCTGATCATTTGATACCGTTTTGATTGTTCTGGTTAGATTATATATATATATATATATATATATATATATATATATATATATATATATATATATATATATATATATATATATATATATACACCTGTGCAAAAGTTAAGCACCAGCAAAAACAATAGAACGTAGAAACATGATGGTACAACTAGGCTGCCATACTTTTTGTCCCCGCGTTAGCTGACATAATTCCAAGTACGAAATGCACATGCATGCATGACTTCACGCCGCTTGATGTCCGTGCGTGGCGGGAAACAGCACACGTGTTCAGTTATGTAAAAGTCCAGTTTGAGGTGTAGAACATTACATACAGATTTAGGCGACAAGATTAGGAATTTTGTGTTCATGACCGTGGTTTATTTGTACAGAGAGAATTAGCTCTTGATTGTGAACCGCTATGGCAAGACGAAGGTTAAGTGATCGTGTGAAATGGCAAATCATAGGCATGCATACCACTGGTATGTCATGCAGAGAGATTGGCAGACAGCTGAACATTAACCATACTGTAATCAGTCGTTTGATTGCAAAACATGGGCAAACTAACGAGGTGAAGGACAGGCCTAGATCTGGAAGACCGAAGAAGACTACTGCCCGTGATGATCGAGCCCTAGTACGCCTTGTTAGGAGATCTCCATTCACCAACAGCAGAGTGCTCAGCCAGCAATGGGAAACGCGCAATAGAGTGTCAATGTCTACCGTCAAAAGGAGACTGTATGCTGCTGGCATGAAAGCTAGGAGACCTGTCAGACGTCCTCTCCTCACTGCACACCACAAAGAGGAGCGTCTGAGGTGGTGCAACGAAAGAAGACACTGGAACATGAGATCCTGGAGACGGGTACACTGGTCCGATGAAAGTCGGTTCCTGCTTCATGCCACAGATGGTCGAACTCGTGTATGGAGGTCCAGACGCACGGCGTACGACCAACGTAACATCATGGAAGAAGTTCCATTTGGTGGAGGTTCCGTTATGATATGGGGGTGCATCTCATTTGATTGTAAGCTGGATCTGTTGACTGTACCTGGAACACTAAATGGACAAAGATATCAAGATTCCATACTGGATAGAGTTGTGGTCCCTCATTTTGTAAATCATGCACCTGGAACCCACCCTATATTCATGGATGACAACGCCCGACCACATCGTGCTAGAGCTGTGCATGAATACCTCCGCCAGAATGCCATCGAAACCCTACCATGGCCAGCAAGGAGCCCTGACATGAACCCTATTGAGCATATCTGGGACATTCTGGGAAACATGGTGAGAAGGAGGGATCCTCCTGTGCAGAACCTACAGGAATTAACAGACGCACTCCATCTTGAATGGCAACGAATACCACAATGGCGTATCAATCGGTTGGTGACCAGCATGAGACGTCGTGTCCAGGCCGTCATCCAGGCACAAGGTGGATATACCCGGTATTAATAATGACAGTCTCAAACTCGTGCACAGATGTTAAACTTCGTTTTCAGACACCATTAATGACAATCTAGCCACGTGTGTCAACTGTAGGGCAATAGTTGTCAGTTGTGTCAACGTAACCATATTCAGGCCTCGTTTTCAAGTTCAAACAAAAACATACAGTGTTTCCCCACCATCATAATCAGCATTCCTCTAGTTGCATTATTACCTCTTGCACTAAGATGGGTACATAAATGTTTATGCTATTGCTTTCTTCATAGCACATGAATATACCCTCGCATGTGCGTAAAAATAGGGTGGTGCTTAACTTTTGCACAGGTGTATATATATATATATATATATATATATATATATATATATATATATATATATATATATATATATATATATATATATATATATATATATATATATATATATATATATATGGCCGGTAGCCATCAGTTCATATGTTTTGTTTATTTGTAGAAAATATAGGACTGCAGCGCACGTAGGAAACACTATACAGCAACACTTATATGCAGCACTTTCTCCCGCCACCAACAATTTTTCACTACGGTCGTTGTCCGTGCTATAACTCTGTTTAGCCCGGCATGCTACCGACTAAACATTTTCTATTCAGCTCGATAGGATAGGTTAACAATGATTAGAGACACTTTCTTTATTACCAACTTGGTAATATACTCTTCTCTTCCGGCAGTGCGATAATCTAGCCCCGCACTCCGGTAAGACTCATAACTCCAAGATTGTGTCTCTCTTCATGCTCCACTCAGCCTTGTGGCTTCTTAATTGTTTGGATGTCCCTATCCGTACCATGGGCTGATCCAACTCTGGGAAACTGTTGCGGTTTCCAAGCGGTAATGGCCAGGGTGTGGTATCACATACATTCCCCTTGTATCTCTGGATACTTAGTAGTTAGCACTTTTGCCAATGTAGGAAAGCACTGCGAAAACATATATTAATTATTATTTTATTTGCTGAACAACCCTCCCGCACCGCAGTGCAAAACATGGCAACTTGTATATAAACCTAATGACAGGTTAAACGGTTAGTTCCATAGGACCCGGTGACGGGCGAGATACGAATTCCATAGGAATGTCTGGGCATGATATTTAGATCTGCCACGCCCTTACGGGAAGGACATTTACGGTGGGTATTCGTCTCTCTCACCCCCACCATAACGATAGAACAATGGTCTAATAATGCTTCCGTGAAAAGTAATCTATGGCTTAGAGGTATAATAACTTATAATAAGTTAATTAGTTAAGTCTCGTGTATGGGAGCCTCCCTTGCGGGGATACCTCTGCGGCCCTACGCGTCTGTGTGGTATACCTCCGGGAGCCCCATGTTTAAAAGTTCATCTACCTGTCTCTATGTCTCGTATTTTCGTAGCTCTTATTTTAGTTTTATCTAGCATATTTATAATTGTTTAGGTAAAATCATTGTATAGACTTATATTTTTAGGTCACCAAAATCAAATCTTGTAAGTCCATAGATCACGAAATTGCTATGGACAGGCATACTGGTGACACAAATCCTTGGGATGAGACTGTTGTATTTAATGTTCGCGACGATGGTCGCACGGCGAGCTACAATTACAATAGATTGCATTATAGTTTTTTCTGCCGCTCGCCTGCGCCGCATCTGATTTCGACACGTCTTAATACTTCATTTCCCATAAAGGATTGCAATTTTGCTTTTGCTCAAATGTAATCTAAGTACAATAAAATCTTGAATCTTGCATCTCATCTATTTCACTACCCATGGTACATGTTCTTTCATGATAAGGCTGGGCATCCTGTCATACTTGCTTCGTAGTCCCTTTCTGTGTCCGTGTTCGTGAAGAATTGCATATATACATGCGATATTTCATGAACTCGGACACAGAAACGGACATCGGTTACGAACCACGTATGGATGTACATCTGTGTCCAGATTAATGCCACAACCGATACTGAGTGGATGTCTGTATCCAACCGTCTGTTATCTGCGAATAAGTTTCCTATCGCCCCACCCACATGCGTACACGCACATACGGACATCCACACGTACGCATATATAGATGCACATACTCGCGCACACACGCGCGCACAGACTTGCGCGAGTACGCACGCAGGACAAGCTTACGCACGAATTCGCACATATGTACATCTACGCGGACACGTACACGTACCACACGCACGCACGCACAAACACAAGCTTACGCACAAATGCGCGCACATCGATTAATGAAATAATAATAATTTGGTCTACAACGTTTTCCGTCTTGTCTTTTAGGAGAGGCAGAATTTGAATTAGCAGTTGACGATGAAGATGAGGATAACAATGACAACCCCGATAATGTACCACGTGGTTTGGCGTTCCGACAAGCTTACGTTAACAGACACTAAAATGCCAGATGTAATGAAAGCGCCTCTGATATTTATTGTATTTCTTGACAAATAATAATAATAATAAAAATAATAATAATAATAATAATAATAATAATAATAATAATAATAATTATTATTATTATTATTATTATTATTATTATTATTATTATGTTTTAGAAGTTGATATCGTCCGCTCCAAATAGAGTTGTAAATTTAAAACATGCAACTGCTTTTTAACCAATGGACCTTTCCATTTTTAGCCATGCCCCGCCCATCACTAGCTAAGCTCCACCCACACCTCGCCATGTTGGGATTGATCGATCCCCAAACGTCTTATCTACCAATTTCCTGAAAAATATACAGGGAAGCTGTTAAATATTTTGTAACTAATTTTACTGCGTGCTGTTGCTGCCTATGGCAGCAACAGCGCCCAGTCAAATTAGTTTCAAAATATTCAACAGAATATTTATTAAATAGTAAAAGCAAACAATTTGTACAACAATGCATAGACCGTCTTCAAATATGCGCTCGTGACGTACTTATCGACATCATTCATGACGTCATTCATTATGATGTCATTGTACACATCACACTGTTCATTATGACGTCATATGATGGGTGGGTACTCTGGAAAGCTGAATTCCGTTTCCAGTTCATATCGCCTCATCTTTGCTGCATGCTCTTTTCTTCGCATATTAACAATTGTGTCTTCAGACGTTTGGCTGGATTTCCCATCGTCCTGCTGAATTGTCTGACTTGATGGTGTTTCTGGACGACTGACCATCTCATCTGTCGATTCACGGTAGAGACGTTTTGAACATGAAGGTGACTCGTCATTATGCCTGAAATTATATATTATACAACCATACATGCCATGTCAGACATATTGACGCAGGTAATCCAGTCTCAAATTTTAAACACAATTAATTATCGATGGTCAGTTACGAACAATTAAGGCATTTGTTGTCATGCAATTTTGTATATTTTGAATTTTTATAATAATTCTGTCAAATACGCTTACTCTGAAAACCAGGGTTTGATGCATGACATTCAGACATAGCATCCAAAGTTGTTAATGTTTGTAAAGCTTGTACAGGAAGTAATTAATTCAATTAAACGAAGAAATATATGTGTCCAGTTGCTTCAGATTTTACTGATTTGCATCTAGATATCTTAAAGAATCGCTAGCTTGTAATCATGTGTCCTGGGTGGACATGGCAGAGAGCCGGCGCAGAGTTAAAATATTACAATACAGTCGAACCTGCTCAAGCGACCACCTGCATTAAGAGACCACCTGTCTTAAGAGACCACTATATTCAGATCCCAAAATGTTTTTAAAACAGAAAAACTATTGAAGCTTGAAGATATAGGAAAGCTCCAACTATACTCCGTCCTCAGAGACTTTTATAACAATAGTTATCCTGTGACGTCACCCAAAAAGATAAAAGGAGGAAATCGCGTACTGAAACTTCATCTTCCCTTCAAACTCGACACGGGGGAAGATCTGGCATTAGGCCATTTTCATGTCGCAAACCAAATTCTGCTGTTTTATTATTATTTTATGTTATAATTGGGCAGGAAAGTATTATGAAGAGTTAGGAAAGTTAGGGAAAGTTTAGTTAGGTATGTTCAGTTCCGCATATAACCATCATGCGGGAATAGGATGTCGCTTGTGGAAAACCTTGCCTTGTCCGACAGCTCGGAAGAATCGGCACCTGTAAACATCGGCAAGAAATATCCGTGTACTTCAACTTCTTGTGATGGACAGCCGTGCAAGCGTGCATTTTCCAGAAATTCGGACTTGAAACCACATCAGTCATGATCATCTACTTCAGAGAACATACTGTGTGGACTTCAAATACGTATCTTCTGCCATGTGGTATGGTGTAACACACACGTTATCTTTTAAGCAGTGTGTGTTGGTTGTAACATTAAAGCCTGGTGAGCAAAACGAGGATATAGATGTCCTCGCACCATGCTTTGAAAATAGACTTCCAATTGTAGTAATTCCAACCGAGAAGATGTCTAAAACTAAACGCACAAAAAGACGACAACCTGACTCCGCAAATAGCTTCAGCATCCGCAACACAGCCAGCCAGCTCCAGCACTCCAGCAACCAGCACCGACAGCTCCTGTAAAAGCAACACCGGCAGTACCTGCAGCATCGGCATCGGCATCGACACCAACTGCAACATCCACACCGGCACCCGCAGTAACCACACCAGCAGCCCACATCACCGCAACAACATCCGCATCCGTGATCAGACGCCAATTTCGATAGTAATAACCACTCCTATGACAATTAATGATTCAGTGTTACAGCATATTTCAGACAGTTCTATATCTCCTCTCAGTTTAGTTATCGACGGGGAGATAAGTCTCACAGAAGCCACCATCGCCACATCCGCACCGCATGCCAGCACTCCGACATCCACGTAGATCCTGCCATCAGAAAAGCTACCACGCTGGACAGACCATACTCTAGGAAACGTCGGCTAGCCCACCAACCTGAGATCCGAGCAGTATCTAGAACATCCGCGAGTAGACTTATTCAGGCTGTAAAAATTAGGAAACTATCCGCGACCACTGGAGCGACACCATCATGCAGCATCTCCGCATTATCCAGCAGACCCCAAGAAAGCACCACCACCATGACCGCCACCACCGTGATGACAGCAACTTATGAACCAGCAACCATCAGGACTCCACCCATCATCGTCACCACCACCACTAGTGCATCCGCCAACTTATCCACAGCTTCATCAAACCTGAGCACCGAGAACATTATTAACATAGATAATGTAATACGAGTATCAGCACCAGCATACCACCCACCACAACCGTCAAGTACGACTCGTGGAACTCAAACTTGCTGGGGCAACTTTTCAGCAGACGTTTGTGGCCATTATTGTCGTGGATGCAGCAGAGTGTGCGACTAGGTGTGCGGAAAATTGAACTATTATATTTTTATTTTTGAAATATTTATCTTATTATATATGTTTTTAAAATTGAAACCCCGTCCCTTGGCTGACTACGGTTATCCAACACAGCTGCGCAAATTATTGCCTAGCTGTGTCTCAGCAAAATAATCGCTGCATATTTCTGTGTTGTATACACACCATGTCCGGTGTAGGTACACAACACACTGCAGCGAATATGTTTTTATTACCATCATGTCATCCCAGCTATTGCTGGGGCTGCCTGATAAACCAGCTTTATTATTATATATTATTTTTCTTATTATTTTTCTTCTCGTGTTAGTACGACGAGACGGATTTGGGATGGCGAGAGCTATCCATACGGACCCGCCGAAACGGGATGCACTGTATGCCTACATTCATATAATCTGTATGCATACGTAATTAATATTACTTCTGCTGTAATATTGCATTGTTATTACTGTGTATCTTATATATAATATTATACTTTTATATCTTAATTCAGGTATGTTGGGAGCTTGGGCATTCTCGGCGGAAATTTAATTATCCGTCACAAAGAGAACGCCCATGCGAGCTATTGTTTAGTCAAATCAGGGTAATTAATAATAAAAAGAGCAGACATCGCTAAATGAAAACAAAAAAGAAAAGGCCTGGAAAAATGGAGAGAATGCATACTAAAGTGTACCGAGTCGATGCACGTAATTTCTTTAAATTATTTCATTCTCATCGTTCTTGGTACCTATCAGGACCGGAATGAGACGCGCAATCCAAAACTGTTTACCTTTTAAAATCGGACCAGAAATGGCCGAGTTACCCTAAATTAGCATTGAAATTATTTCCAAAATATTACTGGGACGTCACTAAATGAATGGGGAGAATGTCTATCATGTGATAGCGTCTTCGCCCTTCCTAGCTGCACGCTGATTGGCTACAGATCGCCCGCTGATTGGCTGGGCGTCCTGCCTCTGATGTCACGAGTAGTATAAAAGGAGCGAAAAATCAAGAATGGAGACCATACTTCAGCGAGAGAGAACAAGTGGTAGGTTGTGTAGCCAGAGCAGTGCTAGACTTGGGCAACTGCTCACTGACTGTGGTACCCTACACCGCAGCAGTGCCTCTCAAAATTCAGTTCTCATTCTCTGGTCAGCAATCGAGCATCCGCATCTAAGTTTTTGTAAGCCATCGGACGGCCATCCGGGGGCAGCTAATTGAATAGAAGACTCCTTCACTACCAACACCTAGAGGAGCTTTCCTGCGGATGGGCCTCGCGACCCATATGTAATCTCTTCGGGATGTAGAATGAGTGGTGAATCTTGGTGGATAACTCCTAAGATCTTCCGAACCACGCTGAAAAGTAGTATTCAAACATCCTCGCAGCATGTCGTGTGTTTAATTAACTTTTAGGCGACAGTCTGGTGAGACTCCGCCTGGCATACCGCAAGAGCTATGCAATGTATCTTGTACGTGCATTGTTTAATTATAAATTACAACTGTATCCCTTCATGTTACGGGCAACATTCAAACTTCCGTTACCGGACGGATACTTTCTAACATTCTGCTTAATTATTGTATTAGCTATTATGACTATCTAGTGGACATCCGACTACAGTCATTCTTCTTCACCGTCTTTGAGGAATGAGCCGCATCAACAGTTTGCCTGCGGAGATTTCCCAGCAACATCTGTGATGCAGCATCTACAGTGATTTATGAACTTTTTCCATACCGATGACTAATAGGTACTCATTTAGCTATTGTATTTATTTATTTATTTATTTACAGGTACTGATGACTAATAGGTACTGTCCCGGTCATCTGAGACCACATTTTATAATTTGTATTTTGAATGTAAATATTATTCTTGTTTTTGTGCTTATGACTAATGAGCACCGCAAGGGCCTATGACCTGATGTTCTGTCAATACTGTGATAGTTAGTTATGTATATGGCAAGCAGCCATCCTAGTTACTTGTTTTGTTTATTTTAAATAAGACTCTATAGCCACAATACGCTAGGCTATACTATACAGCAACAATGAATCTGCATCACTTTTCCCCCAGCATCAATTTTACACTGCGGTCACTGTTCATGTTCGCACTACGCGAACCTGACATGTGGTCGACTAAACCTGGCTATTCTAGCTCGATAGGATAGGTTTATAGATAGGATAGACTCCTTAGGAGTCATTTGTGTAAGCCTCTTCTGGATGTAGCGGATATGTAACACCGCACACCGGCTAGATTGTTTAAAATTGGACAAATACCTTAGGGCCTCTTATTATATTGAGTGATTGTCTCTTTCTATGCTCCTCCAGCCGCAAAGCTTATAAATTGTCTGAAACTCCCATCGACACGTTGGCATGATCCAACTTGGGAAACTATTGGGGTTTCCAAGCAGTGAAGACCAAAGTGTCGATTTCGTTTACACCCCTTCTGTGTCTTAGAATACCAGTTAGCATAGATAACCCTGCCAAAGTAGGGCGAAAAGATATTAGTTAAAACCAGCCAGCAGTGCATCTCTGGGAATTCTGAAATTTAACTCTAATGACAAGCAAACATTAGTTCCCGGGCCGGATCTCAGATGATCTTTCCCTGACACACGGGTGATGCATGGGATGCAGATCTAACTCCGTACAGCGACTGGGTGCGGTCTTGGAACCCACCACACCCTCACGGGAAGGTCACTAGAGATGGATATCTACCCCTTACTCCCCGCCATAAAACTTTTATGCGCTTTTCAAATTGCTTATGTAAATGGTGACTTGTCCTAGTGATGTTGTATGTGGTTGTGGTGTGATATGTAACTGGATCATTATATGATTGTTAAGCTGTCACTCCGTAACATGTCTGTACACTGCCTTTCTGAGGGAGATGCTCTGTAGGGTGACGTTCGGGAAACCGAGCATCTTTGCCAGTTAGGCTCATGTGTCAAAAGATAGGTAGAAATCGCTGCCACTTGCGGTCAAAGCTTGGAAGTAAATCTACCAACTAAATGGTAGGTTAGAATCTAGCAGAAGGACCACATAAATAAAACGGCAACTACCAATTCAGTATCTTGGACCTACATAAGATGACAGCGTTTGAATTCTTCGGAAATCATCCACATACAGCGTGCATCACATTAACTATAATTTCACTAGGTTGACTCACACAACACTTAGCTTATGTTTGAACAAGAGTGGCCTTTTTTGCCAGCTCTCTTCCTCCACTTCGGCGTTGAAGGCATTTTCCTGTAACGGAGGCACGCCTGAGGCACTTTCCTCTCGCAACAATAATTTTTTTGTTAGGGGTATAATGGTTTATATTAAACTACATAAGTGGCCTCGTTAGGACGCTCCCTTGCAGGGATACCTCACGGATATATACGGATCAGTGAGATACCTCAACACAAACAAGACACCAACTTAGTTCTATGTACTGTATATTTTCTCTCTCGTGCTAGCAAACGAGTACCATTGTTTGTATAGTATATATTTTTAGATTAATTATCATGTCCAGACTCCTAAATTGAGTTATGGACTATCATACCAGTGGTACGAATAGTTGGGATGAAACAGTGAGGTTCAATCTCGGCGGCAATGGTCGCACGGCCCCACTGGAACGTTAGCGTTCCGCCAGCTCTAGAAGTCAGTCTTTGTACTTTTTGGAGAGTCGCGATATGGGATCCGTTACCCTGAGAACTATAGCTAACCAGCTCTCCCACGCATCCTGTACATGCAGTGCAATGGAATGGAGCAACAGAACGGACCAGCGCATACCCCCGTGAGCTACACTAATGACGATCCACTTCATGGCGGCGAACCATAGAGCTACCGGATATCTCAGACTCATACGAGCACCGCAAGCCCAGCGAATAATAGACGTTGGACCTAGCAAACTCGATCTCATATGTCAGATCATCACCACAAGACAGCTGTACATGTAGAACCTTTCATGTCTAGTCAGATGCAATGCAACGATCACACATCAGATATGTCCTCTCCAGTTGTTAGACACCAAGCTATTGTGCCTGGCCAGAACCAAATCCGTGAGACTGGTAGCTCAGAAATGCTTGATTGTATGAGTTTAGCGCATATGGCACCAACCTCCCAATATGACGACCGGTTGTCAGAAGAGTGCATGTCAGAGAAAGAACATCAGCATTTTTTAGCCCAGGAACTGGAGTTAAATCGATCAAGATAGCAGCATTCAATGTTAAAAACATAAAAGGGAACTACACCTACACAGAAAATCTATGTCAACATGAAAATCTAGATGTGCTAGTCTTACAAGCGCATTGGCGTTTCGACTGCGAGAAAGACTCCCTGAAAGAACTCCTCCGACAACTCCAACACAAAGCAAAATTAGTCGATGAGTGTAATCCCCTTCCACCAATTGCCACATGGGTATGGTGGTGTGAGCATTAGCTGGATAGACTCCATTGATGACACGATCTGCTTCTTACCAGACGGCTCGAACAGAACAGTATGTGTGGAAGAGAAAAGCGTACCAAGGCTGATTATAGTGGGGACTTATGCTCTGTGTATAGGAAATACCCTGTACGATGCCGAATACCTGGAAGTTCTGACAGTGTCAAGAAATCCTCAATAAATACAGAACCTCGAGCAACATAGTAATATGTGGTAATCTGAACTCCTCGCTCCATACACTCAAGGCCGAGGCAAGGGATAAGCTGTTAAGTTACTTCTGCGCCATAAATGATTTACTTCTATCTACAGACTGCCCAGTAGGAAAAACTTTTGAAGATGCGAATGGGTCTTCCCCAATAGATTACGTAATTTCCACAAATAAAGATCTGGTTGTCTTTGTGAAACATGACCCTCGTGTTTATAACAATTGTTCTGATCATATCCCTCTAATTGCCACTCTCAGGGTGTTGGTGGATAGCGTCATGTCAAGCAGGTTAAAGCGACCACCCACAAACAGACTTCTTTAGGAGAGGGGCAACTTAGCACAGTATAAGGACGAGCTTGACCAGTTACTTGTCAAACAGATATTGGCACATGAGATACCAACAGAAGACTTTATTAAATCCCTAACATCATGCCTACAGCAAAGTGCACAGAAAGCCATCACAGAAAGAAGAACCCGGGTTTTAAAAAAGGGCATATTCTGGAATACCAGCTTAGCTAAACTATCAAATGCATCAAAGACAGTAGACTGCCAATGGGCCTCAGCTGGCAGGCCAGCAGACAACAACCACCCAGCCAAACAATCGATGCAGGATGCCAAACACAACTTCTGATCAGGCCAGCATCAAGCTAGAGGAAGAGTAGAAAAGAACAGACTCAACCAGATAATGAATGCCTCAGCCAACGATCAATCACTCTTTTATAAATTGGTGCGAGCCAAGCGATTAGGTGGTAACCAAATGTCCACAGCATCATTACAAGTGAATAACCAATCCTATGAAGGAAATGACATCCTCAATGGATGTGCGACTTATTTTGAAGATCTAGGGACAAAAACAGTAAGTGAATGGTATGATAGCGAGTACAAAGAACTTGTCTATCAGGATGTAGCAAACATAGAGGAGCTTTGACTAAATGGCATCAGTGACCTAGAGCCGTTTGCCCATGATGAGCTCACACCAGTCATTAGAAGTCTGCAGTTGAGGAAAGCTGCCGATTCTGATGCTCTTTCTGTGGAGCATATGAAATACAGTGGTGTTGCCCTGTCTAATGCACGTCTATCCATATTTAATAGAGTCCTTGCAGAGGGTATTTATCCATTCATTACTGGATTAGTTACTCCAATCCACAAGAAGGGTGTGTGTGGGTAAAGCAGCCTGGAACCCTGACAACTACCACAAGATCACAGTAACATCAATCATAGGCAAACTGTTTAAGAAGCTGTATCTCAATCGCATTCGTCCATTGATCTCAAATAGCCAAAGTCTGTTACAGTATGGCTTTACTCAAGACAAATCACCATCGACAGCAGCAGTTTTGATGTCAAAGGTTATGGCAGATGTTATAATGGTTTCTTAGACATGCAGAAAGCCTCTGATGTCGTATAGCATGCTTCACTCCTGCGCAAACTATTTAATTGATTATTGTGTGGTCACTCTTTCCCAGGGACGAATCGTACTCCATCTCTGTGACAAGATCTTCATCATTTGTCAGGACTAGATCCAGCTGGCTTGGCTTGTCCTCCCCTCTCACTCTAGTAGGTTTAATTGTTTTCTGCACTAGAAAACTGTCCCTTAGGCATTCTATGAAAGAGTTATCCTTCTCTTCTCCTGACCATGAATCCCAGTTAATTTTAGGGTAATTAAAATCACCTACGATGAGAATGTGTGAGTAAAATGACACAGCCTCAGTAGCTTGTCTAAGTAGCCTTTCCAGCTCTTTGTTGTTAGTTTCAGTACTATCTGGACTTTTGTATACTAGACCAATAAGCATCTGTCCATGTTCTGCATGGTTAATTTTAACCATGCAGTGCTCTTGGAAATCATTTCCAATTGTAAGTTCCACTGGGTTTAAATTTTCCTTCACATACATTAAAATGCCCCTTCTCTTTTCCCTGGAGAATTCACCGGGCATCATCTCATACCCCTGAATGGCCAGTTCCTCCTTAGATGGGAGAAATCTGCAATTCTTTGGCAGAACCTCTGTTATTAGTATAATGTCTGGCTCCCTTTCCATACAGTTTATCCTGGTCTTCAGTTCTTCAAATTTGTTTGATAGACTGTCTGCATTCGTGTACATACACTATGTTATTAGGCATGGTTGGCGGTTCATTATTTACAAATTTATCTACAGTAATATTTACAGCTCTGTCATCATTCTTATTCATTGTAGTCCCTTTTCCTATTTCTTTTTTAGTTTTACTATGTGCATGCGCCATGGAGGGTCCCGTACTCTATATGTCCAGTCACCAGACTTATCCATTTCTTCTTTAGTTTTGGCCTCCGCTATTAACTTTTTCCTATTATCTCTGTCCTCCTTTGACAAATCGTTTGCCACACTGATCTTTCCAAACTTCGAGTCCTCAGTCAACCCACCCAGTCTGTGAATATTCTTAAAAACTTCTGCTTTCTGTTTCTCCTCCTCCATTATGACCTTTAATGGTCTGGCCCTATCCACCCCCTCTTTCTTCCTTGCTCCTAGTCGAATCACTGCCTTCACTTTTACTCCTCTTACTTTCAGTGTATCACACAGATTCTGTACAAATTCCATATCATAATTCTTCCTCGCTTCTGGCACTTCTGACTCACTTTCATCAACTCGATGCATTATTATTGATCTTTTTCTTTCTTCCTCCCTGCTTATTTCTATGTTCCTCCAGTTCTCCCTATGGCTTTTGCATGGCTGATTCGATCATCTCTTTTACCTTTTCCTCTGAGATCTTCTCTTCAAGCTTTTCTCTATGGCTACAATTCGGGCTTCCATCCTTGCAAGCGACGTATTGCACCTTTCCTCCACCTCTGAGAACCTCTAAGTTTGTAATTGCCTTCGGCTCGCACTTTGGGCAGAGCCAATGTACATCTGGCCTGTTCGATAGTGCAGCATACTCGTTTTCCTCTATTTCTAAACATTTTATGCAGAAGTGCTGGTCGCAGACCTCACATTCCAACATCATTGCATTTTTGTTTGTTTCAACTTGCTTGCAGACTACGCAGGTCCACTTGTTTTCTTTGTCCATGGCAGTAGCTTCTCCACCGCCCTTACTAGCACTCCTAGATGACCTTCCCATTTCTTGCTGTAGTCTTTTGACCCGAACACTTACTATTATTGAAACTGTAGGAACTGTTGTGATTCCACACCTAGTCCCCAGCTATTTTTCACTGAATGCTCAATGTACTGCCAATTTCCAATTTCAGGGATCAGATCCGCAATGAATGTGTAATATCCTGAGGAAGATATTTTGTCAGCGTGGTATAATGTAATAAAACCTATAGAAGCAATAAAAAGGTACTCACGGCTGTATTTGTTATCCTGCAGCTATAATATCTCATTTAGTTCTTCCCGGTCTACGGAAATGTCAACAGTATCTATGTCCGCTGGATTTTCATAGCAGTCCAGTTGAATGTCATGTATTAAGTATATACACCAACTAACACTTAGTTGGTGGCACGGATGAACACCGTCCTTTAGTAGTCCTAGATTTGGAGACAATCTCGCTTGCTTGTTAGCGCCTTTCCGACTCCTTGTCACAAATTGGGTTAATTGTAAGGAAGTTTGTCATAGCTTGGTCCTGTTTATCTTTATGATTGTGTTGTTTAGCTTCTTAACTTGCTGGGAAGCTACACGATCATCTTCCATAAATCTTTCTGGCAATTTATGACGATGTTTTGCATTCCAGGCTGAGATTGATATGTAAGGAATGTCCAATATTTTAGGACCACTTGGTCTCCATACTGTTTTATAAATTCAGTAGCTCTCAGATAATTGTTTACAATTGTTTCAATGCTACAGTCATTCTTGCTTTTTAGGTAGATGTAGTGGCCTCTCTTGTAGGTTATATCGCAGGTTCCTGCCCATAAGTAAAGGAGCACTCTCTTATGACGTGTAATTGCTCTCTCGAGTATTTCTTCCAACAGCTCTACGAGGTCATGTGTTTTTGCTCCAGAGCGACACCACAGTTCTATCGGGAACCTCCTGTCATATTTCTCATGCCAAGCATCTCTATGATATCTTTTACTGTCAGAAATTATTATGGGTACCCTGTGCCTGTTTCCTTTCAGGTTAATCGTATCTCCAAACTTTTCTGCAAAATTCTCTAACTTGCTCAGACTCACTGGGATATGAGCATATAGAACAGACTTCAATAGACTGTGAGAATTGAGGACATTATTGTCCCGGTAGTATCAGTTGCAACTTAACAATACTTACTTCTAGCTTCCTGCAAGGCAAAGGTGTGCGTGCGTGAGTGTGTGTGCGTGCGTGCAGGCGGGCGGGTGTGTGTGTTCTTTTGATCACCCCAAGTATTCTATTCGCTTTTGTAATGATTGTATTGATGTGGGTGTCAAAGGATAGCCTGTCTTCAATGTATACACCAAGGTCCTTTTCACTTTCAGTAATCGCTATTGGTGGATGAGTGTCGGCCATGAAGTACTGATTCTGGGTCACCCCCACCCCCACCCCAAGATGTAGTACGTGCATCTTAGTAGAATTGAAACGCAACTGCCAATCTGTTGACCAATTACAAGTTTCATCTATGTTATTCATCAGCAGGAATTTGTGCTACAGTATCCATTGGCGCAGTCTTCATCCTTAATGAGGCTAAAACTGATGCACGGTGAATTAGTTGATGGCACTACCTCATTACGGATGCTAAAGATGGTGACCTGACAGACCGAACATACATGAAATCATATTAAAAAGACAGGTCCTGGCCAACTCTAGGTTTCGTTCTGATGTTGATCCATAGGGTGGATCGAAATCTAAAATTCAGATTTCGATTCACCTTATGGATCAACATCAGAGCAGAACCTAGAGTTGGCCAGGGCCCGTTTTTACGCGCACAAACATACACTACCCTCGGCAAGATGAGTTACACGATATATACAGCACTATGAAAAGCAATAGCTGTTGCATGTATATACATAGATATTACCCTAACACAGAACAGCTCAATACCATACAACAGAGACAATGACATTAAAATAGGTATTTTAAATTTTAATAATTTCTTCAAAAATGATAAGATCTAGATACATTGTAAAGATTATTTCTCCTTTCCTGGGTGCGAAACTGGGTATGTGTACTACCCAGTGTCATAGGCGTAGGAGCGGGGATGGTGGACGTTTTGCTTCTCCCATAGGTGGCCGCCTCCCCCACCTAGGCTTTGACCCCACCCATACTCACACACACACACACACACACACACACCCCATCACCTCCCTGCAGATTAAAGTACCTTCCTACACCCCTGAGTGTGCACTGAGTGGAGTGTGTGGTTGTATTCAGTTTGTCACAGATAAATTAACTCTTTAATGGTCTAGTCAGCAAAAACAGACTTCTGTAGTGGGCTTGAGAAATACCCATTCTCAAGACAAATGATTATTTAAATAATTTACCAATAGAATGGCTGGATTAATAATCGAGTTCGTATCAAGTGGACATTCACAAAGCAAATGTTTGGATTTTCTCATGACCTTTAACCTCACTTGTGTTAACTTAATCATTGAATCGTGAACCTGGCCAAAGCAATCTCTTCAGTGGTGTTGAGCTATGTCCATTTGCAGGCTAAGAGAAGACTATTTTTTTTAACTTACCACTGGAATGACTGGCTCGGTTACCGAGCCAGTCATTCCAGTAACAAATTTTCAAAGTCTTCTCTTGGGCTGCAGATGGACACTGACTATGCAAAAATTAGAATTTTCTTTACCGTCTAATGTTCAGCCTTCATTTGCAGGACAACTGACTCTTTTTGTAAATTCCACTGCTTTTATAAATTGTCTTCAATTGACCTGTAAATAGATTGTGTTCAATGAGCAACAATTTCTTCTTTATTACACATCTTGACCATTAAATGCTTAATTAATATATTAGTACTTTGAGCGCCTTGAGGAATTAAGAATGGACACCAAAGATTTTGCAGACATTACTAACACTTTGAAAGCTGAGGACGGTTTCTCACACACACGCACGCACGCATTGACCATTAACAATGTACCCAAGTTGTGTTCCATTACCCTAAAGCAATCCCGCAATATAAACTAATAAGATTGGCTAAACGCAAAACCTTACCGTTAAAAAAACAACCAAGTTTTGTAGAGGTCACAGTGACCTTGATGTTTGATGGTGCGACCTCAACGTCAGCATGCTGCTTCCTAACATTACAGGTAGCCATGTATCCAAGTTTAGTTCCAATATGACCAACCAATCCTGAAATATGAGCTGAGTTTTGCTACGTTGTAAAATCATCATTTTGTATCAAGGTCACAGTAACCTTGACCTTTGACCTCATGCTGCTTCCTAACAGTATAGGCAACCACGTAGTCTAGCTTAGTTGCAATAGGATTAACCGATCCTGAAAAAAGTTGATTAGTTTTGCTCTAAAGGCAAAAAGGTAACATTTTTGATACCGTCGGAAAAGTAATACATGTCATATGTCTCGCTTTCTGCTTCGTATGACTTTAAACTGAAGACTGTTTATATAGACTGTTCATAATCTTAGGACTTCGTAATCATGAAAAGCTGGTTTCCTGAAAATACAAATACTTATTTTGGAAAGTGAAGATCACCTCTTAGGACCACACTGTGCATAGTGATAGATAATAATTTCAAGTCAAATCTGTAAAATTCTTTCTGGCAAATTTTTAGCCGCATTATCTTAGTGAGCAAAATGAATTAACGATTGAAGTCAAGACTTTGTCCGCCAATCAGAGGCTACATAAATGAGTGCATATAATCTGCCAGTACTTACTCAATGAAATGATATCAATGGAGGGAATACACTATGGAATTGAATGCACAGAATAGATGATCTATTATTATAACTAATGAATTGTTTTGTTAAGAATTTTGCTGCATTATTTGACAATGTCAAAGAACATTGCGTGATTTAACCATTTCAAGATGAAGCTGGCGAAAACTGGCCTCAGTAGTGGTGTTGAGGAATGCCCATGTGCTTGCCAAGAGAAGACTATTTTTTTTAATTTACTAGTTGAATGACGTTGACTGGCTCGGTAACGGAGCCAGCATTCCAATGTTAAATTTTCAAAAATAGTCTTAATAAGCAAATATTTTGATATTCTTGAGCAAATGTATCCATTAACCCTTACCACTCTGATGTCAGAATTTTTAATTTTCAAATTAAATTAAAAGATGAACTGGTGTTCATTTTTCTCCAAATTTGGTGGAAGATGTTGCTGTCGTAGACAGCAGCATCGTCCACCAAAATTGTTGAAAAATATACACCAGTTTCTCTTCTATCGACATGGTAAAAGATAGAATATTGACATCAGTGTGGTACAGGTTAAGGCGCTAAGTAGGAAGATAATGGAAGGCACGGTAAACCTAATTTCTGAAGGCACTTCAAAATCATAGCATAAATAAATCTTGCAAAAATGAATATTTCTGCCAAATTTGGTGTCAATCGCCTTGTGCAAAATAGGCACTTTTATACCTCGTTATATAGCTATTTATTTCCACAATAGGCCATCGGCCCTTGAGTGCACATTGAACACAATATATACATGACGGATACTGTGTTTAAAATTCAATTAATACATAAGTTTAAGTATACTATATTTGACAGGTAATGATGCCAGTGAGGTATTTGGGATGACGATTTCCCATTTAAATGCTTAAAGGGATTGACATGTAAGAAATATTTAAATGGCCTCATTAACGTGTATTAGAATATAATTCATTACAATATTCACACAATTTTCTTGTTCTTTTATTATTTATTTGTTCTGTCCATTATTAGATTAGCAATAATTCATGTCACTTATGCATTGCTAGTTTAGAATGTAAATGCATGATTTCTATAAATCCATTTATCTTCATGAATGCTGATGAGAAAGAAAGCGGTTAAGTGGACATAAACCTGGTTTAATCGGTTACGGTAATAAATTTGATATCTGAATACAGACGAAAAGGCAGTGTTAAATCGTGTCATAACTAGCACATTGCTAGCAACATCTCATGAATTTCTACCAAACCTAAACCGTTTAACACTTAGCACTTTGTTATCAATATCCTACAACAGCAACCAGTTCATCTTTTTAATTAATTAAAAAATGTAATGTTTTGACATCAGAATACTAAGGGTCAATGGTCAAGATTGCTCAAGAAAATTGAAATTTTTGTTCAGTGAATCCCCATTAGCAGTCCAAGAGATTATTTTTGAAAATTTATCACAGAACTTACTTATTCCCTTACTGACCAGTCATTTTAGTGGTAAATTCTCAGCTAGAGACCTGGGCATGCACATTGCAAGCCATCAAGTGAATTTTGAAAAACATTCTACCTAATTCTCGGATGGCGAAGGTTTAAATGCTATTCGGATCACTATGTGAAGCCATTCTCCACTTCGTGTAGGGCTTGACAAAAATATTTGCATGTGAATGGACATTGTTCAAGACCACTGGTGAGGCTTGTGTTGGTCAGCTCCACCATGAACCCTTTACTGGTCACAGCCAAAACTGACTGCTGAAGTGCTCATGTGGAATAGATATTTGCAGGGCAAGAGAAGAGTATTTTTTTTAACTTACCACTGGAATGACTGGGTTGGTAACTGAGCCGATCATTCCAGTGGGAAATTTTCAAAAACACTTCCCTTGCCCTGTAAACGGATATTTAAAAGTGGAATATTTAGATTTTCTCGACCAAATTTGGCCATTAAATGGTTAGTGCTAATGGTTAAATCAATCAACAATTCTGTTTGCAATGGTCTTAGGAAATGTTCATGTGCAGGCGAGAAGACCTGAGAAAACTTAACACTGGCATAATTGGCTCAATAACTAACCCAGTTATTTCAATGCTAAATTTTCAATAATATTCTTCTCTTGATCAAACAATTCCCATAATCTCCTCATGAATTTTGACAATTAATTGTTAATTTCTAACACAATTTCCCATACAAATGCGATGTAGCCAAATCAATGAACCTGATGCTGGTAAAAATCACTAGTAATGGTTAGTTCTTCAATATACAATTTCTAAATACTCATCTGCATGAAAATTTAAATTTCTGCTTAGTGAATGACAATTTGCAAGACAAGAGTAGTTTTGATAACATACCACTGGTTATTGAGCCAGCCATTCCAACAGTAAATTATCAAATCTTAAGACCACTGCAGAGGCTGTTTTTGGCCAGCTTGACCAAAAGAGATAGTTTTGTAAGGTTATAATGTCCTTTATCTTTGACTGTTGACCTCAATGTCATTGTCTTCAATATGTATGATATAGGTAAATGTGTGTCCATGTTTAGTCTCAATATGGTGAAGTAATCCTAAGATAGAAGACCAATGCAGAGTTAGACAAAACCCGTAACCAAAAAACTAACGTGAAAATCCAGCTTTTTGTCAAGGTCAACAATGACAACATATGACCTTCTGACCCCAATGTCATTCCACTGTAATCTCGCAGTCTAGTGTCAAGGTTCCTCTGCATCACGCAATGCGGTGTTTGCTGAGCGCAGGGCACTCGAGCACAGCACTACCGTGTCAGAACAGGAGCTTGGCTGCGTGTCCTCGCCAAGCGCTGCGTGATCAGCGCTCGGCCTTGGCACTGTACCGTATGACTGGTACCGGCCAGCAACGATACGACACCGCCTCGCCACCGCGTGGGGGGGGGGGGGTGGAATTCGCAAGCTGTCCATTAAGCTTAATGAATGTCTCTGCCGCCGTGAACATATCAACTATATGTTCTGCTAACGGCAGAGATGGCATAATGGTAACAGCCGGCTTTCCAGCCACCCACGGCTGCTGGTCCCACTGGCTTGCCGACTGTTGTACACACAGCTCTGGCCTAATGCTTACCAGCCATTGGCACGCATTAGACCAGTCCTGTGGCCACCTGTGTGCTTGACAAGGCGCGGGCCCTCATCATCCTCCACTGCACTCACAGGTGTAAACGTGGCTGGAGCCGTGGATACTCCTGGCAGGCCGTGGAAAACATGCGGGCCTGTGAGAGCAGGCATGTCTTGCGCCATGGCTGAAAATCCAGGAGCCGGTGCCATCGAAGCGTGAGGGGTGTAATCCACTACACCATGGCCTGGACCAGCCGCTGTCATACCCTCGGCAAGCCGAGGTATAAGGAAACGGCGGTCATCCGCTCCAACCCGGGCCACCCTTTGAGCCATGAAGGCTACCCCTCCGGGAGTAGCTCCATGGAAAAAAACGGCCGTACTCCCCACGAGGGGTGCGCGATTGCCCGTTTCCATGTCCACGGCTTCAATGGGTGAACCCAGCAGAAGATCCTCTTCCTCCTGGCCATCATAAACTGCCTCTGAGCTAGCAAAGAGCGCTAACCCAGGCTGGCCAGGGAAGGTACCATAAGAGGTGGCGGTAGCTTTCAGGAACGGACACTCTAGGCGCGAGCCTGTGTCCAGCGGCCCCGGTCCAAGATCTAACGGCACGGCAAGCCTGCTGCCATGATCATATAGACCTGCTTCAGGATCCATTGACAAGGTGGCGGGCCTTCCAAGATCTACTGAAGCCACTACTGATTCTGAAACATTTTCGGACCACGGACCACAACGGATACCAGAATCAGCGGTGGGGATTTTATGCTCGGGGGCAGATGAAGAAGACAATAAAGTACTCGGCTCAGGGAGCATGCTGCGAAGCAGCTCTGGTACCAAATCTTTTATTGTCTTTTTCATCTTCCCCATCATTTCCAACCTGAAAGTCTCCATTTCCGAAGAAACAGAGGTCTTTCTCTTACCCTTGCCACTTACACGCTTCTTCGCACACTTCTCCTCCTCTGACGCCTTATCCTTCGCCTGTAACAACAAGAATTCAGAGAATAAGTCGGAACCCCCCCCCCTTCCACTGTTTACAGAAAGCTTCTTAAACAAGAGCTCCGCAAACGGTGCATAATACCCTGCCATGATGACAAACCAATGAATGAGAGCTATTAGAAAATATTTCTTCCTCAGCCCCATCAGACTAGTCATTCTTATGACGTGTCAAAGCGATCCGTTAAACGGTCAAGGTGGTATTGTCCAGAAACCAATTGTCAAGATGGTTGCCGCAGACTGGCGGCCATATTAGATTTCGGATTATCGTAAATTTTGATAAGTTTCTTCACCAGATATATTCCAACGACCATAGGAACGGATCCAATAAATGAAATCCAGAAACCAATTTTCAAGATGGCAGCCCATGGCTGGTGGCCATCTTGGAGTTCGGATCATCGTCAATTTCGATAGGTTTCTCCTCCTCACCTAGTTCAACCACCCTATGAAGTTTCAAAGGGATCCGATAAACGGTAACGGAATTATCATTTGAAAACCAATTTTCAAGATGGCCACCAGTGGCTGGCAGCCATCTTGGAGTTAGTATCATTGTCAATCTCGCTAGGTTTCTTCCCCAGAGGTAGTCGAACCCTATGAAATTTCATAGCGATCCGATAAACGATAACGGAGTTATCATCTGGAAACCAATTTTCAAGATGGCCACCAGTGGCTGGTGGCCATCTTGGATTTTGAATCATTGTCGATTTCGATAGGTTTCTTCCTCAGACCTAGTCCAACCACTCTATGAAGGTTTAAAGAAATCCGATAAACGGTAACGGAGTGATCATCTGGAAACCAATTTTCAAGATGGCCAACGTGGTTGGCGCCTATCTTGGATTTTGGATTATTGTCAATCTCGATAGGTTTCTTCCCCAGAGGTAGTCGAACAACCCTATGAAATTTCATAGCGATCCGATAAACGATAACGGAGTTATCAGCTGGAAACCAATTTTCACGATGGCCGCCTGTGACTGGCAGCCATCTAGGATTTCGGAACAGAGACAAGTTCGATAGCTTTCTTCCTCAGACCTAGCCCAATCACTATGAAGTTTCAAGGCGATCCGACAAATGGTAACGGAGTTATCATCCGAAAACCAATTTTCAAGATGGCCACCTGGGGATGGCAGCCAACTCGGAGATCGGATCATTGTCAATTCCGATAGGTTTCTTCCTCAGACCTAGTCCAACCACTCTATGAAGTTTCAAAGTGATCCGATAAACGGTAACAGAGTTATCATCCAGAAACCAATTTTCAAGATGGCCACCAGTGGCTGGTGGCCATCTTGGATTTTGGATCATTGTCGATTTCGATAGGTTTCTTCCTCAGACCTAGTCCAACCATTCTATGAAGTTTCAAAGTGATCCGATAAACGGTAACAGAGTTATCATCCAGAAACCAATTTTCAAGATGGCTACCGGTGGCTGGCGGCCATCGTGGATTTCGGATCACCGTCGATTTCGACAGGTTCCGTACCCAGGCCTAGTCCCACCACACTATGAAGTTTCAAAGCGATCCGACAAACGGTAACGGAGTTATCATCCAGAAACCAATTTTCAAGATGGCCACCGGTGGCTGGCGGCCATCTTGGGGTTCGGATCATTGTCGATTTCGATAGGTTTCAACCCAACACCGAGTCCAACCGGTGGCCATCTTGGATTTCGGATCATCGTCGATTTCGATAGGTTTCTTCCCAACACCGAGTCCAAACACCCTATGAGTTATCATCCGGAACCCACTCTGCCGCCCACCCGCACACCCACCCGCCCGCCCGGACGGATGGCACCATTACATAATACCCCGCCAAATTTTTTGGCGGTGTATAAAAAGGGACAAGATGACGACAATGAGTTAAAATTTCTTTTATAATTAAACAAGTATTCTGTAAGTATTGCTTTGCAATACATGTCCCCTACCTGGTGATATAAATCTTTAGAGATTGAGTGTCAAAAATTTCATGTCTCAGTTATATATGGTGAAGGAGAAGGAGTCTTGAAAGCTGATATGTTTGTATATAAGTTGAAAGGGGACATAACTCCATCAAAAAATGACGCAAATGCCTGAAACCCGAACTTGTTTCTCATAATAAAGCAATGTAGCAATTCTCAGTATAATATCTTGAAAGCATGCGAAAAAGTGCCGAAAACTAATATTTTTCGTATTGCATAAGTCGAAAGGGGGCATAACTCCCTGAAAATTTGACAAAAATGTCTGAAACTAGAGCTTGCTCTGTAACTCCATACACTATAGCGATGCACCGATTTTCGCTTAAATATCTTGAAGGAATAGGAATTCTCAGTATAATATCTTGAAAGACTGCGAAAAAAGTGCGGAAAAACTAATATTTTTCGTATTGCATAAGTCGAAAGGGGACATAACTCCATGAAAAATTGACGAAAATGTTTGAAACTCGAACTTGCTCTGTAACTCCATACACTAAAGCGATGCACCGATTTTTGCTTAAATATCTTGAAGGAGTGCGAGAAAAAGTGCGGAAAACTGATATTTTTCATATTTCTTAAGACGAAAGGGGGCATAACTCCATCAAGAATTGACGTATACACCTGAAACTCCAACTTGGTCTGTAACTTCTCATAACAAAGCAATGTAGCAGTTCTCTCTACAATATCTTGAAAGACTGCGAAAAAAAGTGTGGAAAACTAATATTTTTCGTATTTCATAAGTCGAAAGGGGGCATAACTCCATGAAAGATTGACGAAAATGTCTGAAACTCGAACTCGCTCTGTAACTCCTTACACTAAAGCGATGCACCAATTTTTGCTTAAATATCTTGAAGGAGTGCGAAAAAAAGTGCGGAAAGCTGATATTTTTCGTATTTCTTAAGACGAAAGGGGGCATAACTCCATCAAAAATTGACGTATACGCCTGAAACTCGAACTTCATCTGTAACTTCTCATAACAAAGCAATAAACCAATTCTCAGTTGAATACCTTGAAGGACTGCAACAGACGGACGGACAGACAGACGGAGTGCAAACCTATTTTTTTAGTTTTACCGGTAGGGGACTAATAAATATAAATTAAATAACTCATAAAGGAGAAAGAATTCACCTTTCGGCCTAAACAGGGCGGTGAGAAAAGATGAACAACCAGCCTCAAAGAGGATATTAATAATAATAATAATAATAATAATAATAATAATAATAATAATAATAATAATAATAATAATAATGATTATGACGTCATAATTTCCATAAAAGAAACAGACGAACAACATCCAGGTGTAAGACGAATTGTATTAATACAAGAGCAACAGTAATGTGAACACAGTAATAGCTCATGATAATGATACAGATAAACAGTATGACTCAAATAATATTGGTAGCAAATAATCAAATATTTTCAAATATTTTACCATGCCATAAAGCATAACTAGAGTACCTGTGTCTTTAGCAAAGGCATACCACCACGTCCAGCTTTTGGAAGCACCACCAGACAACCACTCATCATCACCACTCACTTATTAAAGGGAAGGGTGGGACCAGAGGGCAGAATGACAAGCTCTCTCTTATGGGAGCCTATATCATTCTGGGCAGTCTTTTTTCCTAACATTTATAGGGATACAGTGGAGACAAACCTCTTTAGATGTGTACAAACCTCCTTACAGAAACCTGTGTACACAATCATAGAGATATTAGTATTTTATGGCGCCAGATAATTAAGTTACCAGTTTTCTTGGCGCCTATAACGTCTATACCACGTCACGGAAATAGGTGACACCGCGTAATTAAGACGTAATTAAGACATAATTGTACTAGAGTTCACCTGATAACTCGGTCCTGGCATGGCTCAGACGAATTAAACTGATCAGACATTATCTCTTGTACTCTAAAACAACTTTAGAGAGGAAAATTGAGCATAACTTAGCAAGTGGATAAGAAACACAAGCATGTGATTCAGGCCAATAGTCAAGAAAGAGGCAGTGACAGTCTGCGCATGCGCGAGGTTGGGGCCTGCATCCGGCTGACTGTCACCTGTCTACCTGCCCAATAAGAGCACCTATCTTTTTTAATCTGGGGTTAGTGAGTGAAGATCGATATTTAGGTAATATCATAGTGCTAGGGAGGTAAGTATATCTCTTGAGGTGATATAGAAGTTCTAGAGTGTACCACAATAGAATCCTTCCAGCCAAATTAAGTTTAAATACAACACGAGGTTAATGCAGAGTATCGTTTTGACAATTTCCATTAAATTGTTCATAAAATCTAAGATTTTCACACAAAAAATTGACCAATTAAAATTCTGAATAGATATTGTGGAGCCTACCAAGATAGGGTTAATTCAGTCAAATAGAGTTGACATCCATCAAACAATTAATGACTACTGTTTTGACAATTTCCAGTAAATTTTTCATAAAATCCAAGATTTTCACCAGAGATATTTACCAATCAAAATTCTGAATAGACCTTCTAGAACTTAACGTATGTTAAGCATGTTAATACGACAGGATCCTTCGAGGCCAATGTAGTTAAAATCTGTCAAGAAGCTAAGGAGATGCATTTTGACACTTTCATGTAATTCTTTTTAGAACTTCACTGAGCAAATTGACCAATTAAAGACTTGAATAAAAGATTTACAGCCGACCTCCTTAGGATCCTTCAAGCCAAATTTGGCTGAAATCTGTCAAGAAGCTAAGGAAGAGATACATTTTAACACTTTCCAGTAAATCTTTTACAAAATCTAAGATTTTCATCCAAAATATTTACCACTCAAAATTCTGAACACATGTTCTAAAGCCTACCACTATATGATCCTTCCAGGCAAATTTAGTTGAAATCTGTCAAGATGCTAAGGAGGAGTTGTATTTTGACAATTTCCAGTAAATTTCTCATAAAATCAAGGTTTTCACCAAAGAAATTTACCAATCAAAATTCTTAATAGAAGTTCAGGAGGGTATCAGGAGAGGATCATTTCAGCCAAATTTGGTTGAAATTGGTCAAATTGGTAAGGAGAATACGCGAGTTGACGGACGGATGAACAATGGATGGATGGCAAAGATCACTTGAGGTAAAACATTAACTTGAAAAAACAAGTTTTGTCAGGGAAATTCAGTGACCTTGACCTCAATATCGTTATGCTTCCCCACCCCACCCCTGATATAGTGAACATATACATGTCCAAGTTTAGTCCCGACAGGATGAACCAATCCCGAGATATAAGCCGATATGTGGAGCTAAACCAAAAAAATTAATCAAGATTGGACGCCGACAGACACACAGATTAACCGATCCAATCGCCATATTGGTGTTGACAAAGCTAGAATTTTTGCATGTAACAATAATTATAATAAAAAAATCCACAGTACAATTTAAGTGTTACATAAATTCTGACTATTTATTTACAGCATACATACTATACAATGCCATACTATACAATGCCATACAAGTATATACAACAGCTACCAGGACTTTCTAGCCCATATTTACAATAGTATTTACAGCAATGTAAATTTTATTATTTAATTTATGATATTTATCAGATTTCTTTCAGCGACCAAAGAGAATCAGTAATTGTTGTGTCTAGAAAGAGAATTTTTTATGTGTCAAATTTAACCATCTAACTATATTATCGTATACCACTCGCCCACGATAATAAAAAACTGTTTTCTGTGGTCATTAGTTACCTCCCTTCACCAGTTAGCATTTAAAAGGCGGTTGAAGAACAATTTCTATGGGCTTGTTAAGTGATGATGTATTTCCGGATTCAGCTCGATTGTTAAACACACAAAACACGTACTTATGACGCAATAAAGCAAAATACACACTTCCGGTTTGCTAATCACGCGCAATGACGTCACACTTCACAAGCCCATATCTATATTAAAATACATGAAATACAGGACGTGTGAAGAATCGGTTTCTTGACTCGCAAAATTTACAAAATTCCATATATAACATAAAACTTTATTAACCCTTTAACACTCAAGCCGGACAAAAACAGCGTCTGCAGTGGTCTTGGGAAATGTCCATTTGCACACCATCAGAACACTATTTTTGAAAATTTACCACTAGAATGACTGGCTCGATAACCGAGCCAGTCATCCCAGTCTTACATTTTCAAAAATTGTCTTCTCTTGGTCTGCAAATGAACATTTCTCAATGGCCACTGCAGAAGCCATTTTTTGCTGATATGAGTTTTAAAGGGTTAATAATCAGGATTTGTTAAGAAAATTTAAATCTGTGCTTAGTGAGTCTGTGTGCAAGCTAGGACATTATGGCTTGCAAATGGAGACTTCTCATGAACACAGCAGAGGCCAATATTCTCCAGCTGACAGCATTGACCATTCCATCCACTTCAATACTGTTTCCAGACCAGAAGAGTATCTTTGAAATATTATCACTGGAATGATTGGCTCGGTTATTGAGCCATTCATTCCAGTGGTAAACTTAACAAATGAATCGTCACTTAGCCTGCAAATGGACATTTCTTATGATCACTGGATAGGCCGGTTGTGGCTGCCTTGACCATTTAAATAGAGATCGGTTTTCCACACAAAAGCATTTACGTTAGTTTTATAGCTAATGTCGTATTGCTTAGCCAAAGTTTGCAACTCAAATGTTTATAATGATCTACCAGGGTGATTCTTGACAAAAATTTTATCTGCTACCCTCTAGTAGATGAGCTATCCTCAGTTAAATGTATTTATTCCAATGCAACCACATGACTTATTCGATTAATTCTACCTCTGGTCAGGGTTGACTCAGGTTCCTATTCAAACATGAAGCCTGGCGTTACTCTAGCAACTCGACTAGTTACTCTAGTTATGGCCAAACTCAACCTGCGTGCAGTTTTCTAAACTTTGATGGTAGAATTTTGTATTGGAAAACTGGATGTATGAGTGAAAAATATAAAATTTGGACACAAACTTTAAAAGGTACGGGTTTGTAAATTTAGTGCAGACCTTTTGAGGCATAGCGAAGCCTGAATTGTCATGATTGTAGGTCACAATGGCATAATTTTAATACTTTAACAAGACATAAATGTCCTACGGGTGAGACTGTAAATGAAAGGGTTGAAATTAAACCCAGGCTTGCACTATTGTGATTAAATCGAAAATCGCGATTATTTTTTAAATCGTGAATTTATATGATTAAAGATCAAATCGAATAATCATGAATAATTCCTACTGCATATAATATTTCGATTCCAGCCTTTAATTACTTTTTAATGAGATCAGTCATGAAAATTGACGTTTTGCTCAGTGAATGTATGTCCATTTGCAGGCCAAGAGAATAGTATTTTTGAAAATGTATCACTGGAATGACTGGCTCGAGAATCGAGCCAGGCATTCTAGTGATACATTTGCAAAAATTCACCTTCTCCTGGCCTCCAAATGGACATTTCCAAACACCACTGCAGATTTCGTCAACACCATTTCAGATTTTGTCATTGATATGCTTTTGTTGTTATGTCTTGGTAATTTGTACCCAAGCTGATTAATTGAGTAATTGCGATTATTCTTAAATAATCGATCGTGATCACTCAAAGGAATAATCGTGCAAGCTTAATTAAACCCTGGAAAAAACCTTTTGATGTTCAACAGGCCAGAAAGGTCACTGGCCTATTATTGATACATAATACCTTTAGTCTAAGCTCGACCCATTCCAGAAGCTTAACCAGAGCACCAAGGTGCCTTTATCGATCACTTGCAACATCAGTATTTAATCCAAGTTCCAAGTTGTCTGAAAAGAGAATTTAGGTCAGGAATGAAGGAATTTAGGTACAAAATGCACAAATTTCGGAACCGATCCGGTCAGCGCTGAGTGGTTCCAGAGATCTTACTGAAAACTAGATCATCCAAGATGTCGGCCAGACAAATCAACAAGTCAAGTTCTCTCGAGCAAACTTGTTACATCCCTAGGTCTAGATAGGTTTCTTGAGTTTTAAATCCGGCCAAGTGGTTTCTGAGATGTTTAAAGGTATTTTTTTAAATATCTTCATATTATACATACATACAAGATACACAACTATTAAAAGCCTAACAAGATCTCGTCTGATGAATAAATTTGTCCATGCTCAAATTGTGTCCAATAGATCAAAGATTATGACTTAGGAATTGCACAACGTTGACCTGTCTTAGATATCAGATGTTTGCACAATTTAATAATGCATTAAAATGGATCTAAATACCTCAGTTAACTCTAACATGTCTAAGTGTTGCAAGTGCCAAGAAAACTAACTCATAATAAAAACTAACTATTTATAAACACCGATATATTTATTTTTAAGAATTCCTCCAAAACAACTGTTTCTCTGAAAGTCATATCAGTGGATACTGCTCAATTATCAACTCTTGAATTGTCAGCATGTCCAAAACTTCTGAGTGAGTGAGTGAGTGAGTGAGTGAGTGAGTGAGTGAGTGAGTGAGTGAGTGAGTGAGTGAGTGAGTGAGTGAGTGAGTGAGTGAGTGAGTGTGAGTGGGTGGGTGAGCGAGTCATATCAGTGGATACTGCTCAATTATCTACTCTTGAATTGTCAGATTGTCCAAAACCTCTGAGTGAGTGAGTGAGTGAGTGAGTGAGTGAGTGAGTGAGTGAGTGAGTGAGTGAGTGAGTGAGTGAGTGAGTGTCATATCAGTGGATACTGCTCAATTATCAACTCTTGAATTGTCAGCTTGTCCAAAACTGCTGTGAGTGAGTGTAGTGGGGTGGGGTGGGGTGGGGTGGGGTGGAGTGGAGTGAGTGTGAGTGAGTGAGCGAGCAAGAGAGGGGAGAGGATGGGGTGAGGAGAAAGGCGAGTGGGGAGTGAGGGAGCGGAGAGGATGGGGTGGGGTGAGGAGAGAGGAGTGCAGGGAGGGAGGGAACAGAGAGGATGGGGTGGGGGTGAGGAGAGAGCAAGGGATGGGAGGAAGGAAAGAGGGAGTTGTTCAATGAAGGGTCAGCAGGTTTCCATCATGTTGGTATCAGTTCTTCAAGATGCCTGTCACTGCACTGTGGGACTATAGTGAAAGTGTGAGAGGTGGACCATAATATGAATAGAATAGATAGTGCAAAGCTAAAGTGTGTCCTGACTGACAGGAGCAGATAACATATTAACCCTTTAACCCTTCACATTTCAATGTCTCAATTTCTAACAACTATACAGGATAGCTGTTGAATATTTTGAAAGTAATTTAATTAGTTTCAAATCAAAGTATTCAACAGAATATTGCTTAGATCTTAAAGAATGTGTCATTTCAGGTCTGTAAGTGCTAACCCCTAGCACTCTGATGTCAATATTCTATCTTTTATTGTGTAAATATCACAGAAACTGGTGTACATTTGTCAACACTTTTGCTGGAAGATGTTGTTGTCTACGCCAGCACTATCTCCTACCAAATTTGTTGAAAAATGAGCACCAGTTCATCTTTTAATTTAATTTGAAAATTTAAAATTTTGACACCAGAGTGGTAAGGCTTAAAGGGTTAATATATTAATCATCTGTATTAAACTTTCTCCGCTTAAAGCCACTAAGCAGTAACTTTAATGAGCAAAAACTCCTGACTGGCTCGATATTTTGAAAACAATTTGACTGAAAGTTGTTAGTGGTTTAGCCACCAACAACTTTCAGTCAAATTGTTTTCAAAATATTGAGCTTGTCCAGAGATATAACACCTGGAATATGTCATCTGCAAAAACTCAGCAGTCAGACGGTTAAAGCTGATATTGCTCATCAGCTCATGTAAATTATACACATTGTACTTTTTGGACAATAGAGGGGCCCATTTCTTGTTACCGTTAAAATTCGACTAAAGGACACACATTTTTTTGTCATATTACATGTTCTAGGAAGGGGGTACATTCTATAATCAAGTACATTCTTTGAGCACATTTTTTTTGTCAAGTTTCGTAAAAAAAAATAAATGATAGCACAGAAATTGAACTCATTTTCGCACAGTACAAATTCTCACCGCCTTATGACTATGCTTAAAACATACCTCAAAATATCATCGCAGAAGTGAAATTATTAAATTGAAGCGCCTAAATATTGCGTATCCATTAATAAATATCATTTATTACATCAAAATTAATCCTGAATTTGACATAAAATGGCGTCCAGAAAAGATATAAATCACGTGATTCGCCTCCAAACGCAAAAGATCGTTTTTAATTAGCGAGTACTTGGATAAAATATTCTGGACTTGGAACTCTGAATACTATATATTATCATTGCGAGATAGGAACTAAGTTTTGTACTTTAGGTCTGATCCGTACCCGTTTGATAACAAACTCCCGTTAACGTCTAACATATCACAAAAGAGCCAGCGGCTCACCAAGATAAGAAGTGCTTTATCTCATTTTAATTCTGATTCCGTTTTGGATCATTTAATGTTGGTCGGCATTACAAAATTAATGCGCAATATTTACGAGTAAACACTGTTCTACTATTAATTATTTCTGAAGCGAAATATTAGTTCTCTGTTCTGATTGGATAAATTCTCCCGTACGAGCCAATGAAAATAGAGTATGGCAGATATTAGAAGAATTCTAGTAAACACAACTGCTGATCTGACCGCATTCCTAATATCACATGATTTCCATATTTTCAAGGTGACATTTAATGTCAAAAGTAGCATTGATTTTGATGTAATAAACGATCTTTATTGAAGATACGTGATATTTAGGCGGTCCCATTAATAATTTTACTTCCACGATGATATTTTTTAGGCATACATTAAACATAGTGGTACGGTGGTAAGCATGCGTATGGAAATTGCGTTCCATTTTCGTGGTAGGTTCTATGAGTTTTAACCATTTTAGAGCTATGAGTATAAGGATTTTTGGAGAGGATTTAGGCCAAAATTTAGCCTGCGTCCAATACCAGCTAGCGTCCTTTCCTCGATTAAAAACGGTATGCTCCACCCATTTCTAGCTTTGTCTCCCTCATTCCTAGCTTTGCGTGTGTTGTAATGGACATTTCTGGTTTTAGATATGCCCCGCCCATCTCTAGCCAAGCTCCACTCACATCTCTGAACACCCTGACTATTAATTTCCAAAAAACTACACAGGTATGCTGTTGAAGTTACTGCCTAAGGCGACACCAGTGCCCAGTCAAATTAGTTTCAAAATATTCAACAGCATGTTTACTAAATAGCAAAGAATTACACAGACATCCAATTCATACAATGTGTCAGACTATTTGAGATTTGATGATGGTCTATATGGAACCCTTTGTGACGTAATGATTGACGTAATGTTTCAAGCTAGCTATACAGGTAAGCTGTCGATTATTTTGAAACTAATTTGACTTGGTGCCTATGGCAGCAACAGCGCCCAGTCAACATATTCAATAAAATGTGTATTAAATAGTAAATCCTTCACGATACAATTTGCATACTTGACAGACTTTTCCTGATTCATGACGGAGTATGCTCTGTCAATTATGATTGCCTACACATGGCATAATTGATTATTACGGTACATACTTGAGTGGCAGATAGGATTCATCTATTGTAAGGATAATTTATAACAGAAAATACAACTGAGTAGATTATCAAAGCAGTAATTAAAGTTAAAATTGGTCGCCCCAATAGTTGGGAAAAGTAATGTTCAGATTTCAGAAACCTCTCAACCAATGACAAACTAGATAATTAATTAATATACAATGTACCACCAGTAGCACGTTTGCATCCCTTGTCAAAGCCTGAATACCGACATATTTAATCACTATAAACTATTCCACTGCACTGACACGTTTATGTAGATGGCCTGACCACATTGCCCATACGACCATTCTTTGTGCATTTGTTGCAAATCAATCAAAAAGAAGTTAAAACTCTATTGGATTTTTTGCAATTTTAGCCAGAATAAATGATTTAAGAAACAAGAATGCTAGCGTGTGTTATGTCTAGTCAATGTATGTATGCTTACTGTGTTCTGCAGCTCTAGTAGCAGGAACATACTACAGCTGCAATCAGTCCTTCTTCGCTTTTGACCACTGTGTCTTGTCCTCAACCAAAGTCTTTAGCTTCCTCAGGTCCACTCATAATTTGAGTGTAATGAGTCTGGTTTTCTTGAGGTCACATGGCAACACGCTTAACATATTTATGCATTGACGCATAAACTTAGGTTTTTTTGGTCAAGGGCATCTTTGATCTATGAATCCATAGCTCCCAGAAGAACTGGAACGCTATGTTCCCCATGATGCATGCAGCATGCAGCGAAATCAGCAGTACCGCAGAACAGTGAGCCCAGGATTTTACTTTTCCTCCATGGTTCCCTGCCATGAAGTGGATCATCATTTTCTTTAGTTTCATGCTTTGTAGATACATGTAGGTATATGTGGATGAACTCTGTTTTCGATTCATTCATAGAGATTCTCAGTTTTTAGTTTGTTTGCAGCTATAGGGAGAAGTTCGTCAAGAGCTTTCTTTTCCTCTTCTACGAAGTCCACATCGGCGGAATATTCCATCTCTAGTGGCATAACCAGTATGGACACTGGGTGATTTGATCTTGTGGCATTTTCCCGCACAGTTTCCACTGTAGCAGCAAGGTAGCAGGTGAAAAGCACAAGGGATAGTCTAGTCCATATAGACATGGATAGTGTCACCTAAACAAACTAATAATCGCTTTGAAATCTAAATAGTGATTGTCAAATAAGTGCTAGTAATCATTAACAATGTACACCTGCATAGCACTGAAAACATGTTTAAAGTTTCAACGAAATACAAACAACCATATGTTTAATAATTAGGCTAATAAAAACAAGTACACAAATAATATTCAAAATGTTTTCAAAACCGTGAACAAAATAGGAAAATTTCCCACACTGCACACTAGTAATGATAAAGAATGCTATCATTTAATTTAATAATGCCAATAAAAGTTTTAACCCTTAGAACACCGATGTCAATATTCTACCTTTTACGGTGTCAATGGCAAAGAAACTAGTGTACATTTTTCACCAATTTTGGTGGACGATGTTGCTGTCTATGACAGCACCATCTTCCACCAAATTTGTTGAAAAATAAACACCCGTTCATCTTTCACTCTAATTTGAAAATTTTAAATTTTGACATTGGAGTGGTAAAGGTTAAAACAAATGACACAATGGCGCAGACAAATTAACCCCTATTCCTCACTTTCTCCACGGACGGAGAAAGCAAACTAGTGCTATTCTCATCAAGATGGAAGCAGTTGCTTCATATGAATACATCAGCTAACCATCCAATTGAACTCAAATTTTAACAAAGCATAGAATCTTACAGTGACAGAGGATTTCCCACACTTAGCACGTGATCCGAATAAAAAACCTGGAACCGGATGAGATCAAATTCTGGATATATGGTTATCACTGAAACTGTTGGCTTAGATTTGCCTCAAGATTTAACACAAGAACGGGTGTAGCTATAAAATATGTTTCCACGTTGATTGCGATCTGAAAAATCTAGATAACCTGAAAATAATTTACAATGTGACAAAAATGTAGGCAGAGGTCTGCAATCTCTGATTGTTATTGCCTTAAGATGGTTTTCCTATGCCAGCTGACCTTAATAATGAAGCCACCTGTCTATAAAAGCCCCTTATCATCTAATCCATAGTGCCTAAAGAAGAAAAATTATTATTTAACGTCAGATATGACAGATTCTCAACGATGCAAGACATATTGTGTCGAATATTTTGAAAATAATTTGTTTGGAAGTTGTTGCTAATAGAACACTGACGGGCTCCATTCAATTTATTTTCAAAATATTCACCAGCTTATATGCAGCATAGCCTTGAAATTGAGTTACTGCGACACCAGGCCTGAAATGGTTAGGAAGATACCACACACTAACCTACACGTGAGTGTGCATGCGCGCGCGCATGTGTATATGTGGGTGTGCTATGTACTGTGATTGGTGTTTATACTAAATGTCTTCAGGTTTCGCTAAAATTCTGTTTACTACTTGTCTGTAATGTCATGGACTAGAAACAGACATTCACAACTAGAGCTGGCCGGTCTGACGGTAGTACCGCGAGGACCGCAGTATACTGTGTACCGATACCATGACTGTTGACATTTCCAAATACCGTGCATACGAGCCATATTAGAGAAACAAACCATAAAATCTCAATAGTGCAACGGTAAATAGGTGCTAATAGTGCCAAAAAATACAGACCCCTAACTATTAGCCGTGTTGAGGTGATGGAGGTGTTGTAAAAACAAACATCAAGACGTCACAAAATATTGACAGGACGAATTGTATGTCGAACGTCCATTTTGCAAGTCTCGTAGTAAGATTGCTCTATTTAAAACCTCTAAACTCACTCTCTGGCCATCCGTGACAGTAATTAAACTATAATCTATTACCTATTCCCGCTTGTATTATTTGCAATTCATTAGTTCAAGCATTTTGTCGCCGAACTAACACGCTAGAATAACAACATAGCATGCAAACTGCGTTCTATTCAAACACAATAATCTTCTCATAGTGACGTATCTGATTGGTTGATCGTGAACTAGGCCGTAGGAAAATCCATTATTATGCTGCATTTATCAATGAAAATTTTTTGAATAATAATATTTCCTCGCGCCATTTGATCACGTGACGCTTTGTTGCCAGTAAACCGCATGGAAAGGTTTTAAAATATTTACCTAATAAAATCATGAAACTAAACATTCGCAATAGCCATAATGTTTATTTCACTCTATATCAGGAAGCAGACTAATTTATTTGACCTATTTTAACTGTTGCTTGGCGATGGAAGTGAAAAGGAAGTGAAAACAATCGCTCTAATTTGTTGGCATGCCACCTCAACCTCAGATACCACAGTATTTTTCTATGGTACTGATACAGTCATGTAAATATCAATACCGCCCAGCTCTATTCACTACTCATATATTCAACACTGGTTCAGAGCTGCTTCTTTGGATAAGTTAATCACCATTGCACGGCAGTGAAGGATAATTCAACTTGTTTTGCTGAACACCTGATGGATAATAAATTACATAGAATTAAATTAAGAAAATTTGCAGTCGTGACTATAGACAGATTCAATCCCGTATGCTATGATGTAAATCCAACACATCGCTCTGTGTGATGTCATATGCAGTTCTAGTTAATACTCTTCATCTCAATCGCAATGAATCTTCGTTTGGGCGAATTAAATTTCAAACCTATCGAAATGTTTTGAAAACAATTTAATGGAAAGTCGCTGTTGTCTTTCAAACTGCTTACAAAATAAACTCTGCTTTCACCAATCACATGCACAGAGAGTAACTCTCATCCACAGCAGCTAAGATGAATTTACTTAATCACCTAGTCCGAGTCCGTGTAACAATTCACGGCCGCGTAATCACGCGGTTTTCACCATCTCATGTTCACGCTGTCAGTTAAGGGTTAAATAACAGCGTGTTTCCAGTACAGCATTCATGGTCATGTAATAAGCGTGTATTAAGATGACTAATGGCTCTGGTGTCATGTTTTCTGGCTGTCAGCTTCATCTGGTGGACAGATACGGAATGTGATTAGGTACTCAGGATAGGCCTGAAAAACACAATCAATGCTAAGTCTATAACTGCCTGTCTGCTGAGTTTCCGCAGACTACATTTTCGATGGAGTTTAACTCTGGATTTGCTGAATGTTTTGGAAAAAAATTTGACTGAAAGCTTTCAGTCAAATCATTTTCAAAATATTCAGCAGATCCAGGGCTAATGGCCATTAAAATTGCAGCAGTCAAACAGTTAATGCGCGAACTGAGCAAAAACATCCATCATCAGGTCTTGATGAATGTTCATCTGCATTCAAAGAGAAGACTATTGAAATCAAGCGGTAAAATTTCAAAAATAGTCTTCTCTTGGCAAGCAAATCGACATTTTATTTAGCACAAATTTTGACCTTTATGATAAATCTTGACCATTAGAATACTATTAATAAATTAAACGAAATCAAGGATTTCTTTTTTCACGGGAGAGTTGATACTTACCTCCCTAATACTTTTGATATTGCTAAATATCGGCGTTCACTCAATAAACACTCAGAATAAAAACAGTTAGGTGCCCTTACTGGGCAGGTAGACAGAGGGTAGTCCGGCGGATGCCAGCCCCACCACCGCGCATGCGCCGACTACTACTTCCTCTGACTAATTTTTTGGCTGACACACATGCAACTATTAAGAGCCTGAAGACCGAGCCTCTGTGGGGTGGAGAGGCCGGGTCCGTATCTAGGGAGGTAAGTATCAACTCTCCCGTGAAAAAAGAAATCCTTGATTTCGTTTATTTCACTTCAAGAGTATACTTACCTCCCTAATACTTTTGATATTGCCAGAATTCGACAGGGAATTCGGCGGGAGGGAGGCGAGGTCAAAAGACCAGCTCTTTCCTATATGCTTTTCCGCGTTTAAGGCACTTAAACGTCTGAAACTGTGTGAAACACAGTCAGGATTTGAAGACCATCAGCTAACACCAACCGATGGATGAGAGATGACCGAATGTCATATGCGCTCTCCCCCCCCCCCCTTTCCGGGAGGAAGACTTGAATGACCTCAATGTCCCACATGCTCTCTACGTACCAGTGCCATGTACTATAGGACAGAGACGAAAAGGCTCCATTTTCGTATACTCTCAATGATGAACCACATCAATACACAAACCATCACCATATTAATAACAAAAGGTAACGTGACAATACAATCAACAATGAACAACACAGGAACAAGACTGACCTTGTTGAACTTGGATGCTGTCATCATCTTCCCATTGGTGAAGGCTGACGCAGTCTCAAAAAGTGGTTGTTTCCATTAATTAATTGTGATGTATATAAGCAATGAGGAAACCCTCATCAAAAATCATACAAGTGATTATTTTTTCAAAATCGACAAGGCGAGAGGATTCGAGGTGTCACGGAGATAATGCTCTGTAAAACTTGACTCACAGTGCCATTGAGCAACGGACATAATGTCATCCACAGGGACCCCATTAAATAGGGCAGTGGAAGTCACCACGCCGCCGACACTGTGAGCCTTGGCTATGTCAACCTGCTTACCAGTGGCGGATTTATGACAAAATTGGATACACTCTACAATCCACTTGGAAATGGTGTCCTTAGACGCCCTGCCATGGGGTTCAATATATGACAACCATAACGCTGACTGGTCTTTCCGCCACTCCGAAGTACGCAGTTTGTACCGAAGCAGCGCACGAACGGGACACCATGCTTTAGAATTAGGATCATATCTAGTTAAAGCAGGCAAAAAAATAGGTTGACCGGGATATTTCAAAGACTGATTCCTAGCTAAGAAATTAACCCTAGGTAGCAACTTAAGGCCTTCCCCTGTAACCACAAAACGGTCCTCCTCGGCTGATAAGGCATGAATTTCACTCCTACGCCTAGCCGAGGCCGGAGCAATTAAAAATACAGTTTTAAGAGTTAACAGTTTCATAGAAATGGAACTAAGTGGTTCAAAAGGCTTATCACCCAGTACCTGAAGCACTAGTGATAAACTCCAAGACGGAATCACCGGGGGATTCCTTGGTCTTAGATTGCCCATGCCTTTAATCAATACATTTAATGTACTTACTTCATCACTTCCCCTCTTAGCCAAGCAAGGGATAACAGTCATTAAAGCTGACTTATAACCAGCAATAGAGTTAGGCTTGAGGCTATAGGCATCATACAGGTGACAGAGGAAATCAGCTACTACCTGAATAGATGAATCCATTGGATCAATACATCTTTTTGAGCACCACTCTGCAAATCTGTTGATTTTATAATTATATGCTCTGGAGGTTGACCCCCTCCTGGCTTTGGCCATAAACATGGCTGCTTGCTCAGAAGAGCCCTCCTTAATTCTAGATTCCTTGACAACATCCACGCAGTCAATCGGAACATTGACGGATTGTTGTGAAGGGCCTTGCCCTGGAAGATAATGTCGTCCATCAGAGGCAGAGGAACCGGATTGCAGACCAGAAGGTCCAGCAGATCCGTATACCATGATCGGCTTGGCCAATCCGGGGCGATCAGAAGCACTTGGCACTCCTCCTGTCTGATTTTCTGAAGAATTTTTGGAATCAGGATTGCCGGAGGGAATGCGTATGCATACATTCCCGCCCAGCTGATAGCTAACGCATCTGTTGCGAAAGCGCTTGGATCTGGAATCGGAGAGACGTACGTCGTCATCTTCGCATTCCTCTTCGTTGCGAACAAATCGATGTTGGGCTTCACCCAATGGTCGAACAGACGATCCGCCACACACTGATTTGGTTGCCATTCCGTCGGTAAAACACTCATCCTTCGGCTCAATGAGTCTGCTAGCAGATTTAACCTTCCCGGAATATGAACTGCTTTCAAGGTAATCCTGTGATCCAGGCACCAGCAAAGCAGTTTCCATGTCATCATACAGAGACTGGGCGACTTCGTTCCGCCCTGGCGGTTTATGTAAGTCACTACTGTTGAGTTGTCTGAACGAATAAGAACAATCTTGCCCTGAACTTTCTGTAAGAAATGTTCCAGGCCCAGGACTACTGCTCTTAATTCCAGTAGATTGATATGTTCCTTCGACTGTTCCAGATCCCACAGCCCTGATATCGTGGATTCTTCCAGGCAAGCTCCCCACCACTCCATCGAGGCATCTGTATACACAGTTACCTGAGGGTGAGGAGGGGTTAGCATAACCCCCACCAGGAGATTCTCTGTCTTCAACCACCATTGCAGGTGGTGAATTAGAGGCTCCAACACTGACACATTCGAGTCCAGTGAACCTGTACTCTGGGTCCATTGAGTCATGAGAAATAACTGGATCGGCCGCCTGCGTAAGGCGGCCTGAGGAATGACTGCTTCCAACGAAACCATCAACCCCAGGATTCTCAAGTAAACCCGTGCCAGGACATGACGACTGTCGCACATTGACTGAACTACTGAGATGAGTCTCTGAACCCTCTCCTGAGAAGGATAAACATATCCTGTCTCTAGATCGAAGAACATCCCCAGGTAAACAAACTTCTTGGATGGAGACAGCTCTGATTTTTGAAAATTTATCAACCAGCCTAAATCTGTGAGAGTTTTCAAAACAATCTCCAGATTGGTCGATAAACTTTCCTGGGTGTGTGCTTTTAACAGCCAGTCGTCTAGGTACGTGTGGACTGCTATGCTTCTCCTGCGGAGGTATGCTGTGATCGCAAGAACCACACGGGTGAAAACCCGAGGAGCGGTGCAAATTCCGACGGGTAACACCTTGAATTCCCACTGTCTGCCCTGGAATGCAAACCTCAGGAAGCGTCGGAAACTCCTCGCTATGGGAATGTGGAAATAAGCATCCTTCAAATCTATTGAAGCTGTCCACATTCCCTTCTCCAAACCCGCCAACACCGAGCGCACAGTTTCCATCTTAAAACTGGGCGTCTCTATGAACTTGTTCAACGGCTTGAGGTTGAGAATTGGTCTCCACCCTCTGGTGTGTTTTGTTACTAAGAACACGGTTGAATAGAAGCCCGGACACTTTTGTGCCGGCTGAATAGCTCCTTTTAGTATGAGGGAATTTATCTCCTCCTCGATACACAACCTTTGATCCGGATCTCTCGGATTTGGCGTCCAGATGGGCACTAGAGACAGTCGCGATGGCGGGCCTGTCATCCAATCGGGATAATAATACCCGATTGAAAGCCATCGCAAGACTAAACGGTCCTGAGTCAACCGTTCCCACCCTTGCATGTGGTCGGCCAGCCGGCCTCCCACCGGTCCACCTACGGAGAGGTGGACATAAGGAGTGCAAGAGTGGCACTGTCTCCTTCGCCAGAAACACCGGAGTGGCTCTCACCGCGGTAACCGGCCCATCAGGCACGATTACCACGACCAGATCCTCGCGCGCCACGCCCAGCACCGCGCGCACCTCGGTGCGCGGGTGGCTGCCTGGCTGACTGCGCCCCCCCTCACTGCTGGCCGAATCGCACGCGGCCTAGGCCGACGCTGCGACGGTGGGTGGCCCCTGACCTGGCCACCTCCACCTCGAGCCTGCAGGGGACGATACGCAGGGGGTGCGGCGCGAACGCGCTCCAGACGGAGCACTTCAAACTGCTCGTGCAGCGCCCTCTGGTTATTGACCAGAGTAACTGTCTCCTGGAGGTGCCTACATCCCTCACCTCCAAAGAGACCAGGACCTGTCATAGGCGTACGCAGTAGCCTATTATACAGGTCCTGGGACGGGCACAGATTGTCCACGGCAAACGTGCGCCTCGCCCGGACACTCCTGGTCACCGCCCGAGTCATACAGTCCAGAGCCAGGTTGATACCATCCTGGATGGCTCTCTGGACCGGGCTCGGCTGGCACAATGCGGATGCCGTTACTACCCCCCTGTAACAGCTGGGAGACGTGGGACAGAGCGGCAATCGAAGCTCTCCCACTCTCCTCCGCATAACGCAACGCATTCGAACACAAGACTCCCGTGTCAGAACGGGAGCCTGGCCACGCATCTTCACCCAAAGCCGCGCGGTCATCCACGCTCGGCTTGGGTACCACACCGTACCTCTGGTAATCCAGGGGCACGATGCGGCAGCGCCTGGCCACCTCGCGAGGGGCCTACGCGAGAAACCCATCCGCCTTGATGGACGTCTCCGCCGCCTCGAACATGTCAACGACATGCTCAACCAGCGGCAGAGATGGCATTGCGCTAGCAGTAGCCTTACCAGCTAACCACGGCCTGTGATCACGCTGGCTAGCCGACTGCTCCACGGGCAGATCTGGCCTAACACTTACCAGCCACTGGCAAGCGTCCGACCAATCCTCTTCCGTGGCTAGCTGCGAGCGCTCTACAAGACGGGGGCCTTCGTCTTCCTCCTGAGCGCAAGCAGCAGAGCTTGACGGCGGATAAGCTGATACCCCTGGCAAGCCAGGGAAAGCATGCGGCCCCGAAAGAACAGGCATGCTAACCTGACTGGCTTGACCAGGAGCAGGCGCCGTGGTAGAGCGCGGGGCAGATACCGCCCCACCACGGCCCCGGCTAGCACCAGCGATACACTCGGCAAGCCGAGGTATGCGGTAGAGCTGGCCATCAGCATCGGCCAGGGCCACCTTCTGAGCCGTGAACTCTAAGCCATGGAATATGTCGCCTGTATTCCCCGCGAGGGGTGCACAGACGTCATAATCCATGGTCACGTCGCCAGACGGCGACCCCAACAGGTAATCCTCTTCCTCCTGGCCAGAAAGATTAGACTCCGGGTCAGCAAAGAGAGCTAACCCGGACTGGCCAGGAAAGGTGCCATAGGAGGTACTGGGACCCGCGGCGTGCGGATACCCCTGGACTGATAAGCAGCTCGCGGGTTCCAGCGACAGCCGTCCACGACCCCTCGGCGCGGCACCAAGCCTGCTGCCAGGGTCGTGGAACGCCACCACTAATGGGGCCACCTCTGAATCTTCGAACAACGGAACCGGCCTACGGAAAGGTGATTCAGCGGTGGGGATTACCTGCTCTGAAGCAGACGCCGAGGACGACAAAGGATTTGGTCCAGGAAGCATGCCACGAAGCAACTCTGGAACCAAATCCTTTATCGTCCTCTTCATCTCTCCCAACATCTCACTCCGGAAGGCCTCCATGTCCACCGCGGACGAGGCCTTCCTCTTACCTTTCTTACCTACACCCTCTCTCTTCGACTTCCTCTCCTCTCCTCCTCCACTACCTTGTCCTTCGCCTGCAAACACAGAAACTCAGACATTAACTCGCCCCCCCCCCCCATTGCTTGCATACCTCACACTTGAGCAATGGCCCACAGGGACTACAACTAAAGCACAGGTGAGGCACGAACCTATCCTTAAGGAAGCATCCACAGGACGAACAACCAGGTCTCTGAAACAGGACAAAGGACGAGGACAATGAGTAAGTCTGTTACGGGTAGAAAACTCAAAACCAAACTAAAAGAGAGGGAAATGATCATAAAGATCAATAATCATCTGAAAACCAGCGTTGGACAAAACTTTAATTGTTAATAAAGAGCAAGGCTGATTATGACATCATGATCCCATGACAGTAATTCAATCGATCCACACCAACAACCAGGCGTGCGGACGAATTGTATACATAACCAGAACATCTCACGAACGGTTATTCAGACTACACAACCATCAGATACACAACGATAACAATGGCAACTACAGTTAATTTTGTTAAATAATTAACCTCACCTCATATCATTACTTAGATACCCGACACCTTGTATAGACAAACCATCCAACGTGATGAACTGGAGCACTCCACCAACTGTACGCCTCTTAACTCTCTCCACCTTAGGGGAAGGAATTGGATCAAGAGGGCAAAGTGAGAAGACCTTTATACTAGGCCTCCGACTCACTGGACACAAAAATCATGGTTAGATAACCTAACAGTATTAGTAGGAAATGGAACCTTGGTGGAGAGAAACAAACCCTCAGATGCTGTGATGTCCATTACATATCCTAACAGATACCTGTGGACACAAACACAGAGAGAGATTAGTCTTATATAGCACCATGTTGAAATAAAACAACTAAAACAGGCGCCTATCACGGTAACCGCGAGTCCCGGAAACACATTACACCGGGGAAAACTCGCTAGAATATATTAGAAATCACCTGATACAAGGATCCTGCGCCGTCCTCCGGCGAAGCCACTCTGTCCGACATGATCCAGGCGATAATCCTTCCAATATATAGACTTAAAATGCGCTTTTAGAATTCTTATATAAGTGAAAGTGAAAAAACAACAAAAACATGTGTTCTCTCTGCCAATAAATTAGCAAAGAGGAAGTAGTAGTCGGCGCATGCGCGGTGGTGGGGCTGGCATCCGCCGGACTACCCTCTGTCTACCTGCCCAGTAGGGGCACCTAACTGTTTTTATTCTGAGTGTTTATTGAGTGAACGCCGATATTTAGCAATATCAAAAGTATTAGGGAGGTAAATATACTCTTGAAGTGAAAATCTATTTACTGCTAGAGGCACTATGGGAACCAATAACGCATACCTTGATAGCTTCCTTGGAGAAAATGGTGGCACAAAACAGATAATGGAGGCATATGATCTGTCACTCAAGTATATGATGGCATAATCAATTACATCATATGTAGGCTGACATCATAATCGTTATGACGTATCCAGCTCCATCATGAACATTTAAAATCTGTCGAGTTTACAAATTGTATGTTTTGATTGATTTACTATTTAATAAATATTTTGAAAGTAATCCGACTAAGCATTGTTATAATAACACCCAGTGAAATTAGTTTCAAAATATTAACCATCTTACTTGTATAGTTACCTTGAAATTGGGATTCTGTAAGCTCAGCATTCAAGATATATAAATTGACTCAAACACCAGAAGTGGGTGGGGCATAGCTAGAAATGGATCACTCTATTGAAGGAAGCATGGATGGATTTAGTTGAATATCAATCAAGGCACGATATTAAATGTGACATGAACCTATGATGGCACTATAATCTAATCGTCTGGAATTTTGAAAATGAATGTGGATATAAGTATTATATTTAACTGGATTGCTGGACCTAATTCATATGGCACCTGTTCATATCGTTCAGGGATAAAATATAATTAATCAGTAGGTTGACAATAACACTGATACTGTGATGAGAAAACATACTTTATCTAAGAGTATATTATTAAAATATTCAGTCACTGGCTCACCTGTTCACCCCTGTAGACGACGAATTCTGGAAAACAAAGACCACCGGAGCTTGGTCGCCCAATCACAGAATGGTGTCCAGGTGGTGCATGTGCCATCTTCATAGCACTGAACTGCAGGAATGATTTACCCAGGATCACACGACATAGCAACAGCTGCCTAATGACAAGCACAATGCATGGGATTAACACAAGGGAAATCAGATAAAGATCTTACGGCATAGCAACAGCTGCCTAATGACAAGCACAATGCATGGGATTAACACAAGAGAAATCAGATAAAGATCTTACGACATAGCAACAGCTGCCTAATGAGAAGCACAATGCATGGGATTAACACAAGAGACATCAGATAAAGATCTTATGACATAGCAACAGCTGCCTAATGACAAGCACAATGCATGGGATTAACACAAGAAAAATCAGATAAAGATCTTACGGCATAGCAACAGCTGCCTAATGACAAGCACAATGCATGGGATTAACACAAGAGAAATCAGATAAAGATCTTACGACATAGCAACAGCTGCCTAATGAGAAGCACAATGCATGGGATTAACACAAGAGACATCAGATAAAGATCTTATGACATAGCAACAGCTGCCTAATGACAAGCACAATGCATGGGATTAACACAAGGGAAATCAGATAAAGATCTTACGGCATAGCAACAGCTGCCTAATGACAAGCACAATACATGGGATTAACACAAGAGAAATCAGATAAAGATCTTATGACATAGCAACAGCTGCCTAATGACAAGCACAATGCATGGGATTAACACAAGAGAAATCAGATAAAGATCCTATGACATAGCAACAGCTGCCTAATGACAAGCACAATGGATGGGATTAACACAAGAGACATCAGATAAAGATCTTACGGCATAGCAACAGCTGCCTAATGACAAGCACAATGCATGGGATTAACACAAGAGAAATCAGATAAAGATCTTACGACATAGCAACAGCTGCCTAATGGCAAGCACAATACATGGGATTAACACAAGAGAAATCAGATAAAGATCTTATGACACAGCAACAGCTGCCTAATGACAAGCACAATGCATGGGATTAACACAAGAGAAATCAGATAAAGATCTTATGACATAGCAACAGCCGCCTAATGACAAGCACAATGCATGGGAGTAACACAAGAGAAATCAGATAAAGATCTTATGACATAGCAACAGCCGCCTAATGACAAGCACAATACATGGGATTAACACAAGAGAAATCAGATAAAGATCTTACGGCATAGCAACAGCCGCCTAATGACAAGCACAATGCATGGGATTAACACAAGAGAAATCAGATAAAGATCTTACGGCATAGCAACAGCCGCCTAATGACAAGCACAATGCATGGGATTAACACAAGAGAAATCAGATAAAGATCTTACGGCATAGCAACAGCTGCCTAATGACAAGCACAATGCATAGGATTAACACAAGAGACATCAGATAAAGATCTTACGGCATAGCAACAGCTGCCTAATGACAAGCACAATGCATAGGATTAACACACGAGAAATCACGGGGTAAAGAGCAAGCAGATTGCAAAACTTCGGAATGTTTAGATTTTTAGAGGACTTTTAAATTCTGAATATGATCCAAACCCAGATCCCAGTTTTTAATTTAAGAACATTACCAAAGATGATCCTCGTGGCATCAACAACCTTTCTTGTGTTAAAATTTGAGTCAAATCAGATTAGTTCTTTGTTTCTGTGATACAGCTACAGGCAGTCAGACGCACGCAGACTTGGATGCACAGTGCATCGCACGCACGCACGGACGCACGCACGCACGCGCACACGCACACGCACGCACACGCACACACACACACACACAAATACAATACTTACACACCGGGAGTAATATAGGGATCCATTTCTAGCTAAGTTCCGCCCACACTTTGCGCATGGCGGGATCGATTTATATACTGTGGATCGTGAATTCCCAGAATCACATCGGCAGTCAAATTAATTTCAAAATATTCTGTATACGTGTATGAGTCATTCGACACAGGTTTAGATTAAATAGGCTCAATAGTTGAGTAGTGAAGCGAACTCGCATAGGATCCTTACACGCAAGTTTCGGTGAACTTGTGCCATTGGTGTGTACCACCCCCCCCCCCCCACCCTTCAAAATGACATTCAGACAGGCAGCCACACAGACAGATAGACAGACAGACAGAAATTAACCGTCTGAATTGAATGTCTATGGTGAATTTACAATTTAATCTAATTTAATTTAATTCATAATTTAATTTAATGATGATGATGATGATGATGATGAATGAAAACTTCAGCTGCAATCAGTTTCTCTTCAACCTTTTCTCGTGTTTTGTCCACTGCGAGCATCATCAGCTCCTTTAGGTTCTTTCTCCACTTTATGGGTCCTAGATTACTTTCTTTGAGGTCTGATAGCAAAAACACTTCAAGAGTTGATGTTGTGGCTTCCTTTGCATGCATGGTATCTGTTGTCACCTACCAAGTGCTGCAAATTCTACTGCTTTCCGATTACGCATATTTTCTGGCATTCGAAGAACATGTCCGAAGATAAACCATCGCTGTTCTGCTACCGTCATAAATAGTGGCACTGTGTTATGCAGGTTGTAGTGCCACATTTCATATCAGACTGTGTGGCATGTGATGATTTGTAATGGCTTGCAGATGTTTGTGGTGACATACATCAAGTTTGGTCAAGAGGGCTTTTAGAGCACTCCAGCTGTTGCAATGGACACTTTCATTTTTAGCTATGCCCCGCCCATCTCTATCTAAGCTTCAACCACACCTCGCTCGTGTTGGGATCAATCGATCTCTGAACTTCCTGACTACCAGTTTCCAGAAGACTATACAGGTAAGCTGTTGAATATTTTGAAACTAATTTGACTGCGTGCTGTTGCCCAGTGCCCAGCCAAATTAGTTTCAAAATATTCAACAGAATATTTATTAAATAGTAGGCATACAATTCTAACAACAACGCATAGTTCGTCTTCTAATATGCGTTCTTGACGTACTTATCAATGTTCATGACATCATACATTATGATGTCATTCTACACGTCGCATAGTTGATTATGACATCATAGGATGGATCGATAAAGTGGAAAGGTCTATTGTATAATTGTATAGCATTATGGAAACACATGTAGCATCATATAGTTGCATCGTGACTTTAAATGGGAATTTTAGAGCCACAAATCCACAACTTCCAAAAGGACTGAAAGGCGATATCTTCTGTTACAAGCGAGGTCCATTGTCGATAGAGCTGCAGAGGGAACCCAAGATTCTGCTCTTCCACCACCTCTCAGTGGCCTGATGAGGCATACTGTCATCATTCATTTCTGTGGTGTCCGATACGTATATGTCAGCGAACTCTGTTTTGGCTTTGTGTTTGCAGCCTCGAGCTGTTCATTTCCTTGTCGCTGTTGTGGTTACCTTGAATTTAAGTTTCTGGGACTTCCAAGTGCAGTATTAAAATCGACTCATACGTATAACGTAGGCGGAGATTAGCTAGGAAATATGTGGGTCATAACTAGAATTTCAGTCTGGCTAAGTACATACCTGTGGCAGATATAACAAGAACGATTTTTATGTACAGGACAGCCAGTGCCACCTCCGATACCATAAACATACTGGTTACTTTTAGAGCTATTCTCTGCAAAGTAGATACCTGCAAATAAGAGACAATTGCAATCATTTAGCGATGGGAAATCCTAGCAATACTGATCAGCTAACCTGTGTAACATCACTGTGCGTGCCTGCCTGCCTGCCTGCCTGCCTGCCTGCCTGCCTGCCTGCGTGCGTGCGTGCGTGCGTGCGTGCGTGCGTGCGTGCGTGCGTGCGTGCGTGCGTGCGTGCGTGCGTGCGTGCGTGCGTGCGTGCGTGCGTGCGTGCGTGCGTGCGTGCGTGCGTGCGTGCGTGCGTGCGTGCGTGCGTGCGTGCGTGCGTGCGTGCGTGCGTGCGTGCGTGCGTGCGTGCGTGCGTGCGTGCGTGCGTGCGTGCGTGCGTGCGTGCGTGCGTGCGTGCGTGCGTGCGTGCGTGCGTGCGTGCGTGCGTGCGTGCGTGCGTGCGTGCGTGCGTGCGTGCGTGCGTGCGTGCGTGCGTGCGTGCGTGCGTGCGTGCGTGCGTGCGTGCGTATAACTATGGTTTACTGAATTTTTATCTTCCAATACAGTTTCATCTTAGCATCCATTCTGACTCATATTGCTGAAGGGTTACAGCAACAAGTTTACTGTAGTGCCTTGTCAAGAGATGCACTAGAATCATGACCATGACGTACAGAGGAATAAGGATAATAAGATCAACCTTGAATTCACTATATCTTTTCTTCAAATCAACCATATGAGCAAGGTCCTATCGCACGGTCTCGCCCTCCCACTAACGCTCCCGTGTCGAGTCCCGTGCTTGCAGGCTTCTGGGCTTAGTCCGCGAAGGCTAAGTCCGCGAAACTTCATAAATGAGGTCAGTCAACTACCGCCTAATAAAATTGCTCGGTTATTATTATCCTACTAATAATTAATCACAGATTGAAATTCGTGTCTCGTAAGCTCTCCATCGAGGTTGGCATGAAGCTACGCCTCCATTTTTAGATTTATAGCGAGATTGAAGTAGGGAGAAATCTGAACCACTACCTGAAAACCGGCAGCAAACATAGCAAGAAATTGCGGGTTTGCAAGTATGGCATTGAACAGCGAAGCCATGTGAGTGGGCGTATGTTAGTACGATGCCATATGATAGGTACCCAGGTAGGCTGTTGAATATTTTAAAAACACTTTGACTGGCATATGCCTTAGGCAGAAACAGTATCCCGGCAAGTTATTTTCAAAATATTCAACATACTATGAACTAACTTATACATTGTCATATCTGGTCTGGAGGGTTTACCACTTGAAACTCCAGTACCTCAATTTCAAGACAACTATACAAGAAAGTTGTTGAATATTTTGAAACTAATTTGACTGGAACCTGCTGCAACAGCTTCCTGTAAAATTAGTTTCAAGATATTCAACAGAATATTCCTAAATACATTATATAAGATTTGGTTTTAATTGTTACACCTGAAAATAGAGACTTCCTTCCACAGACACAACAACACTTGTGTGTACATAACCCTAGTACAAATGTCAGCAATTATTTCCAGTACAGAGCAGCTGGATGGACTTGATAGCTTACACCCATATCATTTTGGACATGAACAGTTACGATGTACTGAATCCTGCTGAATGCTAATTCTGTGGTCCAATAAATGAAAATTAGTTTTAGCCTTCACCACGTTCTAATATATTACTAGATGTGATGAAAACAATTTAGAACAAAATTCTCACAGAAGATAACTGTAATACTAGAAATTGTTGTTCGACTCAGAGGGCCCCGCAATCACTGAAAATACCTTTGTCTATGTTGTTAGGTAGCAATTTTATTCAAAGCCTTCACATTATTAAAAAAATTTAAATAAAGTAAAAAAAAATTTAAAAACTTAAATGAAATAAATACGGAAATTTTGTATCTATGAAGGATGAAGGTGAATCTTTCAAAAGGAACAGCTACCCATCATAAAGAAGTCACCTGCAAGGTTTCATTACATTAATTTAAGCACTTCTGTATATCCCGTTTACAAGCATATTAATAAAAATCGCAAGTTTTTGCATTAAAAAAAGATTTTCACCCAAAGTCTTGGCCCTATAAAGGTGAATTCTTCAAAAGGCACATCTGTGGATCATAACTGAGGCATATGACAAGTTTCATTAAAATATCTTAAGCAATTCTGTATGATATGGTGTTTACGAGGAAATTGACAAAAATCATGAGTTTTTGCATTAAAAAGCCCATTTTCAACCAAAATATAGGACCTATAAACGTGAATTCTTCAAAAGGCACATCTACGTATTATAACTGAGCGAGACACCAAGTTTCATTAAAATATCTGAAGCGGTTCTGTATGATGTGGTGTTTACAAGAAAATTTACAAAAATTGTGAGTTTTTGCATTAAAAAGCTAATTTTCAACCAAACTATAGGACCTATAAACGTGAACTCATCAAAAGACACATCTGCGTATCATTACTAAGGCATACACCAAGTTTCATTAAAATATCTGAAGTGGTTCTGTATGATATGCTGTTTACAAGGTACTGTTGACAGACAGATGGACAGATGTGATTACTATAGGGCCGTAATAAAGAGATTGCGTTAAACTGCAATTCATAGCAGCAGTCTATTGAATCTGAACCGAATCGATACAGGCCTTCGATAGTTGTCCCAGAAATCAATATTTGTATAATTTTTTAGGTTTTCCAACAATAGACATATTTCTCTGAAATCTACGCTCAAGGAAGGTGTTTTTGAGAAGCATTCATACACCAAATTTGAAGTGAATTAATGCAGGCTTTCTAGAGATTTGACTTTTAAATTTTTTGGGGCGGTTTCTTTGCCAAATATTGACAGATTTCAATGAAACATAAAAACAAGTGAGATAGTCACATAACACACAATTACACACTAATAGTGAATCCAGAATACACAGAGATGACAGATGGATAATGCATAGCTGTTGACTCCAGACGACAATGGATCTTTCCGGTTTTAACTATGCCCCGCACATCTCCAGCTATGCTCAACCCAAACCTCGCTCGTGTTGGGATCGATAGATCTCTGACCACCCTGACTATCAATTTCCAAAAAACTACACAGGTAAGCTACTGAATAATTTGAAACTAATTTGACTGGGTGCTGTTGCTGCGTCCAGTCAAATTAGTTTCAAAATATTCAACAGCATGTTTATTAAATAGCAAAGAATTACAAATACATACAATTCATACGACGTGTCGGACTCTGAGATTTGGTGAAGGTTTATATGGAACCCTTTGTGACGTAATGATTGTGACGTCATCATACATGCGTTGAGCTGATTATGACGTCATACGAGGTCAGATGATGGGTCGATACTCTGGAAAGGTGAATTGTTGGAACTAACCTGCACCGAACATTCCCCCAATGTATGCATGTCGTTCATCAAAGCCTCTATATACTATTGCATTGATGAATGGTGATCCATGAAAGAGTCGCCGCTCATTGTCTTTGCCATGATTCTCCTCGGCTACTTCTTTAAGACGGTTGTGATATCTGTCCCATAGCCTCTTGTTGCGGATCTTCTGGATCTATGGAAACAATGACGCATACAGTCAAACATGATCAAGAGGCACACCTGCCTGTTAGGCAGAGATAGTGTTCCTTTAAGACTTCTGCTCACTTTAATGGTCAAACAAAAGCAGCCTCTGTCCTGTTGTCCCGTGGAATGCAGGGCAAGATAATTTTTGAAAATTCACCACTGGAATGACTATTCTTGATAAGCAAACAAGTGGTAAATGTTAAAACAATGTCTTGGCCCTCAAATGAACACTGAATGAGCATAAATCTAGATATATTTGGCAAATGTTGAGCATTCAAAAATTAATAGCAGCTTAAGTATTAAGCCTTGTTTATACCAGCCATAAAGAACTCCAGCCAGTCACTATGCTGAAGGCGCCTAAGCTACAATAATTAGAAGATCTACGGTAAATTGCTGGAACATTCCATCACGTGACCATAACATCAGTCTAAATTGTTTCAGAATCGATCCCATAGAATTCAGTCATAACCTCAATTCTCAAGTTATTTAGCTAATAAAGTGGACATTTATATCGGTGCTAATGGATTACTGCGGTGCTAACAAGTAGTAGTGGAGATTTCTACGTTTTAACATCGACATATTTACCAGCACTCTTGTCAGTTGGTGTTGGTTTCTCGCTTGGGAATGAGTTTCGCCTGTTTTCGATATGTAACGTAATTTTGAACAAAATGGATATACGGAAATTGAAGAGACATATCAATTTTTATCTCGGCATTTTCGTTGCTTTGTTGTTCATGAAGCAAGTTTCGCCCGAGATCGGTGAAACAACATAAAGTGAGGAGACAAGAGACTAATTCGTCAGGCAGGTCAGAGCTAGATTTGGACAAATAAAGGGTTGATATATGTAGTAGTAGACTTCCTACAATATTATCATAAACTATAATATTGTCATAAACTGCAGCCTTCCTACTACAATATTATCATAAACTATAATATTGTCTGTCATAAACTGCCCATCAGCATTTGAGGTGTTGGGGGCTCTCATTCGGTGATAAAGTTCCACTCGGTTTCTGTAAAAAAATTCCTGGTTTCAGTAAAACGCATTTTTCAACAAAATGGCTAACCCGGAAATTGAACAGACATTAGAACGATTCGGCGGCCTGGTCAGGACTATATTTGGACATATATATTGTTAACATGTACTAGTAGACATTTCTACAGCATTGGAATCAACTGTGTGTCAGCATCGCAGTGTTTTCTTTCTCCTTCGCTAATGAACTCGTAACCTGGTTGCGGTAAAACGCATTTTCAACAAAATGGCTACTAGGAAATCGAAGTGACAGAAGACTAATTCGTCGGTGAGCTCAGAGCTAGATGTGGACAATTATATGAATTGGAGTTCGTCTAAACTTAGAGCAGAACATTAAAATGCGGGAATTGTGACACCAGGATCTTTTAGCTTGCAAATATTACGTAAACTTTATGTTGACAATGCAAAGGCAATCAATTTATCAAAAAATAGTGCGAATAGTGCGACACAATCCGTGGGCCTGGGACCAAGAACGGACTCTACAAATACTAATTCAGCAGCCAGCGATTGTTTGTATAATGAAGGAAACGTTAACCGTGATAGGCCTATGGCTCCGTTTGCATTCAGTGACAATGTTGCTTCACCTGGGACGAATCACTCGCAGATGAATTTTCCATCTCGAAATAGTTCAGCAAACATGACCACGCCCATAGATTCGGCCATTTCGGGGACACTTCGGACAATCATAAAGCAGACTCTTGCTGGGATGCAGCAATCTTTGAGTAATTTTGCCCCAACTGTCAACCTCCCTGGATTTACACTTCAACAAGCATATCAGCGTGCTAACCATCCACCAGACGCTGAACATGCGTGTGGAAGTAGTAGCTGCTGTTCTCATGGGAAGCAACTTGATAGGTCTAGGCAGCAGTTTCATCTTGGCAGTGGCCGTCGGTTTGGTGTATCGCCAGAGGAGTTGCTGCATATGGTCTTGATGTCTCCTTCCTTGCGACGACAGATTGTTGAGGGTAAGGATGTCAATCTCGCTTCTCTGCTAATACCCTATTATGATGTATCCACCCATGACACAGACTCGAATAGGGAAGACCATAAGTTGAAACGTTCGCTTTCCTTAGGGGAATTTATTACGGCTTTTGGTCGGTTCAAGCGCACTATGAGTCAAACTCCCAGACTGAGGTGACGAGCTGGACAAGTACGAGGCGATTATAGTGGGAATTTACAATTCTTATGGGAACAAATTTTACGAATATCATAAGATGTTTTTGCTTAAGAGTGCAAATGCCCTGCAATTGCATGGTTTGAAGGTGGACTGGTCGATCAGACCGGGATCTATTGCAACTTGTGACGGGGGGAGCTCGTTCGCGATTCTGCAACTCTATTGGGGTGAGGCGTCGCATGAAACTGCATTCTTCAACAAAATTTCATCAGTTGTGACTCTTCCACCCAGTGTAAATGTGGGTGCGCGTCTTAACTTTGCTGGTAGTCACATTTCTCAGACAGATATGCATGGTAGGAGACGTCTTTTTCATAACGGCACAGAGCTATGCAATAACTTTAATTCAGTCCAGGCCGTTTCAAGCCACTATGCATTCATGATCATATTTGCAGCAAATGTAAATCCAAAGGACATGGTGCTGAAAAATGTCCAGGATTTACGAAAGCGATTCAGCCATATTACAGGAAGAAGTGACTGGACTCAGGAGTGGACAATGTCGTTACCACGCCTGTAGATGTTGGACAGTTGGAAAAGGAATTGGAGGGCCATGGAGACTCTAACTTTGTTTCATACCTTATTGATGGTTTTAGTTTTGGATTTGACACTATGGTAGACACTACTGATATTCAAACTATGGAATGCAGGAATCTGCAATCAGCGCTCCAGCAGAAAGCTATAGTGAGTCAGTTAATTGACAGCGAAGTGGCCAAAGGTTATCTTGCGGGCCCATTTCAGAAACCACCCTTTCCAGTATATAGTTTCACCTATAGGGATTGCCGAAGGGAAGTATTCTGGGAAGAAAAGGCTGATTGTCGACCTCTCATCACCTCATAGTAACAGTTTGCATTGTAGTATTAATGATTTGACAGATAAAGTGACTTAAGTGAAGATTGATGACGCCATTCGACAGATTGTACGATGTGGTAAAGGGGCAAAAATGTGCAAAACGGACATCATTGATGCCTTCAAGTTAGTTCCCATATCACCACAGTAATATCTTTTATTTTGTGTCAGATGGGAAGGCTTGTATTATTTTTATAGGCATCTCGCCTTTGGGTGTAGATCGAGCCCTAGAATTTTTTACTCTTTCTTCAGCCATATGTCGGATCGTGACAAAGAATTATGGTGTTGATTTTATCTTATATCTGTTGGATGACTTTCTAACCATTGACAAACCAGATTTTGACGCTGAGAGGACGATGGCCATCTTAACTTTGCTGTTTAACAAACTGAATATTCCTTATATATAATCTTAGACTCGGACAATATGCAAGCCCGTCTTCCCATGAATAAGATCGATAGGATTTCAGCATTGTTGAACACTTTTTTACATTGTAAGTCATGCACTAAATTGGAACTATTGAAACTTCTGGGACATTTGAGTTTTGCCAGTCGGGTCAATCTGGCTGGTAGATCATTTGTTTCATATGTGATGGTTTGGCATTTTCAGTTAAGGAACTTCATCACTACGTGCATTTAACTGCAGAAAGCCGTGAAGATATATTTATGTGGAAACTCTTTTTAAACCAGTGGAATGGGGTGTCCATGTTTCATGATGCATCATTGACTCCTGCCGCTGACTATGGAACTATTTACGGATACATCATCAACCATTGGTTATGGGGGGGTATTTCCAGGGCCTGTGGTTTTGTGAAAGGTGGCCAGACGACTTCCACTTAATGGTGGATGATAATCTTTCCATGGCATTCCAGGAATTATACCCCATTGTTGTAGCAGCGCTCCTTTGGGGGACCCAGTGGTCCTCTAAAAAGATTTAATTTCACTGTAACAATCTAGCTACTGTCAATATTATTAATAAAGGGAGATCTAAGTTGACATCCATAATGCACTTAATGAGACATTTGACGTGGTGCGCGTTGCAAAATTCTTTCACTGTGTATGCGCAACATGTACCAGGTAAATCTAATAACATTTCAGACGCTCTTTCACGATTTCGGATGGAACGATTCAGATGTCATGCGCCAGCGGCCCACAAGAACAAGAGTCCATGCCCACCAGTCTCAGAGGTGCTGTGGAGCTGTTGATTTATTGTGTGTCGCATTGTCATAAATATCTGAAGCTCAAACATTCTACCACTAAGTTATATCTCTGTGGAATACGATTTCATTTGTTAGCTCTGGGGTGCTTAACCCCTTCAGTGATCCGTCCTGTGGCGGTTTGGCACGCTTGCAACTTGTTATGTGTGAGGTTAAATGGGAAGATGCGCAACCTCATTCACTAAGATATCCTGTTACTTTTAATGTACTGTCGCTTATGTGTGCACGCTTACAGAAGGGTTTGTTCAATGGAGAGATAGATTTTAAGTTGGAAACAGTGTGTATTGCAGCCTTCTTTGGGTTCCTCCGATGCAGAGAATTTACATGCTTATCCCCCTTTGATCCATCGATTCACTTGTGTATGGGAGATATCTCCTTTACCACCAACCATGCCAGCCTAGTGTTAAAGACTTCTAAAACAGATCCTTTCCATCGGGGCGTTAGTCTCAAATTATTTTGTATCTGTACAGCTACACAACGTGTATGCCCAAAATGCATCCACGAACATTATGTTCTCCATAGGTTGCGATCCAAGGCTATGCCAGCTGATCCCCTATTTGTCACAGATACTGGTAAAGCATTAACGCGCAATGAATTTATTAGTTATATGCGTCGTATTCTCCAGGTTTGTGGGCTTAAACAGGACCTCTATAATGGACACTCATTTAGAATTGGAGGAGCTACTACTGCCACCACTAGTAACGTTGAAGCCCATCTCATAAAGACTATGGGCAGGTGGTCCTCCAATTCATATTGTAGGTACATCAGAATATCACCTTCCACATTAAGGACAGCTCAGTTAGCTTTGGCTGAATCCGCTGGCCCTGGGCCAAGCTAAGAGCTGGTGAAAAGGTTAGTGTTCAGTTCGAGAACGTCTTTCAGGGTTGTGATCCTAAATAATGGGGGCAGCCAAAGCAGGCCATTCGAAAAATGAGCAATAACTTTGCAACTCGTAAATAAGCATCTTACATGTTTTGTTTTTGTTTGTTTTGTTTTGTTTTTGTTCACGTTTGGGGAGTCAGGCTAACTTATTTACAAGCTGTGTTGTAGCAATGACTAGTCATGAGCAACAGCTTTAAGAACCGATACCATTCTCAAGAAACACATGCCTGATCATAATGGACAGAATTAATTGTAAAGCGGCTATTTAAATCTGAACACGTTACAGCTCAATTAGCATCAACGGAGGAATCCATAACTCGCTATGGCCCGCTCATTTCTAGCAAGGTTTCAGTTTCACACAATTTATACAGGTCCTGGGATCGATTGAAACTTTGGAACCGGGACTAGCAGAATTAATATTCCAAGGAAACTATACATGTAAGCTGTGGAATATTTTGAAAATACTTTGACTTGGCAGCAACAGCTCCGAAGTAGGAATAAGTTTCAAGACGCAGGTACACCCAATAGACGGCTTATTAAAAAACATACTATTCGTACACATCCATGACAGACTATATTGCCACCTTCATGGCAGAGTTAGGTTCTTTTGACTGTGATGTCAGCTAACATGTGATTTTTGCGATTATCCTGTTGGATACTTGGGTGTCAGATACAATCCCAATACTAGAAAGAACGTAAACTGCTCAATAATTATGAATCAAAAAAGCATCCTCTTTTGTTTCCACGAGAATTGTTAATACTTACCAGATGTACTATTATGATAATGTCTATTATCTAGTCTAGCTCAAAATAAACAATTCAAACTCCGCACTCTCCTGGTCCTGCCCATACTGTGTCCGGGAATTACCATAGCCGCAGGTACCGAGTCAATTCCCAGTCACAGTCAGATTCGTCTTATGACAAACAGCGAAAGCAGCTCAGCCTCACCTCAGCGGGGCGGCTGAGGGAGGGCCATAGTACATCTGGTAAGTATTAAGAATTCTCGTAGAAACAAAAGCGGATGCTTTTTTTATTCTACTTCGAATAATACTTACCAGATGTACTATTATGATAAACTCCGGATTTCGACAGCCAAGAAATACCAGTGGGAGGAGGTGAGGCTCGAACCAGCACTCATCTACCATCCAACAGAGAAGGTTGTGATGAGACTATAACCCTGGCATACGCTTGGGTTCTGCCATCTGACTCATAGAATGCTAAACTTCCATGGTCTAGACCGCGCTCTGCCCCCCCCCCCCCCCGCCCTCATTTGTCCACACAAATTCCAGAGGGCTGTCAAAACGGGGAGCAGCACCCACCAGACCCGGGTCAGCACCAAGTCTCAGCTAGGGCAGTTCAGTAGAGTGCAAAGAAGCTACTACACCCTCTAATTTTGAAAAAAACATCAGTATATCGATTAGAATTTCAAATTGGAATGAGTCTTATGTCTGCAAAAGAATAAGATGTTCTTGTCCAGACTATTTACTTAGATAGTCTGGTATTTCGACTATAAGTAAACTTAAAATTAGTCACTTAATTAATGTAAACACTCACCATTTTGCGTGCTTGGTCTTTTTAGTTCATCACAGGAGCTCGGCCCAATCCACGGTCGTTCTCAGGTCATGTGCATGGCCATTGTTCAGTGCAAGTGGAAGAACTTGTGATGTGTGCGAAATAGTGGTCATATGTGGCTTAGTTCAGAATCGATAAATTGGCGACGGCTACCGGATTAAGTGCGCTGGAGATGTCGCGAAGGTAGAAATCAGCGAATGACGACTTGGCATGCCATTGTACTAGACATCACCTCCTCTAATGAGACACCCGTATAAAGGGCCGATGCTGCTGCTAGTGCTCGGACCTGATGGGCATTCGCACGATCAATCTGCTTTCCTGTAGCGATTTTGTGCGACATCTGAATAGCATCGACTATCCAACGAGAAATAGTATTTTTCGAGGCATGCAAATGAGGAGCTTTGAGACATAACCACAGAGATTTCGGGTCATCTCTCCAATCGTCAGTACATTTTTTATACATTTTCAGACATCTGACAGGACACCAAGCAGAAGAGTTTGGGTCATGTTTAATTAAACTTGGCAAATTGATCGGCTGTCCTGGATATTTAAGTGACTGATTCTTTGCCAGGAAACAAAGACGTGGAAGTAGTCTTAAACCTTCACCCGTGATGACAAAACGGTCTTGTTCGGCAGAAAGCGCATGAATTTCGCACGCTGCTGCAACCAAGAAAACTGATTTAATAGTTAACAGTTTAATATCTATAGATCTAATCAGTTCAAAGGGAGCATGCCCTAAAACCTGTAGAACAAGAGATAGATTCCATGCTGGGATAGGAATTGCCTGTCTAGGTCGCAGATTGCTCATTCATTTAAAGTGTCATTCTCCACTCCTTCAATGGCCAGACTGCGAATGACTGAAGCTAATGCAGACTTATATGCTGCTAGGGTTGAAGGTACAAGTTTGTCAACTTCGTATAAATGACAGATAAAATCTGCAACGTGTTGAACAGATGCAGAAAAGGGATCGACATCTCTTCCATTACACCACTCTGCAAATTTGTTGATTCTATAATTATATGTTTTAGTGGTTGACCCTCTTCTGGCTGAAGCAACAAACTTCGCTGCTTGCTCAGAAAAGCCACCCTTAATTGCACGCTGCTTGATAACATCCATGCAGTCAATTTGAACATTTCTGGTCTGTCGTGGAAATACAGACCCCTGTTCTGAGAGATTAGATCTCTTCTGTCTGAAAGAGGGATTGGATTGCAGACCAGAAGGTCCAGCAGATCCGTAAACCATGATCGGCCTGGCCAATAAGGGGCAATCAGTAGTACTTGGCACATACACTCTCTTATCTTTGCCAGAACTTTTGGGATGAGAATCGTTGGAGGATACGCATACGCGTACATTCCCTTCAAACTTATCGCCAGTGCGACTACTGCTAGAGCTAGCGGGTCCGTTACCATCTTTGCGTTCTGTTTGATCGCAAACAGGTCCACATTTTGCTTGCCCCAATGTTTGAATAGAACCTCCGCTACCGATTGGTTGAGCTGCCACTCCGTCGGACGACAAACCGTCCTTCGACTGAGAGCATCTGCTAAGATGTTCAGTCTTCCTGGAATGTGTGCTGCCCGAAGAATAACATTCCTCTCTTGGCACCACAGCAAAAGGTTCCAAATCATCATACACAACTCCGGTGATCTCGTCCCGCCTTGGCAGTTCAAATAAGACACCACTGTTGAGTTGTCTGTCCTTACTAGGACAATCTTGTCTCAGATTAAGCTCTCGAATTTTCGAAGTGCTAACGGCACTGCTAATGATTCCAGAACATTGATATGTTTCTGCGCATTGGTCCGATCCCATTCCCCTGACACTGACTGATCGTCCAATACCGCTCCCCAACCTGTCGTTGATGCATCTGTGAAGATGGACATCTGTGGTTGAGGAGGTTGTAGAGGAAGACCTTGCAGGAGATTCTGTTCTGATAACCACCACTGAAGGTGGAATATCAATGGTTGTTTTACTGGAATTTTCAGAGATAACGGATCCGTTCTCTGAGACCAGAATGACATTAGATACATCTGAATTGGCCTGCGCCTGAGCGCCGCATAAGGAACCACTTTCTCCAGGGACACTAGTAAACCCAGTATCCTGAGAAATTGGCGCGCCGTCAGAAAGGCTCCTAGAGAAACTGACTCCAGAACTGCAATCAAACTCTTGACTCTGCTCTCCGCCGGAAAAGCTACGCCGTTTCTGAGGTTGAAAAATATTCCCAGATAAACAAACTCCTGGGATGGAGTCAATTCTGATTTCTCTAGATTCACAATCCATCCTAGATCCTTTAGTAAGGCTAAAACTACCTGAAGATTGTTGCGCAGCGTGACTGGATTCCACGCCTTCAGCAGCCAGTCGTCTATGTAAGTATGAACAGCTATGTTTCTCCTGCGAAGATAAGAAGTCATGGCGAGAACCACTTTGGTGAAGACCCTCGGTGCTGTGGTCAGGCAGAATGGAAGCGCATTGAATTCCCAAACATTGTCTTGGAATGCAAAGCGAAGGTATTTCTGAAAAGGAATTGACATTGGAATATGAAAATATGCATCCTTCAGATCTATCGACACTGCCCACATGCCTTTTCTCAGCCCTGTCATCACCACTGCTACAGTCTCCATCTGAAACTTTAGAGAAAGAATAAATTTGTTCAACGGTTTGAGATTGAGAATTGGTCTCCAACCTCTCGTACGTTTCAGAACGAGGAACATCATCAAATAGAAGCCTAGGGAGGACTGACTGCGGACTAGATGAATCGCGTTCTTCCGCTGAAGAGCTTCGATTACTGAGCAAATGGCATCTAGACGATCGGATTCCCTTGGAACGGGAGTCCACACTGGAGTCGATGTTAACGGAACTAACGATTGACGGGTGAGCCAGTCCGGTTCGTAGCCGTTTCTTAACCACTGACAGACTAAACAACCTGGCACGACCCGTTCCCATTGGCTTGAGAACAGTTGAAGTCTGCCTCCGACGGTAGGAATCTGCACACAGCTGGCGGTCGATATTGAACAATAAGACGCTAAATCGCTTGGGTGAAGATTCTCGACTCCCTTTGTTCCCGACGTCACCGGAACTGATTCCGCCGGAAACCCATCAGGACCGGCCTCCACGGCCGCCCCGCGGTTTCTTAGAATGACAGCCCGGGACCGCCGCCACGGCTATCCTTATGATAAGCGCCGCGACCCAAACCGCCACCCTTCCTGTCCTCCTCATACAGCCTCTTATTAGAGGACTTGTATGAGGATGAACAGCCAGGTCCCTGTGATCCGGATGCCCGATGGACATCACGGCCAGAAGGACGGAAGGGCGATCTCTGGCGCTGCCTCTGTTGCTCATGCCGATGCTGTTTGTAGGACTGCTGCGGCTGTGTCCTCTTAGTCGACTTCCACGACTTGTCGACTAATTCCTGCTCAGCGACCATTGACGCGACCTTGGATAAGGCTTGCCATGCCGAGCCGCCGAATAAGCCTGGACCAATGAAAGGCGCAGAAGATAACGCAGCCCTCATCTCAGGTCCTGGTTCTACACAGTCGAGAACCATTCTCCTTCGCTCCGCCAATGATCTGGTGATCACCCTGGCCAGGCAATCCTGGGACAAACGCATGGTGTCCCGGACAACTCCGGGAGCAGCCTCTGGCACTTGTCCACCTTCCGCCATGCAGGTCAGCATACCCTGCAGGATGGTACATCCGTGCGAGAGCGCAGCCATGGCTGCCCTCGCGGCATCTTCAATGAGCGTTAGCTCATTAAACGGATCTTTATTGGCCTGGGAAACTAAGGGACGGGAACGCCCCTTCGATTTGCCAGCCAATGGCTTATTCAGCGCCTCTCGCTCCCCGACGGAAAGCCGTGGAACCCAGGCATACTGATGGTAGGCCAGCTCCGGAAAACGGACCCTACTCCTTATCCCCTTCAGGGCTTTGGGCAATGCATAATCTGGCTGAACTAGACGATACGCCGCAATCTCCAACATGTCAGAAGTCTGCGTGTCCAAAGGGAGCGTTGGCATGGCTGAAGAGCCACTTGACAGAGCCCTAGCCGCTCGCTCTGACATCCGTTCCCTCGCCGGATCGCGCCGAGATCCTTGATCCGATGCCAATCCGAGATGGTCGGACATCCAGCCAAGGACCTGCACCCATTCAGCTTCGGTGCAAAAAGAGGACTCGTTCATCAATGGACTACCGTTCTCATCTTCCTTCTCACCCTTGAATGAGTAGGCCACCGACGATCCATGCTGAGAGCTATGGCCCGCACTTCTTCCAACATGAAGCGCATCTATAGCCTGACTACTAGCGGCACCAGTGTCCAACGAATCGCCAGACGGATTCACCGCAGTCCATCGGCTCCAGCACGGGAGACGGGACTACAGCCGCTTTCACCACGGTAGATGCCGGTACTCCGAGAGGAGCCGCACCTAACGCCGCCGGGATGTCGCTAGGAACCGCAAAACACGGCTCCAACGACAACGCGGGTTGAGCAAAATCCGGGTGGAAAATGCCCGACGGAACATCGACATCACCACCCTCTTGGCAAACCCATACAAATCCCGAGGGAGATCCCTGGGATGTACCTGGTTCAGCCGTCAACGAAATATCCGGCATGCCGGAATCTTCCATTAGAAGATCTTCCCCCTCCGCCGTCGGCTCTTGAGCCAAGGTCAGAGAAGGGACAGGTGCTTGTCCCTCAGCAGAACTAGCCGGACCACCGAAAGGTTGCCCTGCACTAGCCTGCACTGTCGGGATCGTGGATTGCAAGGACTCAAACATTGTCTTGAACTGGGCCGCCCATACGCCCAATGCTGTATCCATTTGCTCGTTAAGACGATCTTCCAGTCCTCTCACTGACACCTGATCCAGCTTGGCCGCCTTGTCCCTCGCGATCCTCTCCAAGCGCGCACAACGATCACGATCGAACTCTGCCACCAACTCCGACGACCACTTGGCACACACATCACACAGACTTCCCACTTTGCACTTCGCGCAAGCGACACAGTGATGACCATTAAACTTGCCTTCATGAACCTGTTGCATTTGTGGCACAGTGTCCTGGTTCTTGGCCTTCTGTGAACACAGAGAAGAATTAAAACGCTGCACATGACATACGATGACGAGCAATACGCACAATTGACTTGATTGTAAAGTAGAATTACTTAGAAACATTAACTTTCTCTTAAATTAATGATAATTCAAGCCTTTAGGCAGGAAATATTTGAAACCTTTTTGAGTGAAAATTAATAAATACAACTTGGAAATTAACTAACGTTAATACAGCCAAGAAATAAATGCCAATCGCTACAAACACCCTCGACAATGAAGCGAGAGCTAAAAATCGGCATAAAACAGAGTGCATAGACACGCCAAGACAAAATGAAATATTAATCATGGGCGCCGCCATCCTGGCTAAGGGCGCATCCACCATGGAAGGAACCGAGTCGCAAGAGAAATTAACCGAGTACCCGGATAAAATTAAACAGTTAACGGGTACCGGAGCAACTCCAACAATGGCTACCATTTTAAAACAATGTGCCAATTTAAGGAAATTTCAAACAGTCATTACGGCACGAATGTATAAATTCTAGATTGATACAACCTGCCCCTGTGATGATTTTCCTTTTTCTTCCATCCTTCCAGCAATGAATTACACAGAAATTGCTAAACTCTGTAGAAAATTGAAAATTTTAGAGAGCTCAAAAACGCGACTAGCAAGGAGAGCAAAATAGACGAATCTGACTGTGATTGGGAATTGACTCGGTACCTGCGGCTATGGTAATTCCCGGACACAGGGTGGGCAGGACCAGGAGAGTGCAGAGTTTTAATTGTTTATTTTGAGCTAGACTAGATAATAGACATTATCATAATAGTACATCTGGTAAGTATTATTCGAAGTAGAATGAGGATTCGTCCATCAATGGACTACCATTCTCATCTTCCTTCTCACCCTTAGATGAGGCCACCGACGAGAACCATGGACCTCACTCCTTCCAACATGAAGTGAGTCCATAGCCCGACTACTTGCGGCACCAGTACCCAGCGAATTGCCGGACACGGATTCACCGCAGTCCATCGATTCCAGCACGGGAGCCGGGACTACAGCCGCTTTTACCCCGGCAGACAACGGAACTCCGAGAGGAGCCACAGCTACCGCCGCCGGAATGCCAATGGGAACCGGAAAACACGGCTCCACCGACAACGCGGGTTGAGCGAAGTCCGGGTGAAATATGCCCGACGGAACGTCGACATCACCGGTCGACATCACCACCCGGCTGGCAGACCCGTACAAAACCCGAGGGAGACCCTTGGGACGTACTCGATTCTACCCCTACTGAAAGATCCAGCATGCCGGAATCTTCCATAAGCAGATCTCCCTCTCCGCCGTCAGCTCTTGAGCCAAGACCGGAGGAAGGACAGGTGCTTGTCCCGCCACAGAACTGGCCGGACCACCGATAGGTTGCCCTGTACCAGCCTGCATCGCCGGGACCGTGGACTGAAAGGACTCAAACATCACCTTGAACTGGGCCGCCCATACACCCAATGCTGAGTCCATATGCTCGTTCAGACGCTCATCAAGACCTTTCACTGATGCCTGATCTAGCTTGGCCGCCTTATCCCTCGCGATCCTCTCCAAACGCGCATGTCGATCACGATCGAACTCCGCCACCAACTCCGACGACCATTTCGCACACACATCACAAGGACTTCCAACCTTGCACTTCGCGCAAGCCACACAGTGATGAACCGAGTACTTGAGCTTCATGAACCGATTACACTTCTGACACAGCGTGTCCTGGTTCTTGGCTTTCTCCGAACACAGTTAGAATTAAAACGCTGCACATGATATACGATGACAAGCAACATGCACAATTGACTTGATTGTAACTTAGAATTACTTAGAAACATTAACTTTCTCTTAGATTAATGATAATCAAGTCTTCTCTTAGATTAATGATAATCAAGTCTTTAGGCAGGAAATATTTGAAACTTTTTTGAGTGAAAATTTTATAAACACGACTTTAACTAACGTTAAAATAGCCAAGAAATAAACACTGATCGCTACAAACACCCTCGTCATTGAAGCGAGAGCTAAAGATCGGCATAAAACAGAGTGCATAGACACGCCAAGCCAAAACAAAACGTTAATCATGGGCGCCGCCATCTTGGCTAAGGGCGCATCCATCTTGGAAGGAACCGAGTCGCAAGAGAATGGCTACTATTCTAAATTAATGTGCCAATTTACGGAAATTTTAATCAGTCATTACGGCACGAATGTATAAATTCTAGATTGATACAACCTGCCCCTGTGATGGCTTTCCCTTTCCTTCCATGAAGCCAGCGATGGATAACGTTAAACACGCTTAATTCCGCTAAAATTGCACAATTTAGAGCTCAGAAAAACATGTGACTTTCAAAGTCAGCAAAATAGACGAATCTGACTGTGATTGGGAATTGACTCGGTACCTGCGGCTATGGTAATTCCTGGACACAGTATGGGCAGGACCAGGAGAGTGTGGAGTTTTTAATTGTTTATTTTGAGCTAGACTAGATAATAGACATTATCATAATAGTACATGTGGTAAGTATTATTCGAAGTAGAATTATGTTGATTTTGGGGGTGGGTGTGTGGGGGGGGGGGGGGTGTGTGTGTGTGGTTTGTGTTGTTTTATTTTAAACGTGATAGCTAGTTATATTAATTGAATTAATTTTGCATTTTATTTTATTTTTATTTTTTTGTGTGTTACCATGGCATTCACAGTTGAATCATTCTTTAATTGGAGACTCTCAGCTGTTCAAGTATTCACATCTGTGAGTCTTGGAATCAATAATTCTTGTTATTCATTATTCCCACAAGTAACATATCCACCAGCTGATTTGTCCACTTGCAAATATTCAGGCTTCCATTCAATTGAGTTGCACTATTGGTTGCCTCAGTACAGTATTTTTTAAATCTCCAAATCCAGGCGAGTTTCAACAGTAAGTTAATAATCTTGCAGGGCTTTACAGCTTACTCTGTGTCAGTGCACTTAGGTGTACTTGGAAATTCTACCAACGTAGATTTTGAGCTCCATAAGATTCTGTTTGTCAGTTGAATAGCCGAGTCAGTCCCCAAGCCACATTTTTATTTTATCAGGTCTTGTAGATACAAATATTCTGTGTTCATGTATGTCTATCACTTAGGCATTTTTATCGTATTATAGTGATTATATTTTATTCTGTCTTTACATACATCACATAGTTAAAGTGCATAGATAGTTAAGCATATGTATTATTGTATTGGTTGCGTAAATGCTTTTCGTAAAAATAGATGAGTCAAAGTTTATCAATCATTTTCCTTTATTGCTGGGATAAAGGAGCCATCATCTAGTGGCCCCATAAGGAATATTATATTGTGAGTAACCACCTGTTTTTAGTGAGCACTTATTGCTGGGTCATCCATCAGGTGGTTGCTTATGATTTACTGTATATGTTAAGCAAGTCGAAACATAACACCACCCTTTGCGCATGTGGTCCCATTTACCTTAGTAATATTGTATCGGCTGAATGTTCCGCCTACACTGTCTTTATGATCACGAACTGATGTCTGCAACTGTCAAGAGAACAAGGCAATATGCTTACATATGAGCACACATAATTTATGTATATATAATTTTTACATATATACATGTCTGTATAGTTCAACATTTTATTTTACATCTCATATACAGTAACCAATGTTTATAAGTATAAAGTTACCACAATGGTACTGATGATAGACCCCAAGTTTCGCTCCTATGCTCTGGTCAAAACCGGCCTCTGCAGTGGCTTTGTGAAATGTCCATTTACATAGCAAGAGAACTCTTTTTGAAAATTTACTACGGGATTCTATTATCGAGCCAGTCATTCCAGTAGCAAATTTTTTTTAATTGTCTTCCCTCGGCCTGCAAATGGACATTCAATAAGCAAATATTAATATTTTTTGTCAAATTTCATTTTCAAAGGGTTAATGGTTAAGCCGGCTAAGTGGTCACTACAGTGGTATAGAGGAATGTCAACCTGCAGGACAAGACCATTTTTTTTAATTTACCACTCTAATGACTGGCTCTATAACCGATCTGAGCCAGTCATTCAAGTGCTAAATTTCTAAAAATGGTCTTTTTGCCTACAAATGGACGTTCCACTGAGGCAGGATTTAGATTTCCCTGATTAAGTCAGGCCATTAAAGGGTTAATACCTATATATTAGTGCAGTGTTAGCTTCAACTGGTCAATGTCCATAATTCTAAAATAATTTCGTTGGATGTTTTCGGAGCCACAGACTGCAGCTTAATCGTGGCTGAAAGTTAACATGTATGAGACACTAGTGAGCAGGAATAGTGAAAAGATAATTCCGTTAGCCACAATGATTATGTCCTCATCTCGTAGTTGGCAGATTCTGGAATTGAAGCCCTTATACTTCTTCATTATGAACGCGTCATAAATTTAGATCTTTTTGGAACATAACTGGTGCAATTTGAAAACAGTGTTGCTGTAAGCTGGTGTTGCCAAACAGCTTTGAGCAACTCATTTTTCAGCCTTACATCAGCTTCTTACCATTGACCAACTGCTGCAAAATATGAGTTTTTGTTTGCTTATAGGTCTTATGATGTACTATCCATGTATGGTCTAAGATACAAATCTTTACTAGTCCAAGAGCTGGTCAATACAGAAATAGTATTAGCCCTGGTGCATTTCACCTAGCTTTAATCTAAGGCGCTAGTCTAAACTTCAAATCATACTTAGCCGTTTAATCATCGAGTTTGGCCAGGAAAACTTTCTCATAGATATGTCCAATGGCATGCCAAGCGAGGACAATTTTTGAAAATTAACCACTGGGATAACTGGCTCAGTTAATGAGCCAGCCATTCCAGTGGTTAATTTTCATAAATTGCCCTCACTTGATCTACAAATGGCCATTTCTCAAGACAACTGCATAAGGCATTTTGGCCGACTTGAGTGTTGAAGCGGTATGCTAACAACAGCTTCAGGCATGTCCAGTCAAATTAACATTAATGGCTGCTCTGAAAATAAGACAATGATTTCAAGCTTGAAAGTTTTAAAGCTCTCAGGTGTATAATACTAGACTGATCATTACTTTAAGAAGCATGATACTGACCTGTTCCGCGACAGATATATATTCATTGTCATCTGTGGTCAAATCCATCAGCACAGTAGATTGAGAAGGTAGCGTGCTCGATAATGAACCTAAAATATATAAATAGAGTTAGCATAATGACCTAAGATATTGGCTGGTAAAATGATGAAGAATCATCACATTTAGTAGATGTGGAACCTACAAAATGGATCAGACTAGAGTATATATATTTTAAAAGCTTAACACTGTTGTGAGTGGGGTCTAGTATAGGGTGTAAACTGCAGGATATGACACGGAAAATAAATAATTTCAGCAGTTTGAAATTAGACGCCCAAGATCTTATCACTTATCTGGAGCATAAGCAAGTGGGACACACAATAGTTGCGAATTCAACAGCTTTGTGAGAAACCGAACCGACTGACTGACTCATACTAGTTGCGAGTCGTAACTAAAAATATGGTCTAGAAACAAGAACTAGGAACACAAATTCTCAGAGTTGGGCCTGAAATGTGGAAAATTAAAATGAAGAATGCTGGAGACAGATTTAAAGAGTGAATTTAACAATCTGTGTTCAAAATGAGAAAATATTGTACAGAAATTTGCTATTGTTGGTCTGAAAAGTCAAAATAGGGTTTAGAAATATGGAAGTTTAAACATGAAAATTTAAGTTATAATTGTGAAAAGACCACCCAATTAGAATAAGTATACAATTTGTATTCTATATGCATCAAATTGCAATATTCAATGTAAAGCACAGATGAGTGGTTCTAAAACTTCTTACGCTGTTCTGGAAGTTATTTAAATCTATTAATCAACTTTGTTTGAACAAACTGATCAATCAATCAGATTCAAAAGTGCAAAATTTGCCTCAAAAGTCCACAATACCGATCAAACAAAAGCTCTATTTTGATTGGTTAATCTAAGCTATAAATAGCACAAAATCCAAAGTGGCCAACAACAAAAGCAAACTAGAATGCGCAGTGGATGGCATGCCATCGTAAATCCACAAGCTTTTGCCAACTTTGACGTTCTGCCCCGCCACCCCCTACCCCCAAAACCACCTGGTTGAATTCCGCCAACTTTGCCGTTCCGCCACCCCACCCCACGGGGGTGCAGCCAAAAGTAAATAATGTCTCGCAATCTGCTATCATACAGATAATGAACAAATCAAATTTGGTTGAAGCCTAATGAAAATGTTAACCAAATTTGGCTGAAGCCTATTGAAAATTTTGTGTTACTGAATTCCACCAAACTGTTTTGGAGTAGATGGATGGACAAACGTACTTCGATTGTAATATTTCCATTTGTTTCAAAACTAGTGATAATAACCAAATTTGTTTGAAAAATCTTGACACCAGCTTGGTTTGAACAATCCTAAAACTCTATAGCTAAAGGAGACTAAAGTATGCTTCCTGCCAAATCAGCTGGGGTTTGTGAGAAAAAAATATCTGAGACAGAGGACCAATTGATGGACAATAAGCAGATGATGCGCAGTCCCCATGGCATAAGCTCACTTGGCAACTTGAGCCAGGTGAGCTACCACCAACAAATTCAAATGATACAGGATATAGTGGCTACAGCAAGCAGCAAGTTAATGAACAGTGAGAACTTACATTGACCAGACATAATTTTTTCAACGCCCTTCAGGATCTTATGCCGATGACCATATGCATTGATACCAACATCCTTCAATTCATCATGTCCCATTTCTATAAGAATATCCATTGTAATTTGTTCTTTCTCGAAGATATCCCTCAAATGATCCAGGCCTACACTCTTTAGCAATGAGGCAACACTTAATGTCTCAAGACTCCGCTCAGCTTCCATTGAACTGCTATCTGTGCAGCCATCACCCACTTGTGAAACACCAATATTCACGCCGCCCACGGCTCCACTCAGCTCAGAGCTCGCACTGAATATACTACTGCAAGAAAGCAGATTTTATATCATTATTGCTTCTACCCATAACACCAATAATTATGTTTACAAAAAATTGTGCATTTAAAGTTTTTCTGGTATGCATAAGTGAATGTGTTGAAGGATATATATTATATTTACATGTTTATTTCTAGCAGGAATGTTCTGTACGTACTATATCACATTTAGCATAATTGTGTTAAAAGATACTAATTTGTTATATTGAATTACCGTGAAACAGTTTCTGCAAACTGAAAATTAAGATAGTGGACTAGAGGGTGGCAAAATGGTAATCCCATTGATTTATACATCCAGTCAATTGGGCCAAACATGATACATCCCTTTCCAGTATAAGAGGCAGTATGGGATCGCCATATGCATACAATGTACAAATTCTGAGCATACGATTGCCATATGCATACAATGTACAAATTCTCAGTATGGGATCGCCATATGCACACATCACATAAAACCTTGTGAGCATTGGGCCGGTGCGCATCCCCGGTCTCTGTAACACTAAGCATTGACTCAGCGGCTGAGTCTCGTAGTACTCCACCCGGACAGGAAGTCAGTCTTGGCCTTCAAATCGGTATTCGCAGCATAAAAATGTAAATTTCCTTGACAAATCTTGATCATTAAGTTTACGGTTAATCAGATTCAAAGTTATGTAATTAGCATGACTTATCTAGTTAATGATAATCCTTTCATCTTTTAAGTCCCAATATCGCAAGATTAAACACTGGATGGGATTAGTGCTTACCTGTCTGAAGCCGATGTTCCAGGAATAAGACCAGGACTGACAGGACTTGCTGCAGTACCAGTTGGCGCTTTAGGTGTGGACTGTAAGACTAGAGGTCCGGGAGGCATGGCTGCTTGCAACAATGCTTGAACATCATCAGCCTGCAGGAAAAGCAACAGCAAAGTACAAATGGGGTTACCATGCACCTATGAAGCTCATCTGCTTGATATAACAGACCTTTCCAGTTTTAGCTATGCCCCGCCCATCTTTAGTTAAGCTACCCACACCTCGCTCATGTTGGAATCAATCTATCGCTGCAGTCTCTGAATCTCAATTTCCAGAAAACCATACAGGTTACCTGTTGAATATTTTGAAACTAATTTGACTGTGTGCTGTATGGCAGCAACAGCGCCAAGTCAATAATTTCAAAATATTCAACAGCATGTTTATTAAATAGCAAAGACACAATTCGTTCAACGTGTCAGACTATTAAGTGTTTAAGACGGACTAAATCGAGTCATTCATGCTGAAATTGATTATGACATCATCCTACACAGCCTGTAGTTGATTATGACATCATATGATGGATGGATAAACTGGAAAGGTCCATTGCCTGTCTTCCAGGATATTTATGTGTGCGTGCGTGCAGATGTCGATTGTGACACAATGTCATGTGTGTGGTCTATTGCTTGCCATTGCAAGTCAGCCACATGGGCAAAGGACTAGACTGGAGTTAGAAAGTAAAAGGTCAAGATAACTGATTCTCAATCAGAGCAGAATGTTATCACAATAGCACAAGCTCGAACAGACTGATTTTGATAATCCATGAACCTGGTTTGCTCAGCGCATTCCCTGGAAGGTTGTTGTTTTGAGGGTCATAAGGGCCAAGGTCAGGGCTGCTGTAATAAAGTGGCACGGTCATGGCTGCTGTTATTACACCTAGAATTTTTATTTCCACACAGGTTTTTCCAAAGACATTTCCATAATGGTTGCTGTGGCAGGGATTATACCATCTAGTCATGTTTTCATGGTGATTCTCATTTCTCAAGGGTGTGGACATATTTTCCTGAAATGCAATGTGCCGGCTTTCATTCCTCATATCTCTTTGCCATGACAACTAGTGTACATTCTGATGAAAATAAGAGAATGTCTGCTGGAAGCTGACATAAGCCCCTTGCCCCGACATGAGTATATCCCCAACATGGGTCTCTTCCAATACTATTCATACAGTAAAATGTAACTGGTACCTGTGTATTTACTTTGCTCTTTAATGTGGTCTCTGATTTTGGAGATGTACTTTCTATACCTTAATTCCTTGTTCTTTGCCACCTTGTGGTTTATTCAGTCATGCATGACCAATGCAAAAACCCTAACATTAAGGATATCTTTGGATGGTGAACAATTATTCTACTAAATTTCATCCAATTCTCTCTTAAACCGAGTTGCAGCAACAAGATATTCCTGAATGGACAGATGCTGATATGTATCTATGGATGGATGGAAGGGATCAATGAAGAGCTATAACATTAAACACATCTTTTGGTGGTGTACAATCATCCTGTCAAGGTCCAAACAATTCTCCCTCAAATTGTAGGAGCTGTATCAACAAGATTTTCGGGGATGGCTGTAGGAGGGACGGGATGGGCTGATGGGAAGATTTTACATTAGGAACACCTTGTGGTGGTGTACAATTATCTGGTAAAGTTTCAAACAATTCTATCTTAAACTTAAGACGGGTCGAAAACATAGTAACATCCCCACCCCCTATGCCCTAAAAAAACTGTTACTATGCAAGAGACGCCTGAATAATAAATCTTACTGTGGCCAGATCATATGGTGTTTGTCCCTCTTGATTCTTTAGACTAGGGTCTGCACCATGTGCAAGCTGCAAGTAAAACATTACAGAGTTCATACAAATCAGTTGCACACCTAAGCAGGCATGTGCACACATTTATGCACATATGCACACACACAAATGCATGTGAAATGTGAATGTGAAATGGCAATGTGAAACCATCTAGTACATTCAAGACACATAACTATTTTTGGTAATGAGACAAGTTACCCTTTCAATGCAATATGTAACAATTTTAGTTATTTTAAAGCAAAAACCTAATTAAATATATTTAATTTCTTTACATAATAATTGATATTAACTTAACAACAGCTTTCTGTTATATTGTTATCAAAATAATAAGCAGAATTTTAGGTTTGCTAAATTATGACAGACATACTATTTACAAGTCTACATGTAGTTGAGAGACAACTGGTCAAAAGAGCCACCAGCTTATCGCCTCAACTGACAAATGATGTACATTGTGATAACTGTTAAATTGTTAAAATACTGCCAACTGAACCTCTTAATGATCAAATTTGGTCAAGAAAATAAAGATATTTGATTACAGAATGTCCATTTGTAGGCCAACAGAAAAGCATTTTGGCAATTTGTCACTGAAATAACTGCCTGGATTATCGCGCGAGGCGTTCCCATGTGAAATTTTCAAGAATAGTCTTCTCTTAGCCAGCAAACGGACATTGCCTAAGATGCGTGCAGACGGTGGTTTGGTCCGACATTAAAGGCTTAACAATGACATACCAGCAGTGAACAGAGTTGTGTGCGACCTTTTTGCGCCGCCTCATGCAATGGTGTAAAGCTCCACCGATCCACAGCATTCACACATGTGTTGTACTGTATCAACAGTGAAGCAATGTCCACATGCTGGTGGAGAAAAATAACAATCCTAAAACCTATAATACAACACATGTTGCTGACGATTCACAAAGGCTACTTACGGACATTATGGGATGCAACTATCGCGTAAATGTTAAATGATACATTCTGATTGGTTTATTTTCTACTTTATGACAAGACATAGCTTACACACCTTTTTGAAGCAGCCACTGGAGTATTAACTAACCGAGATGTGATGAAAGACATCCTATTATAACAAGCCAGAGCATGGCTAGACAATCAGCTTAACACCAACTGGCATTGTGAGTACACTTACCAGGAAGCAAACCCAAAAGCTTAAAATGTACGACAACATTACCATTGCATCCCTCTTAGCGCAATCTACAACAGAATTGATTTCAACACGACAAAAGATTAATTTTTTATTTTTCAGCGGCCACAGGTTTAGTGTAAATTTTCAGTAACACATACCCCGTATGATGAAGCATTATGTAATGGGATGAGGCCACCCTTGTCCTGGGCATTCACATCAGCTCCATTCTCCAACAGAAACTCTGCCACTTCCAGGTTATTATAGCCAGCTGTGAACAAAATACATACATCATGATGACATAGGTACAAGAAACCTGGTTTAAAAGCGTTCCACTTGACTGATCACACACACTGTATGGCAAATCCTTTATGATCTAACACATAAAGGTATTCGCTTTTAGATCTACACATGTATTGAAAATACTTTGGTCGGAAACTGCACTCCAAGGCAACAATGTCAGATTAGTTTCAACAGCTTTCATACATGGCTGCTTTGAAATTAAGATACTGGGAGCTCAGTTAATTAAGTTAATTATGTGGTTAAGTTTGTATTGCATGAAACAGCAACCACCTTCAATTTTACGTAATATGCAGGATTTTCGTGATAGTAAAAATAAATATCATATATAATGTACAGCACTACCACTTACCGGCCAAATGCAGAGGAGTTGAGTTGCGTCCCTGTGTGTCTCGACAATTGATGTTTTCCAGGGTAGCGAGTTTCTGTACCCGAGCAAGGTTACCCTTCTTGGCTGCCTCTAATAACGCTACGTCACCTGATGATATACAATCATTAGAATACATTTCTTTTGATGGATTGCAATTTGCTTAGTTAACGGTTGAATCCAGTTTATCGCTCAATCATGATGGCATAATCAATGTCATGTGTAGGCTGACACCATAATTAAAAACACCATGAATGACGTAATTAAGTCTGTCATAAATGCTAAATAGCTTGTCAACTTGTAAGAATGGTCTTTACTATTTCATAAACATTCTGTTGAATATTTTGAAACTAATTTGACAGAGCGTTGTTGTTTCCATAGTCAGCAACAGCACCCAGATAAAATTAGTTTCAAAATATTGAACAGCTAACCTGCAGCTTTCTGCAGATTGAGATTCAGATAGTGCAGGAATTGATCGATCCCAACACGAGCAAAGCGTGGGCAGAACTAGGCTAGAGATGGATGGCGTTCAGAAAGAAAAGCACTCACGAGATTCGTAAATCAGAAAAAAGCTTCACCTTACAGACATGTTTTGTTCTCGGAAACGTTTATCTGTTTTGCAAATCATCTTTGGAGAGGATGAAACAAGGCTTTTTATCTGCTTTGCAAAACATCTTTGGAGAGGATGAAACAAGGCTTTTTATCTGCTTTGCAAAACATCTTTGGAGAGGATGAAACAAGGCTTTTTATCTGCTTTGCAAAATATCTTTGGAGAGGATGAAACAAGGCTTTTTATCTGCTTTGCAAAACATCTTTGGAGAGGATGAAACAAGGCTTTTTATCTGTTTTGCAAAACATCTTTGGAGAGGATGAAACAAGGCTTTTTATCTGCTTTGCAAAACATCTTTGGAGAGGATGAAATAAGGCTTTTTATCTGCTTTGCAAAACATCTTTGGAGAGGATGAAACAAGGCTTTTTATCTGCTTTGCAAAACATCTTTGGAGAGGATGAAACAAGGCTTTTTATCTGTTTTGCAAAACATCTTTGGAGAGGATGAAACAAGGCTTTTTATCTGCTTTGCAAAACATCTTTGGAGAGGATGAAATAAGGCTTTTTATCTGCTTTGCAAAACATCTTTGGAGAGGATGAAACAAGGCTTTTTATCTGCTTTGCAAAACATCTTTGGAGAGGATGAAATAAGGCTTTTTATCTGTGATGGCAGTACATGTGAGGCAACATCATAAGCGTTATTTCGCAAAACATGCTGCAGTGGAAAGGGTTTTATTAAAACCTGTTTGTTCGAAATAGACAAGGAAATTGCCTTTTTGGTCTGCCTTTTTAGGCTTTTTCTGCACCTTGTTCCGAATGCAAGGCTAGTATTCATTTAGAAATTTATGCCGCTACAGGCAGTTGATGTCATACATAGTATATTTCAAAACACCATTTTCAAAATTAATCGTTCTTCAAATTCACATCACAGGTAACAGACAGGTCACTCAAGAAATCAACTTTCCATCAACAGAGTTGAATGTGATCACATACAAGCTGCTTACTATGGCAGGACTGACAAGGCTAATCTAGCATCAGCTATGGGATTCTACTGGGGAAGGGAGCAAGATGGTCGTGAGACAACCTCAATGAGAAACTCCACATGCCAGTGCTGTATTAATTTTTCTCTTTATATAAATTACCTAAATTTTTTTTTAATATCCATTCCTAGAGTTTGAAGAAAGTCATAACATACTTAAGGTTAAATATAACATTCTTGCCAGAGTAAAAAATATCTTTTGACTATTTTGAAACTAATTTGGCATTTTTAAAATTTCAAATGATGGATTTTCAAGGGATGAAAGTATTAACTATTGCAAGATATTCACCCCTTAGCAAGTCAGCCACATCTAGATCTCCTTCTTTGACTAGATCCAGAGGTGTGTTGCCATCACGATTCTTTTTATTTACATCAGCATTGTGCTACAACAGAATCAAATGAGTCCAATCAACCAATGAAAAATAACACTAGATTTAAAGACAAGCAATAACATTTCACTTTAATAATCAGCCGGTTACAATGCTTGATTAGGCCTAATAGATATTATAGAGATCTATTTTGAAATACACTACATTGACTTTCTAAATGAGAATAACCTGCTTTTACTAAGTTTGGTACTGCATTAGCCGTGAATTATTATCAATTATAAGAATGACAAAAGCAATTGATTCATCATAACCACACCCCAAAATTAAAATACTTTTCAGGTCCTCAAAAGCAACACCACACGCAAGGTTATCGAAGATACTCAGTAGAACTTGACCTATTATGCTGAGACGTCAAATGAAAGCATGCACGAACTCAGACATATAATACAATTATTCAGATAGAAAAAGGCAAAGGCTATATAACTATATAAGATATGGCTTATCATGCTCATTCTAATTTCTATTTCAACAAGCTTTGTGTTCAGATGACTAACTGACACCAGCTGAAAATAAACTCTAACTATTTTAGTCAGTACAATGGCATTTAGTGATATTAGCTTTAAATTCTACACCACTTCATTAATACCATCTAGCATGAAAGTGGATAATTCGATGATTGTCAATACATACCTTGAGAAGCAATTTACAAATATCAAACTTTCCCTTGGCAGCGGACTCGTGTAAAGGTGTGAACTTCCATAAGTCTGCCACATTGACTGAAGCACCATGCTAATAAGTCAAAACAAAGGTACAATGTGTAGTACAAAGCTTGCAATGGCCATTAACGCTTTCCCAACGAAGTCGGCCAAAAACGACCACTGTAGTGGTCTTGAGGAATGTCCATTTGCAGGCCAAGAGAAGACAATTTTTTAAAACTTACCACAGAAATAACTGGGTCGATAACCGAGCCAGTCATTCCAGTGGTAAATTTTCAAAAATAGCCTTCTCTTGGCCTCCGAACAGACATTCAATAAGTAAATATTTAAATTTTTTGGATAAACTTAGTCACTAAAGAGTTAAACTGTGATATGGTATTTAACAATTATTATCCTCATCCTGTAAGAGAAAGAGGGTATTGCGTCTGCCTGCCTGCCTGCCCAGAGTTGTCTCAAAAACTGTGTATCTGATTTGACTCAAATTTTTGCACATCAAAGGAACTCACTGCGAAAGCGAATTTTCAGACTTTAGTCGTGATCCAGATAAAAAGACTGGATACAGATCAGATCAAATTCAGGATCTATTGATATCTCAGAAACTACTGGTCCAATTCGACTCAAATTATACAAAACAAGCGAAAGGGTGTGGCCGTACACTAAGATTCCACAAGTTTGGGCGCGATCAGAAAATATCATAAAAATCTGAACAAATTGACAAAAACAGGATGGGCAAGAAAATAGCTATTGTCTCAGTTAATAAGCTAATCATTCAAGTCCTTCAAGTTCAAGTTTTTATAGAATATGCTTCTCTTGATCTACAAAATAATACACCAAAAATTCCAGCCAATGAAGGCGAAGCATCGTAAAATGTCAGACCAAACAACCCAAGATTGCAACCCAGTTTTCTCAGAGTGAGATAATAATTACAAATCAAAGAATATAACTTCACATACCTTTATGAGCAACTCAGTGACTTCATAATGTCCATAGGAGCATGCATTGTGCAGTGGAACAAGCCCTCTGTAAATAAACACAGTTTATAACTATTCAATCAGCTAGAAGTAATTCATCAACATGAAGACAATTATTTAATGTTATAAAATTGAAAGTCTTCTGAATATATTGAAATTATTCTTAATGACGGATGCCTAAATTGTTTCCCAGAGCAGCAATACGTTTCAAAATAATTATTTTCAAGATTTTCAATAAATTCTTTAATTGAGTTTGCGAATATTACAGACATTTTCCATAATATCTAGCTTGATTAGAGCATTTATTGAAAATCTTGAACATAATTATTTTGAAACATATTGCTGCAACTTATTGAGTAAACCTGCTTCACAATATACATTAGTATCTTATGGCAAATATCTAAAAAAAATTGCCACACTAATACTGCGCATAATAAGATAAGTTATGTAGGCTGTTTCCAAAAGCGGAGTTATCATCCACACACACAACTTCAATCATTGTGTCAGCATCAATAGGGTTCATCCGAGACATGGGAAATGTCATGGGCAAGTTTAGTGAAGACACATTTAGTAGAACTCGAGCTATGAACCAAATCAACAATTTCAATAATAGGTTCACCACAACCTTGACAATTAGCCTTTTGAACTCAAACTCAACTAGTTTTAGTGATGCAGTGCATCACAAATGACACCCCAGCCTTTCGCTGAACCTTGCCTTTTGCTTAACGCATGTAATTAATCTTGAAGTTGGGTGAACCATGAATTAGTACAAGTAGAATGCATCCAAGATTGGTTAATGTAACTAAAGCCCAGACTAGAATTATCTATCATGCTCAGTGAATCTTGAAAAGTAGGTCATGTGGACCCACTTTCAGGCTTTTACTTTTGATATGCGACACAACAGTGTCCATCGCGAGTCCCAACGCTTTCTCCAACATTTGTTCAGTTCCTGCGCCATTTCAGCCTAGTCTATGAGATTCCTAGACAATTAACATATCACCCTCTAAGCTTTCATCAGATCTATAATGGCTCATACTGACTGATTTAAGTCCTCTGTGCTGTGGAAACTGTCATGATGATGATAATGAGTATGGTGCTCTGCGGCTGTAATTTAGTAGAAACATCCTACAGCTGCAATCAGTCCTTCTTCGCTTTTGCACACTGTGTTTTGTGCTCAGCCGAAATCCTTAGCTTCCTCAGGTCCATTCTTGACTTGAGTGTACCGAGTCCTGCTTTCTTGAGGTCATCTCGTAGCACTCTTAACAGATTTATGCAATGACGTCCTCTCCTGGCTTTGTATTTGCTGTCTCCGAGTAGGGCGAATTCCAAGGCTCTCTGTGCTGGTTTCTCTTCTGGCATCCTTTGCGCATGGCCAAACATGGACCATTTTTGCTGGGCGAGTTTTACAGACAGCGGCGGCGTATTACACATCTTGTATAGTGCATCATTGGAAATTATGCTGTCTGGCCATCGGTGTCCAGTGATGGTGCATAGGTGTTTGCGGTGGCAAGCATCGAGTTTGTCTAGAGCTGCACAGCTGTTACAGTTATACAGCATCAAGGATATGCAGGTTGCATTGTATAACCGTAGCCTTTTAATCAAGGCCATCTTTGATCTACGAATCCATAGCTTCCAGAAGTACTGGAAAGCTATGCTCCCCATGACGCTGCGGGCAGCAATGTCAGCAGTACTGCAAAGCAGTGAGCCCAGTATTTTACTCTTCCTAAATGGTTCGCCGACGCGAAGTGGATCGTCATTTTCTTTAGTTTCATGCTTTGTAGATAGGTATATGTATGTAGGTTATCTCAATTTTGGATTCATTCATAGATTCTCAATTTTTAGTTTGCTTGCAGCTATTTGGAGAAGTTCATCAAGGGGTTTCTTTTCCTCGTTTATGAAGTGCACATCATCGGCATATTCCATCTCTAGCGGCATACCCAGTATTGACTGAACAACTATGTCATAAGATCACTAAACTACCAGTAAACCATTTCAGCAGGACCCACTAAAATACTATTCGATTCTTAGTCATTTCATGGCTTGAAAATGACGAGACAATAAATTCTGAAGAATGGCGGACCTGATTAATTATACTGTCAAACATAATTCTATTTCAGAGACTATTACGATGAGAGACTACGTTAGAGATTAGCTTGTACTAACTAACGTTTCTGTTTTTATTTTGTAAACATATTAACTTATTTATTCCGACTTTGTCTTTTATATGGCCCTTATAAACAACTTGCTATATATCTTTAATATCTTACCCTTTGTCCTTAGCATGAACATCAGCACCCTGTTGCAACAAATAATCAACTACAGACACTCGATTATAGCCAGCAGCAAAATGCAGTGGCGTCGAGTGTCGACCATCCAGGTCACGACAATTAACAGCTTGAGGAGTAGCACTAATGAGTTTCTATAAAGAAAACAAATATGGTAAACCCAGGTTAAATGATCACCTAGTGTGGTGCGTCTATAAGACAGGGCTTCAATACATTCAATGTCTTAATAATGTCTAAACACAATCTTGTAACATAATGCCTTTACTATAGTAAGCAGCTAACCTGCATTTATATACCTCATACCTTCAGTGATCGCATGTCATGAAAAATTACATTTTGCTATGTGAATGTATGCCCATTTGCAGGGGAAGAGAAGACTATTTTTGAAAATGTATTACTGGAATGCCTGCCTCGAGAATCGAGACAGGAATTCCATTGATACATTTTCAAAAATAGTCTTCTCTTGCCCTGCAAATGGACTTTTCTAAACACCATTGCAATTTTCGTGATTTCGTCATCAAATCTATTTTATAAAACAGTGCTCTTATATAATTTGAGAGAAACTGTTGCTGTTATTTATTGCTAACTATATTGTATAACTTTACTTTTGTAAATCCGGGCATAATCCAGGATTACAAACCCTTCACTAAGTACTACCAAAGATGTTAGAGTTACTTTTATGGACTGTGTTTGGCTTTGACCTAATTAATCCTTTATTGGTCAAAATTGCCCATGAAAATCAAAATTTGTTATTATTCAATGTCCATCTGAGGACAAAAGAAAACAATTTTTGACAATTTACCACTGGAATGACTGGCTTGGGTATCAAGTCAGGCACCGTGATAAATCTTCAGAAATACTCTTTCACATGGCCTACAAAGAGACATTCCTCAAGACAATTGTAGATGCAGTTTTTAGCAAGCTTGGCCAATATAGCGCTACAGATGTTGACAGTATGATCTAATGAGCTTTGTCATTATATGCATTGATATTGAAGTCACTGTAACAGGTAGTGGGAAAGAAGTCACCAAACTGGGAAAAACTTATATTGAGGACACCTGAGTGAAACACATGGCTCTGAGAGCATTGTGCGGGTACTTTCTTAATTTGGTGCTTCAAAATTGATAGCACCCAAAACCGTTATAACAAGTTCAAAATCATTCTGCCAGGTAGTCATCTAGATAGGTTTTATATTATTGTGGATGCTGGTGTCGATAACAATCATTAAACCTAATTCATTTAATTCTAACTAAAATTTTATTTTCATAGCTAAGATAGTGCAGTCCAATAATTTTTTTAAATAGCTATTCCTTCCAGTAAACATATTGATCTCTGAAATCTTAAGATTTCAGAGATCAATATATTTACTGGAAGGAATAGCTATTTTAATTAGCAACTCAACCGTAAGACAATCACAGAAGAAAGCTACTGACTAGTTTGAAATTAACTGCATGTTGCTGTCTGTAGTAGCAGCTCCGTCAAATGAAATTTAAAACATTCATTTTCAGGCTTATATTACATTAGACATGTATGTTAGAAATTATTCCTACTATCTAGCTTAAAAAGCACTAAGTTACAGCTAACTACATCACTAAATTCTAGTGACATGGACTAAAATGTGTACAAATAAATTTATAGAAAGGTGTATAATTTGGAAATGTGTTGATGTCCATGACAGCCCTAGCTCAGCTAGCTGACAGCAGCACCATTGTTTCCAAAATGAACAACAGATATATGGAAGGAAAGGCCTTTAGTAATCTAAACTTTCGTTTCTACTGGTTAAAACTAGAAAGGCTTAACCCTGCCTGTAGAGCCCTTTTATTTTTTGCCACACTATTTGGATCATTGGATCACTTTGCTTTGCATTTAGGGTTCAATTATAAATTTAAAAAAACAACTGATAAAAAACAGTATACTTACTTTAACCAGATCCATATCTCCAGCCTTGGCGGCTTCGAGCAGCTGAAGGTCAACATCACTACTCCCGGCAGGCGGATCGTCCGCTTAATTAATAAAAGTAATAATTTAATGAGATTTGGGTGTCAAATTTAATTTATCAAACAAGTGGTTTTAAGATCGCAGAACTTAATTAAACTGAAATACAATATAGCTTTAACGCATAATCCAGAAATGAAATTTTATGGTCTCGCCCTAACAATCTCAAAATTCCTTACTTCAATGGGAGCCAACACACAAACTATCAACAAAGAAAATGTTAATCCATTCATTCCTGAAGTCTCAGTATCTGTTCTTTATTGGAATTTGGATGAATACAGAAAATATGTTGAAGATTTTGAAATTAATTGTCTCCCTATAGAATCGTTTCAAAATATTCATAATTTTTCTTATCATGTCTCCTCTTTGTCATACATCTGGTATCTAATGTTACACATTTAATAGTGAAAATTGGTCAAGAAAAGCTTGTGTACTGAATAGTATCCATGTACGGTGTTACTCAGCCAGTCATTCGTGGCAATTTATTTTTAATGGACTTTTCAAGACGACTCCAATTGCTGCTTTAGGCCGGTGTGAGAATTAGCCCCTAATGGTCAAGTTTGGTTCTCATAGTAAATGTCCATTTGCAGGCAAAGAAGATTTTCAGAAATTTATCATTGGATTCACAAGCTAGTCATTCCCAGTAGTAAATTTATCATTGGATTCACTAGCTAGTCATTCCCAGTAGTAAATTTATCATTGGATTCACTAGCTAGTCATTCCCAGCAGTAAATTTATCACTGAATTCACTAGCTAGTCATCCCAGCAGCAAATTTATCACTGGATTCACTAGCTAGTAATCCCAGCAGCAAATCTATCATTGGATTCACTAGCTAGTCATTCCCAGCAGTAAATTTATCACTGGATTCACTAGCTAGTCATTCTCAGCAGTAAATTTATCATTGGCTTCACTAGCTAGTCATTCCCAGCAGTAAATTTATCATTGGATTCACTAGCTAGTCATTCCCAGCAGTAAATTTATCATTGGATTCACAAGCTAGTCATTCCCAGCAGTAAATTTATCATTGGATTCACTAGCTAGTCATCCCAGCAGCAAATTTATCATTGGATTCACTAGCTAGTCATTCCCAGCAGTAAATTTATCATTGGATTCACTAGCTAGTCATTCTCAGCAGTAAATTTATCATTTGCTTCACTAGCTAGTCATTCCCAGCAGTAAATTTATCATTGGATTCACTAGCTAGTCATTCCCAGCAGTAAATTTATCATTGGATTCACTAGCTAGTCATTCCCAGCAGTAAACTTATCATTGGATTCACTAGCTAGTCATTCCCAGCAGTAAATTTATCATTGGATTCACTAGCTAGTCATTCCCAGCAGTAAATTTATCATTGGATTCACTAGCTAGTCATACCCAGCAGTAAATTTATCATTGGATTCACAAGCTAGTCATTCCCAGCAGTAAATTTATCATTGGATTCACTAGCTAGTCATTCCCAGCAGTAAATTTATCATTGGATTCACTAGCTAGTCATTCCCAGCAGTAAATTTATCATTGGATTCACTAGCTAGTCATTCCCAGCAGTAAATTTATCATTGGATTCACAAGCTACTCATTCCCAGCAGTAAATTTATCATTGGATTCACTAGCTAGTCATTCCCAGCAGTAAATCTATCATTTGATTCACTAGCTAGTCATTCCCAGCAATAAATTTAGCATTGGATTCACTAGCTAGTCATTCCCAGCAGTAAATTTAGCATTGGATTCACTAGCTAGTCATTCCCAGCAGTAAATTTATCACTGGATTCACTAGCTAGTCATTCCTAACAGTAACTTTATCATTGGATTCACTAGTAAGTCATTCCCAGCAGTAAATTTATCATTGGATTCACAAGCTAGTCATTCCCAGCAGTAAATTTATCATTGGATTCACTAGCTAGTCATTCCCAGCAGTAAATTTATCACTGGATTCACTAGCTAGTCATTCCCAGCAATAAATTTATCACTGGATTCACTAGCTAGTCATTCCTAACAGTAAATTTATCATTGGATTCACTAGTAAGTCATTCCCAGCAGTAAATTTATCATTGGATTCACAAGCTCGTCATTCCCAGCAGTAAATTTATCATTGGATTCACTAGCTAGTCATTCCCAGCAGTAAATTTATCACTGGATTCACTAGCTAGTCATTCCCAGCAGTAAATTTATCATTGGATTCACAAGCTAGTCATTCCCAGCAGTAAATTTATCATTGGATTCACTAGCTAGTCATTCCCAGCAGTAAATTTATCATTGGATTCACTAGCTAGTCATTCCCAGCAGTAAATTTTCAAAAATAATCTCTTGGCCTACAAATGGACTTTTCTCAAGACCACTATCGAGACCAGTTTTGGCATCATGAGCATTAAAGGATTAAATGGTTAAAATCAAGGCATTTTACCTCAGGTGTGCACTGTCCTTACCTCAGGTGTACACTGTCCTTACCTCAGGTGTACACTGTCCTTACCTCAGGTGTGCACTGTCCTTACCTCAGGTGTACACTGTCCTTACCTCAGGTGTACACTGTCCTTACCTCAGGTGTACACTGTCCTTACCTCAGGTGTGCACTGTCCTTACCTCAGGTGTACACTGTCCTTACCTCAGGTGTACACTGTCCTTACCTCAGGTGTACACTGTCCTTACCTCAGGTGTACACTGTCCTTACCTCAGGTGTATACTGTCCTTACCTCAGGTGTACACTGTCCTTACCTCAGGTGTACACTGTCCTTACCTCGGGTGTACACTGTCCTTACCTCGGGTGTACACTGTCCTTACCTCGGGTGTGCACTGTCCTTACCTCAGTTGTACACTGTCCTTGCCTCGGGTGTACACTGTCCTTACCTCAGGTGTACACTGTCCTTACCTCAGGTGTACACTGTCCTTACCTCAGGTGTACACTGTCCTTACCTCAGGTGTACACTGTCCTTACCTCAGGTGTACACTGTCCTTACCTCAGGTATAGACTTTTCCTTACCTCTGAGCATCTTCTGTATGCCTTCAGGTGCTAACTGAGCTGAGGTATATCCTTGTAAGGAAACAATACTACAATCCACACCATATGACATGAGAAGTCGACATGCCTGACTGTTACCCTGCTGAGCCACTCGGTGCAATGCAGTCTGACCAAGGCCGTCTAAAGCATTCACCTACAAGAAATCAGCATGACATATTAATTCGAAAAAATATGACCATGTACCGGTCTGTTTTGCAGTTACCCGTGCCAATGCAATTGAGTCCCGTGAACCTGAAACATGAAATCTTAGACACCAAAAATGTTTAATAAGAAATCTTCAATGATCTTAAAATGCTAAATGCTAGCGGGATGGATTGGCGATTGAGATGTCGCTAAAAATCGTTTAATATTAGAAAATATATTCTAATATGTACAGCGGGATTTTAGAACACGATTCACAATTCCTTTTTTATATGAGAATCAATAGTACGACGCATTTTTCTAGCGTTGAATGTGAAAATTCATGTATGTTTAACACATGATCATGATCATGTATGCCTACCACCGAGACCCCCGAAATCTCAATACTATCGCTCGGCAAACATTGACAAAGTTTAATCTGATGGAAATTAATCAAAGGATAAATTATTCACGTGTGTTTCGATATCGTACTACGCATCTTTGTGTCATTTTAACAAAATTAATTGCATAAATATATCTAAATGCAACTCTTTTCTCCTTGCCAGTCGGACTAAATAACACGTTAACGACTAAGGGAATTCCCTCGTCCCTTCCACTTGTGACGCGTGTCACATGGTGCGTTTCACCGGTTTTACGGAACTTGCCGAGTGATATTAGGAAGCAGCAAAAGGCATAATTTTCAACATTTATGATCACATTCTTCTAGCATACACGTTTTAAAAAGAATAAAAGTGCATGATAACATGTTAATCTAGCATCACTCTATCTGTTTTCAAAAGAAAATGCCAGCCATGATCTACACTTTAAAAAAACCTTTAACCCTTTAGCATGACGATAACATAGTAACTTCTTAGCTGGCCCATGAAAACTGTTAATATGGAATTTGAAGTTGACAAATGATGATAGAAAGAATAGCCTGTTTTCTGATGGCCGACCATGGACATTCCTCAATGCCACTGCAGAGGCGGGTTTTGGCCGACCTGGCCATTAAAGGGTTAGAGAGTTAATATATTAACAGATTAACACAAATTTTTATCATTAAAATAAATTAACATTAAACAGATAAAACTACAATTTAAGCAATATACACCTGTTCAGCATTGATAGAGTAGACTGACCTTAGCTCCATGTTTAAGTAGGACATCCATCACGTCAAACTGGGATTTATCAGCGCCTATATGTAGCGGAGTGAAATACCTGAGGGACAGAAAATAACAAGAATTAGTAGGAAAGTTTTAATGCAAAAGCAGACGTTTCACGCAGAGAACTAGTCTATGGAGGGTTAAATAATGATGAGGTTCATCTCTAGCTTCGCACCGCCCATTTCTAACCATGCTCTGCCCACTTTGTAAGTGTGCTGGAACCTTCGAAACATGAACTACCACAATGAAAACTTCAAGGTAACTCCAGGGCATCATTTTTTAGGCGAGCGATCGCTCTCGCTCGCTTAAATATAAAATCTGGTGACCTATTAATCACCCGCCTTAAATTCTTGGCACGAAAAGTTTTTCTAAAACATTTTTCCAATGTTTAATCGTATTTTTATTTGCGTGAATTATCGCCATTTAGATCCCTCGTATTGCGCATGCATTACCGCGGTCACGTCAATTACATCAGTAACGTGCCCGTGCAGGCATGTTAATTTTCTGCATAATAAACAGCAGCGCATCGCTGATGACTGCAAACTGGTGAAGAGAAAATGTGAATCCAAGTTTTTATTGAATAGTCTTTCGCCATAGTGTAAACGAAATCAAGGATTTCTTTTTTCACGAGAGAGTTGATACTTACCTCCCTAATACTTTTGATATTGCTAAATATTGGCTTTCACTCAATAAACACTCAGATTAAAACAGTTAGGTGCCCCTACTGGGCAGGGAGTCAGAGCGTAGTCTGGCGGATGCCAGCCCCACCACCGCGCATGCGCAGACTAGCACTTCCCCTGACTAATTTATTGGCTGATACACATGCAACTATAAAGAGCCTGAAGACCGAGCCTCTGTGGGGTGGAGAGGCCGGGTCCGTATCTAGGGAGGTAAGTATCAACTCTCTCGTGAAAAAAGAAATCCTTGATTTCGTTTATTTCACATCAAGAGTATACTTACCTCCCTAATACTTTTGATATTGCCAGAATTCGACAGTGAATTCGGCGGGAGGGAGGCGAGGTCAAAAGACCAGCTCGTCCCTATACGCTTTTCTGCGTTTAAGGCACTTAAACTTCTGAAACTGTATGAAAAAACAGTCAGGATTTGACTAACCATCGGATAACACCCCCGATGTATGAGAGATGACCGAATGTCATATGCGCTCCCCCCCCTCCTTCCTGGGAGGAAGAGTCGAATGACCTCAATGTCCTATACGCTCTCTACGTACAAGTGCCATGTACTACAGGACAGAGACGAAAAGCTCCATTTTCGTATACTCTCAACAATGAACCACATAAATACACAAAACCATCATCATATAAATAACGGGTAACGTGACAAGACAATCAACAATGGACAACACATACACAAGACTGACTTTGTTGAAATGGCTGCTGACATCCTCTTCCCATTGGTGAAGATCGATGCAGTCCCAAATTAGTGGTTGTTTCCATAAATTAATTGTGAAATATATAAGCAATGAGGAAACCCCATCAAAAATATATATGCCTAGTTATTTTTTCAAAATCGACAAGGCGAGAGGATTAGAGGTGTCACGGAGATAATGGTCTGTAAAACTTGACTCACAGTGCCACTGAGCCACCGACATAATATCATCCACAGGGACCCCATTAAATAGGGCAGTGGATGTCACTACGCCGCGGACACTGCGAGCCTTGGCCACGTCAACCTGCTTCCCGGTGGCGGATTTATGGCAAAACTGAATGCATTCTACAATCCACCTGGAAATGGTGTCCTTAGAAGCCCTGCCATGGGGTTCAATATATGACAACCATAACGCTGACTGGTCGGTGCGCCACTCCGCCGTACGTTGTTTGTACCGGCGAAGCGCCCGGACAGGACACCATGCTTTAGAATTAGGATCATATCTAGTTAAAGCAGGCAAAATAATAGGTTGACCTGGATATTTCAACGACTGATTTTTAGCCAAGAAATTAATCCTAGGTAGCAGCTTAAGGCCTTCCCCTGAAACCACAAAACGGTCATCCTCGGCTGATAAGGCATGAATCTCACTCCTACGCCTAGCCGAGGCCGCAGCAATTAAAAACACAGTCTTCAGTGTTAATAGTTTCATCGAAATGGAACTAAGTGGTTCAAACGGCTTATCACCTAGTACTTGAAGCACTATACGATAAACTCCAAGACGGAATCACCGGTGGATTCCTTGGTCTTAGATTGCCCATGCCTTTAATTAATACATTTAATGTATTCACTTCATCACTTCCCCTCTTAGCCAAGCAAGGAATAACAGACATTAAAGCTGACTTATAACCAGCAATAGAGTTAGGCTTGAGGCTATAGGCATCATAGAGGTGACAGAGGAAATCAGCTACTACCTGAATAGATGCATCCATTGGATCAATACATCTTTTTGAGCACCATTCTGCAAATCTGTTGATTTTATAATTATATGCTCTGGAGGTTGACCCCCTCCTGGCTTTGGCCATAAACATGGCTGCTTGCTCAGAAAAGCCCTCCTTAATTCTAGATTCCTTGACAACATCCACGCAGTCAATCTGAACATTGACGGATTGTTGTGAAGGACCTTGCCCTGGAAGATAATATCGTCCATCAGAGGCAGAGGAACCGGATTGCAGACCAGAAGGTCCAGCAGATCCGTATACCATGATCGGCTTGGCCAATCCGGGGCGATCAGAAGCACTTGGCATTCCTCTTGTCTGATTTTCTGAAGAATTTTTGGAATCAGGATTGCTGGAGGGAATGCGTATGCATACATTCTCCCCCAGCTGATAGCTAACGCATCTGTTGCGAAAGCGCTTGGATCCGGAATCGGAGAGACGTACGTCGTCATCTTCGCATTCTTCTTCGTTGCGAACAAATCGATGTTGGGTTTCCCCCAATGGTCGAACAGACGATCCGCCACACATTGATTTAGTTGCCATTCCGTGGGTAAAACACTCATCCTTCGGCTCAATGAGTCTGCTAGCAGGTTTAACCTTCCCGGAATATGAACTGCTTTCAAGGTAATCTGGTGATCCAGACACCAACAAAGCAGTCTCCATGTCATCATACAGAGACTGGGCGACTTCGTTCCGCCCTGGCGGTTTATGTAAGTCACAACTGTTGAGTTGTCTGAACGAATAAGAACAATCTTGCCCTGAACTTTCTGTAAGAAATGTTCCAGGCCCAGGACTACTGCTCTTAGCTCCAGTAGATTTATATGTTCCTTTGACTGTTCCAGATTCCAAAGCCCTGATATCGTGGACTCTTCCAGGCAAGCTCCCCAGCCCTCCATCGATGCATCTGTATACACAGTCACCTGAGGGTGGGGAGGGGTTAGCATAACCCCCACCAAGAGATTCTCTGTGTCCAACCACCATTGCAGGTGATGAATCAGAGGCGCCAACACTGACACATTCGAGTCCAGCGAACCTGTACTCTGGGTCCATTGTGTCATGAGAAATAACTGGATCGGCCGCCTGCGTAAGGCGGCCTGAGGAATGACTGGTTCCAATGAAACCATCAACCCCAGCATTCTCAAGTAAACCCGTGCCAGGACATGACGACTGTCGCACACTGACTGAATTAATGAGATGAGTTTCTGAACTCTCTCCTGAGTAGGATAAACATATCCTGTCTCTAGATCGAAGAACATCCCCAGGTAAACAAACTTCTGGGATGGAGTCAGCTCTGATTTTGGGAAATTGATCATCCAGCCTAAGTCTGTGAGAGTTTTCAAAACAATCTCCAGACTGGCCGACAAACTTTCCCGGGTGTGCGCTTTCAACAGCCAGTCGTCTATGTACGTGTGGACTGCTATGCTTCTCCTGCGGAGGTATGCGGTGATCGCAAGAACCACACGGGTGAAAACCCGAGGAGCCGTGGAAATTCCGAAGGGTAGCACCCTGAATTCCCACTGTCTGCCCTGGAATGCAAATCTCAGGAAGCGACGGAAACTCCTGTGTATGGGGATGTGGAAATAAGCGTCCTTCAAATCTATCGACGCTGTCCACATTCCCCTCTCTAACCCCGCCAACACCGAGCGCACAGTCTCCATCTTGAAACTGGGCGTCTCTATGAACTTGTTCAATGGCTTGAGGTTGAGAATTGGTCTCCACCCTCCGGTGTTCTTTGTTACTAAGAACAGGGTTGAATAGAAGCCCGGACACCTCTGTGCTGGCTGAATAGCTCCTTTTTGTATGAGGGAATTTATTTCCTCCTCGATACACAACCTTTGATCTGGATCTCTCGGATTTGGAGTCCAGATCGGCACTAGAGACAGTCGCGATGGCGGGCCTGTCATCCAATCGGGATGATACCCGACTGAAAGCCATCGCAAGACTAAACGGTCCTGAGTTAACCGTTCCCACTCTTGCATGTGGTCGGCTAATCGGCCTCCCATCGGTCCACCTAGGGATAGAGGTGGACATAAGGAGTGCAAGAGCGGCACTGTCTCCTTTGCCAGAAACACCGGCGCGGTTCTCACCGTGGTAACCGTCCCATCAGGAACGATTACCCCGCCCAGATCCTCGCGCGCCACGACCAGCACCGCGCGCACCACGGTGCGCGGGCGGCTGCCTGGCTGACTGCGCCTGAGGAGCCTGCGCCCCCCTCGCTGCTGGCCGAATCGCACGCGGCCGAGGCCGGCGCTGCGATGGTGGTTGGCCTCTGACCTGGCCACTACCACCTCGAGCCTGCAGGGGACGATACGCAGGGGGTGCGGCGCGAACGTTGGCACGACGAAGCACCTCAAACTGTTCGCGCAGCGCCCTCTGGTTATTGACCAGAGTAACCGTCTCCTGGAGGTGTCTACATCCCTCACCTCCAAAGAGACCAGGACCTGTCATAGGCGTACGTAGTAGCCTATTGTAGAGGTCCTGGGACGGGCACAGATTATCCAAGGCAAAAGTGCGCCTTGCCCGGACACTCCTGGTCACCGCCCGCGTCATACAGTCCAGAGCCAGGTTGATACCATCCTGGATGGCTTGCTGGACTGTGACCGGACTTGGCTGGCACGATGCGGATGCTGTTACTACCCCTTGTAACAGCTGGGAGACGTGGGACAGAGCGGCAATCGAAGCCCTCCCACTCTCCTCCGCATCACGCAACGCGGCATTTGCCGAACGCAACGCGTTCGAGCACAAGACTCCCGTGTCAGAACGGGAGCCTGGCCGCGCATCCTCACCCAAAGCCGCGCGGTCATCCACGCTCGGCTTTGGTACCACACCGTACCGCTGGTAGTCCAGGGGCACGATGCGGCAACGCCTGGCCACCTCGCGCGGGGCCTTAGCGAGACGTCCACTCGACTTAATGGACGTCTCCGCCGCCTCGAACATGTCAACGACATGCTCTGCCAGCGGCAGAGAAGGCATAGCGTTAGCAGTAGGCTTACCAGCTAACCACGGCCTGTGTTCACGCTGGCTAGCCGACTGCTCCACGGGCAGATCTGGTCTAACACTCACCAGCCACTGGCAAGCGTCAGACCAATCCTCCTCCGTGGCTAGTTGCGAGCGCTCTACAAGACGGGGGCCTTCGTCTTCCTCCTGAGCACAAGCAACAGAGCTTGACGGCGGATACGCTGATATCCCTGGCAAGCCAGGGAGAGCATGCGGGCCTGATAATACCGGCATGCTAATCTCACTGGTTTGACCAGGAGCAGGCGCCGTGGTAGAGCGCGGGGCATATACCGCCCCACCACGGCCCCGGCCAGCACCAGCTACACTCTCGGCAAGCCGAGGTATGCGGTACCGCTGGCCTTCAGCGCGCAGGGCCACAGTCTGAACCGTGGATTCTACCCCTGGGAGAGTAGAACCGTGGAAAAAGGCGCCTGTATTCCCCGCGAGGGGCGCACAAACGTCATATTCCATGGCCACGTCTTCAGACGGCGACCCTAACAGGTAATCATCATCCTCCTGGCCAGAAAGATTAGACTCCGGGTCAGCAAAGAGAGCTAACCCGGACTGGCCAGGGAAGGCGCCATACGAGGTACTGGCAGCCGCGGTGTGCGGATACCCCTGGACTGATGAGCAGCCCGCGGGTTCCAGCGACGACCGTCCACGGTCCCTATTGGGCGCGGCAATAAGCCTGCTGCCAGGGCCGTGGAACACCCCCTCTAATGGGGCCACCTCTGAATCTTCAAACAACGGAAGCGTACTAAGGAACGTTGATTCAGAGGTGGGGATTACCTGCTCCGAAGCAGATGATGAGGTCAATAAAGGATTTGGTCCAGGAAGCATGCCACGAAGCAACTCTGGAACCAAATCCTTGATTGTCCTCCTCATCTCTCCCAACATCTCGGTCCGGAAGGCCTCCATGTCCACCGCGGACGAGGCCTTCCTCTTACCCTTCTTACTTACGACCTCTTTTTTCAGCTTCTTTTTCTCCTCCTCCAACTTGTCCTTCGCCTGCAAGCACAAGAATTCGGACATTAGCTCGCCCCCCCCAGTGCTTACATATCTCGCAATTAAGCAAGGGACCACAGGGGCTACACTGAAAACATAGATGAGGGCCAAACTTGTCCCTCAAAAATCGTCCACAGGACGCACAACCAGGTCTCTGAAAAAAGCCAAAGGACGAGGAGTATGAGCAAACTAGTTACGGTTAGAAACTAACCAACTCAAGAGAAGGAAAATGATCATAAAGATCATAATTTTTATGAGAAACCAGCTTCGGACAACTTTAATTGTAATTAAAGAGCAAAGCTGATTATGACGTCATTAATCCTATGACAGGACAAAATCGATCCCAACAAACATCCCAGTGCAAGGACGAATTGTATCTTTAACCAGAACATGTGCAGAATGGACATTTCGACTACACAAGCATCAGATAAATACTGATAACAATGGCAAATAGTGTTAATTATCTCCCTTTCTCATATCAATAATTAATACCTGACACCTTGTCTAGACAAACCATCCAACCTGATGAACTGGAGAACTCCACCACTGAACGCCTCTTAACTCTCTCCACCTCAAGGGGAAGGAATTGGATCAAGAGGGCAAAGTGAGAAGACCTTTATAATAGGCCTCCAACTCACTGGGCATAGAATTTTTGGTTAGATAACCTAACAGTATTAGTAGGAAATGGAACCATGGTGGAGAGACACAAACCCTCTGCTGATGTCATATCCTTATTTCTCCTTCACACAGACCTGTGGACATAAACACAAAGAGAGATTAGTCTTGTATAGCACCTAGTTGAAAAAACCCAACTAATTAAGGCGCTTATCACGTTTAGCGAGAGTCCCGGAAACACATTACAACGGGACAAAACTCGCTAATTTTACTAGAAGTCACCTGATTTAAAGGTCCAAGGCCCTCCTGTGGCGAAGTCACTCTCTCAGCCATCTTTGTCAGGTAAAAACGTCTCTTAAATAGTCTTAAAAAGCTTTGAAAAGCGTAAAGAAAGATCCTATCATGAAAGCATGTGTTGTCTCTCAGCCAATAAATTAGCAAAGAGGAAGTGCTAGTCTGCGCATGCGCGGTGGTGGGGCTGGCATCCGCCAGACTACGCTCTGACTCCCTGCCCAGTAGGGGCACCTAACTGTTTTAATCTGAGTGTTTATTGAGTGAAAGCCAATATTTAGCAATATCAAAAGTATTAGGGAGGTAAGTATACTCTTGATGTGAAATGTATTGGGCCAATGAAAACGCAGAATGGCCGCTTTTAGAAGAAAATTTTAAACACGGCCGATTGCTCTGTTATAAATTCTTTTAGGAAGCGAATACATCATTCTGAATTTTGATTGGATAATCATTTTACTTCTTCGTGACCTTAATTTTGATTGGTTAATTAGCCTAGAATGGCAGCGAATAGAAGAAATGTCGTAAATAGAACAGATCTTTTCATCAAATTAGACATTATGGAATTATATCGTACCACTCCTTGCTTAAAAATGGTTATATAGATTATTGACCGCTAAGGTACGTAATAATTACGATTATAGTGAGATAATTGAGCAAATATATGCAGAAATGTCACTAATAAATTAGCGATATTCATTCGTTGTTACCAGTTTTCGTTTAGTGCAAAGTTGAAGTTTCCAAACTTGTATTTTGAATTTTTCCCCGGATATATTTCGATAAAAATCATGCTTATGTCATAAATATATGCGCAAGGATGGCCTAACCACGGGAAATTACCTTTAAGCTTAGGATAATAGACAAGATAAATGAATAAATCGTTCCTTTCAAAATGAGAAAAAAATAATGACTTATGATTGAGGGCATGCTAATTCCAGTGAGGGCATTCAGATTTAGTTTTTAGCATGTCCTGAATGGCATTCACCTTAACATGTTAAGTTACAGCACTGCATGATGCGCTAGACACCTTTCTCGCTTCCAATCAACCGCCGACACCGTCTAGTACACTGAAATCACTTGCCTAAGCTATCCCTGAGAGTGATTTCTAATGGACCAATCACTCGCCTGGTACTTCCCATGAGAGTAATTTTTAGCTCACCATGATCTTCTAAAAAATGATGTCCTGTAACTCTACAGGTAAGCTGCTGAATATTTTGAAACTAGTTTGACAGTGCCTAAGCAGAAACAGCTTCCCGTCAAATTAGTTTCAAAATATTTAACAGAATGTTTATTAAATTATAAATTCATCAAAGCCATACAATTGTGAGACTTTCTGATTTTTGTGCTGGAGCTCCGTCATTTTTATTGCGACTGGACGAAGCACACGACGTGCAAATGTTTGTCAAAATCAAATTAGCTTCACTTAATGATTTAACTTATTAAACCTTGAATTTCAATTTTTTTCAAAGAAAAAATCAATTTGCAGACCAGGAGAAGACTATTTTTGAAAACTTAGCACTAGAATGACTAGCTCGGTTATCGAACCAGTTATTCCAGTAGTAAATTTTCAAAAATAGTCTTCTCTAGGTCTGCAAATCGACATTTCTCAAGACCACTGTAGAAGCCGTTTTAGGCTGATATGTATTAAATGGTTAATGGTCAATCCGGTTGGAACCAGTCACTGTAGTGGTCTATAGGAATGTCCATTTGTGGAGCAAGAAAGTATTTTTTGAAAATGTATTACTGGAATGACTGGCTCACTTCTTTTGGACTGTAAATGGAAATTCAATATAAGCTAATTTTATATTTTGATTTTCTTGACAAAATCTTAACACTAAAGGGATAAGATGCAACAAAGTGACTAAACCTTGTAATTCACCTTACTAAAGTCTCCATCCATCATCAGACCTCGTATGACGTCATAATCAGCTCAGCGCGTGCATGATGACATCATAATCATTACATCGCAAAGGCTTCCATATAGACCATTACCAAATCTCAAATGGTCCGACACGTTGTATGAATTGCATGTCTTTGTAATTCTTTGCTATTTAATAAACATGCTGTTGAGTATTTTGAAACTAATTTGACTGGGCGCTGTTGCTGCCATAGGCAGCAACAGCACCCACTCAAATTAGTTACGAAATATTCAACAGCGTCCCTGTCTAGTTTTCAGGAAATTGATAGTTAGGGTATTCGAGGATCGATCAATCCCAACACGGCGAGGTGTGGGTGGAGCTTAGCTAGTGATGGGCGGGGCATAGCTATAAATGGAAAGGTCCATTATTATCTTAATTATTATCTTTGTGGATATCATTGCCATTGGCTGCCATGCAGTACGCCGGAACTCCTAACACAAATACATGCCCCACAAACACTGGAAAACGTAGAATAATTCAGAATGATCAAGTACTTATTATATCAACGCAAAATACCTCACATCCTGAATAAGAAAATAACAAGGCGATGCAAGCAATACAGAAAATGAGAGGCCCTTCGCCTATATCTGACTGACCCTTTATGTACTTATGTTACTGTCTATGTATATACACACATAAACCAGCGCAATGCTATAACATCCACCACATCCCAAACCTTACTGGAGGAGGATAATAATGATTCCATAAAATTTTTCTGTGTTGCTGAGCAGTCTTATCACATCAATCTATGAGGGTCAACAATATTTAGACAGCCAGTGGACTCATGAAATCAACACTGGATGACAATGGAAAATTTACATAAGACAGAAAGTGCATTAGAAACTCAGGAGGCATCTCTTGAGGGAATTCATTTACTATAGCATTCAGTTTGGTGTTTAAAATTAACATTAAAATATTTAATAGCTTACCTGTATGGCTGCCTTGAAATTGAGGTGCTGGGATTTCAGAGATGAAATGGTTAATAAGTATTTCTGTACATAAAACTCACTCTTTATTTTTATCATTAAGGTTTGCTCCTTTCCTAATAAGTGCCTCAATGACTTGTTTTCTCTTTGGGAATGCAGATGATGCAGCACAGTGCTGGAATGAAACACAATCAAGTCATATTTTACAGGAGCTGATGGAAGTAGTATTCATTCTGAAGATAATCATTTTGCTGTAAACTGGTGCTCACGAACTATGACAGCAAGAAAACCATTTGATAAATGAATATTAATAATCACATTATGTACAAGCAGTTTTGATCAAAACAAAATTGTTGATTTTCCTATATTATAATTTCTTAATCATAAATATTGTTTCTAATTTGAACATGTGACCAGTAAATGGTAAAACATAAGCCTGCACAAGACGGGGTATATTTTCAGTCAATAACTTCTACATGTATTCAAATATCATAATGCCTCACAATGCAGTGATTGGATAGCAAGCACATACATGTAATGTTGCATGGCAAAATAAATGATAGGTAACCCATGGTAAGCTATCAAACGAGGTTTGTGATAGGGAACCAGTCCATGTCATAACACATCATTCCATGTCTTCGTATGTCGCTTTGATCGTTTCCAAGCAATGAAATGGCTAAATACTGTGTAACATGATTTGACAGGTAACTTTTAACAGTACTTTAATGGTTATACATCAACTCACCAACTTGTTAAGTATTTAGCGATGATACCTCAATAAGCTTTAAAACATTAGTTGCCTGGATGAAAATGGAGCCAAATTAGCTTAGTATTCTTGCAATGGACATGAATTTTTTTTAGAGAAATGAAGTGTTGAATTAACTGAATATCGCGTGAAAATTATGCATTGCAGCACATAGTGAAGCCGTGAGCCCGTGACTATGTAGCAACAAATGATCAGTTGTATTACATTTTGATGCGATGTCGCTCAAACTATTCCCTGAAGATTACATGAATGAGCATAATGCTGCAGCTGATAGCAAGCTCATGATTATGCGTGTATGTACTCACCAAGGCACTGTCTCCTGAATAGGGGTCCTTGAAGTTGATCACTTCTGATACAAGATATTTCTTAATCTTTGCCAAGTCTGCCTGTCTTGCACCCTCCAATAATGACTGACCCTTGTATTCATCTGATAACATAACAAATATACAGTAAAATCAAAGGTGGTCACTTAATACCTGGTGGGCTTGAGAAATGTCCATTAGCAGACCAAAAGAAGACTATTTTTGAAATTTTACAACTGGAATGACTGGCTCGATTAACAGGAGTTTGTTATCCAACGGGTACGGATCAGACATAAAGTACAATACTTGGTTCCTATCGCGCAATGATAATATATAGTATTCAGAGTTCCGAGTCCAGAATATTTTATCCGAGTACTCGCTCTAATTAAAAACAATCTTTTGCGTTTAGAGGCGAATTACGTGATTTATATCTTTTCTGGATGCCATTTTATGTCAAATTCAGGACTAAATGTGATGTAATAAATGTTATTTATTAATGGATACACAATATTTAGGTACTCCAATTTAATAATTTCACTTCTGCGATGATGTTTTGAGGTATACATTAAACACACTCGTAAGGCGGTGAGAATTTGTACCGTTGAATTTCCGTGGTATCATTAATTTTTATTACGAGAGTTGACAAAAAAAATGTGCTCAAAGACTTCTCAATTATAGGATGCACCCTTTCCTAGAACATGTAATATGGCAAAAAAAATGCGTCCTTTAGTCGAATTTTAACGGTAAGTTTAAAAACAATAATTCCATTTTTATAAGTCTCCTGTCCATAACTTACAATGTAGTTTCTCCTGCAATTCTCGTGGTGCAGCATCTAAAGCACTTCTTGAATGACAGTTAACTAATGTGGGGTCAGCACCATGGGCCAGTAACAATGAGCAAACTTCAGAACGCGACTTTGATGCAGCCTCGTGTAGCGGAGTGAACTGCCAAAGGTCCATAGCATTCACACATGCTCCAGCCTGCCAGGACAAACAGTGCAGTGAAATCAAACGATACAACATAGCTGACTAAATGCTCATATTTTCGCCCAACAGTTTACCTGCTCTAAATAGAAAGTACTTGACCAAACGTATTCGGTTACTTGATCCAACACACCATAACCCTTTAACACTCACATCAACCAAAAACACCTCCTGCTGTGGTCTTGAGAAATGTCCATTTGCAGACCAAGAAGACTGTTTTTTGAAAATTCACCACTGGAATGACTGGTTCGATAGCTAAGCCAGTCATTCCAGTAGTAAATTTTCAAAAATAGTCATCTCTTGGTCTGCAAATGGACATTTTCTATGAGAAATTTGTATTTTTCTTGAACAAATTCGAGGGACAAAGGGCTAATGTAATTTTGCTATTGACATGTAGAACAGGACAGGTGTGTGTTAGGTTTCAAATGGCTAAAGGTTGATGCAGCCTAAATGACCACCACATTTCAGTAAACCCTGTCCAATATGTATATATATTGCCCCTCATTAGCTGTAAACTGGTCCACAGAATCTAAGATGCAAACAAACTCATAACAATGTAGGAAATCAGGTATGGTTGTTCTAAAATAAATTTACCAATTAATGGTCAAGCAGGCTAAAACTTACCTATGCAGTCATCTTGAGTGTCCATTTACCAGACAAAAGGATATTATTTTTGTAAATTTACTACTCGAATACTTGGCTCGATACAAAACTCAACCATTCCAGTGATAAGTTTTCAAAAATAGCATTTTCTTGACCTGTAAATGGACAATTATTAAACAAAAGTTCTAATTTTCTTGACCAATCGTGACCATTAAAGGGTTAATGGTTAAAGCGGTCATTTAGTTTATAACAGGATATATAATGGAAGATGTGCTCACCTTTAGAAGCATTTCCGTGACCTCAAAGTGTCCATATGAGCAGGCATTATGGAGTGGTACCAGCCCTCTGAAACAAAACAATGAGCTAAATTTTATTACATCAACCCTTTACTGTCTAAATTTGGTACAGATAATCAAAACATTTGCTCACTGAATGTCCATTTGCAAGCCAAGAGACCATTTTTGAAAAAATTACACCTGTAATGACTGGCTCGATTATCAACCGAGTCATTCCAGTGCTAATTTTTCAGCCTTCTCTTGGCCTGAAAATAGACATTACTCATGATCCCTGCAGAAGCCGGATTTGGCTTGCGCGATTACGCGATTAAATCGAAAATCGCGATTATTTTTTAAATCGTGAATTTATATGATTAAAAATTAAATCATCGAATAATCGTGAATAATTCTACAACATAAAATATTTCAAAACCTACCTTTTAATTATTCTTTATTGCGATCGGTCACGCAAATTTACATTTTGCTCAGCGAATGCATGCCCATTTGCAGGCCAAGAGAAGGCTATTTTTGAAAATGTATCACTGGAATGACTGGCTCGATTCAATCCAGTGATACATTTTCAAAAAAAATCTCTTGGCCTGCAAATCTACCTTTCTCAACATCATTGCAGCTTCCGTCATTGGTATGCGTTTTTGCTGTTATAACTGGGTAATTTGTACTCAAGCTGATTAATCGAGTAATCGCGATTATTATTAAATAATCGATCGTGATTACTGAAAGCAATAATCGCGCAAGCCTAGATTTGGCCAGTTTTGCCATGAAAGGATTAATGAGGCAAACCTATGTATTCCTCATGTACAGAGCAGATCGTGAATGAACTCCAATTTACACAAGACTATGGATTGTGACTTGGCAATTAAATGAAATTTCAGATTATGCCTCTAATTTTAACAAGAAAATTTCAATTTTCTCATAGAAAATGTCCATTTGCACACTAAGAGAGGACTACTTTTTGAAAATTTAACACTGGAATGACTGGCTCAATTATCGTGCCAGTCATTTCATTTGTAAGTTTTCAAAAATAGTCTTTTCATGGTCTGCAATAGACATTTCTCAAGACCACTGTAGAAGCTGTTTTTGGCCGATATGAGTGTTAAAAGGTTAATACATATATATATATATATATATATATATATATATATATATATATATATATATATATATATATATATATATATCTTAAACATATTAAATGAAGTCACAATCTGCAATCTCATGCTAACTAGATCGATCTAAAATCCAGAGAAGATAAAGGACAGCAAAATAATAATATCTGAAAATGATACCGTATTGGACAGGAATTATTTTATTATTTATTTATTTATTGTATGGATTAAGCATGTATAAAAGTATTCATTTAGTATTTTGCCACTAAATTCAAGCAAATAGTTTACGATTATTCATTTGCTTTGCATTATAAGGAAAAGATTTTACCACAACTTGAGTGCAAGTTTACACCTCACCAGAAAGACAGACACATCATGTATTATTTGTTGTGTAATACTGTACATGCAATGTAGTGTTTCAACTTCACATAATAACAATGTACATCAAATTGTAGATCTTCATCCAGATATTATTTGAATTTTAAGACAGTATTACTGGTGTTGCAAAAATCTGTTGCTGCTGTAGAGTAACTTCTTGTTTCTGTCTTATTATCAATAAAGTAACGTCAATAGAGTAACTTCTTGTTTCTGTCTTATTATCAATAAAGTAACGTCAATAGAGTAACTTCTTGTTTCCGTCTTATTATCAATTACATACCCTTTATCTTTTGCATGCACATCAGCACCCTGTTGAAGCAGCAGCTGAACTACTCGTGTTCGGTTGTAACCTGCAGCTAGATGAAGTGGAGTGGACTGGCAATAAAAAACAGTGAACATGTTAACAATTACCTTAACACAAACCCGACCTCTGTACTGGTCTATAAGAACGTTCCTTTACAGGTCAATAACACTTTTTTGAAATTCAGCACTGGAATGACTGGCTGAGTTATCAAGCAAGTCATTCGAGTGGTGAATTTTCAAAAATAGTTCTCTCCTAGAATGTAAATAAAGCACATTCATTAAGAAAGTTAATTTTCTTGAGAAATCCTGATCGCTGACCTTTAGCACTCGAATTTGGTTAGGAAAATTCAAATTTTCTCATTAAAAATGGCCATTTGCAGAGCAAGACCAAACTATTTTTTGAAAATTTACCATGCTTTTCGGGCGTTGGGATTAATCAGACACTGAATACCAAGAATATCAAGGTTTACATATGATGGTTTACATTCAATACTGGTAAATTGTTGAATATTTTGAAACTAATTTGCCTGGGTGCTGTTTTTGTCGTTGGAAATATTCAACAGACTGTTTATTATATAGTAGTTAGACATACAACACGTACACTTGGACTATTCAATATTCATGACGAAAGGAGATACATACGTCATTTATCACGGATTTTGATTATGTCAGCCTACATGCGACGTAATTGATTATGTCACATATTATACTTGACTGACAGATCGGATTTATCCATTATTGTCTCAAATTGAATATGTGCTATATTTATTTAAACACAGGTTTTGATTGCAAGCATCTTATAGTTCAAATTTTAAAACAATATTTAACTTTTTCACCGACAAATCCCTGAAAAAGTAAATTCTTTATGATATAAAACTTATTCTGTTGAATATTTTGAAGTTAATTTGACTGGAAGTTGTTGCTGCAATAGGCGGCAATTTCTTCAACTCAAATTAATTTCAAAATATTAAACATGCCACGAAAATGAAATGAGAAATTTATTGGGCAAACGGTTAACATGAGATTTTGCATCCAATTGTGAACATAGGATATTCTAGACAGAAGGCATACATGAACATGTGATTATTACAGACCTTGCGGCCATCACTAGCATGACAGTTGACATTGAGCGGCGTTAGCAGAGCCATCATCACCTCATCATTACCGCTACGGGCAGCTTCTAACAGCTCATCTTTCTTATATTCACCTACACAAAGTATAACAGGAATACAAATATTACCATATATATATATATATATATATACACTGTCAAATATAACTCATAGACACCCCACACATTCACAAGATGTCAAATCAACCTATGTTAATCCTTTAAACCTCAAATTTGTCTAAGACAATTTTTATTTTCTAATAGAAAATGTCCATTTGCAGAATAGAAGACTATTTTTTTTAACTGAACCATTGGGTGCTATCGAGCCAGTCATTTTAGTGGTAAATTTTCACAAGTCTTCTAAGATTTGGAACGTTCCACAACTTGCAGAGATCTTAAAATTTAATGGCAAGCCTTCTTCGGACCTTTAGCCTATAATGAGCCAACCAGATTCCTCTTAAACACAGTGCATACATGTTTGTAGATAATAATTTCAATCAGAAGTCTGTTGGAGCCAGCATGGGTGAGTGGAACATACAACTACCATGACTGCCAAAAGAATGAGATCAAGTGAGGCAATTCCAAAAGGATTTGAATACATATAATCAAGGATTACCCATTAGATTGTCAGTTTCAGATTTTTGTTAAATTATTTTGACGCACTGTTAACAGCATTGAGTAACTTAAATCAAGAAGTTAACACTTACTACTCTGGTGTCCAAATTTTTAATTTTCAAATCAAATTAAAAGATGGAGTGGTGTTCATATTTCAACAAATTTGGTGGAAGATTTTGCTGTTATAGAATTGTTGAACCCAAAATTGTTGAAAAATGTACAACAGTTTATTTGCTATTAACATGGTAAAGGACAGAATGTTGACATCAGAGTGGTACGTGTTAAGGGATGGTGTAGATGGTGCTTACAATCATATGTGCTTCATTTGCCAAATGCAAATATACGGTTAATATTGATACGGTTTGGTGTCAATCCATCATGAGATAATAAAACATGTCAACGACACACATACCCCACCAACTTGGGAGCAGGATGGCAATCAATATAGCCCATCCGACTGATTATATGCATTCAGCGATTTAAAATACCTGTGAGCACAGCTTTTGCAGAAGAATCAGCCAAATCGAGTGCGGTTTTGCCATCTGTGTTGCGAATATTCGAATCACCAACATTTTGTAATAGCACTGTAAAATCATATACAATTTATTATTTTTTGAATTTACAGATAACTGAAAATACATAACAAAAATCCTTTAATGTTAAATTTCTAATTCAATTTCTGAACCCTTTTTCGCTTGATTTTAAAATTTCTCTGTCAACGAGTTTACATCTACCTAAACTATAAACCCCGGGTTTGTACAACTATTAAGATGGAAATATTAAAGCATTTTCCCAGAATCCATTTCCACCTTTTCCAGACTATGTTATATACAATTACGCTAAATTACAACACACACACACACGTCAGGGCATAATTTAGAATTTGATATTTACATAGCATGCATTGCTATGCAAATTATAAATTGTATAGTAGTCGACAAAAATGTATAGCAGTTAACTCTTTTACAGATAAATTCCCTTTATATCAATCTCAGAGCAAACAAACGGGAAAGCTGTTGAATATTTTGAAATTAATATGATTGGAAGCCATTGCTGCCTAAGGCAGCAACGCCATCCATTCATATTAATTTCAAAATATTCAACAGAATATGCTATACATACATGACATAGTACAGAATTTACTTTTTCAGGGATTTGTTGTTGAAAGTGTTAATAATAGAACGTAAGAAAATCAATTAAATTGCAATCCCGTAAAAATTTTGCATAGCAGATATAGCTATGCATGTTGCAGAATGTATAGCAAATGCCTAAATATGTGTAGCAAATTGAGATGCGATACCAGATAAATTATGACTTGCACATTGTGTGTTCTATTTCTCCTAATAACACGAACACTTCATGGACATGTCAATTCCATGGAAATGCAGGTCTTGACATTAAAAATAACCCTATCATATTAAAAAACTATCAGAGCTAATACTACATGTAGTTCTGAATTGTCCAGCAATAGACCCCTGGTAACCAATTTTATAGGGTTGTAGCATGTGCATGATGTCACGGCAGTGGTTTGATGTGGCCTGAGGGGGGCTGTCCCTCCTCTCACAGGGGGTATCTGGGGTTGGGATGCTGATGGGGTCCAACAGGAAAATGTAAAAATTAGAAGATCTGCTAAGAATCCATCTCAGGACTGCATTCTGAGTGCTAATGAACATCATAATTTCTTAGACTTTTGAATAGTGAACTCTATGTATGGGTATTTTAACCAGAAATGTGGTTGCAATACAACCATGAAGCTCAACATTACGACTTTGCAAGGAACTATGAAGCTTGATTTTAAACATAAAATAAATATAGAAAATATAGAAAATATATATATATATATATAAGTTTGAGTCCAGTATGACTATCAGTAACCAAACATGGAGATATGAACAACTAAGTTGAGCTAAATGCAAAATGTCAATGCTGAAAAAACCTTTGTCATTTATCAATATTACAATAATATTGATCTTTGACCTTTTAGCCCAAAGGTCATTGTATCATGGGCTCTCCTTTTAAGGAAGTATGCGTTCAGGTTTGGGTCCAGGAATATTAAGCAAACAGGAGATATGAACGGCACGAAAATAACCAAACCTTTTACCAATTTCACAATAATCATGGCCTTTGCCCTTTTGACCCCAACATCAATGTTTCCAAGGTTGGGTCAAGTGTACTTAACCAAAGAAGAGATATGAACTGCTAAGTTAAAATAAATGCAAAATGTTAATATTGGCCTTAAAGTAAAGTATTTACGAATGTCCCAGTGACCTTGACCTTTGCCAGTTTGACCCCCAAGGTCATTATGTGATGTCCCTCAATATCTGGAAGCATGTGTCCATGTTTGAGTCCAGTATCATTAACTACTGTTTAGATATGAACTGCTAAGTTTAGCTAAACAGAAAATCTTAGTGTTGAAATGTTTTTACGAAGGTGATATTGTAATGGCATAGCCCTTTGACCCCAGTGTTATTACATGATGCCCTGGCGTTATAATGTAGCATGTGTCTCAGTTTGGTTCCAGTATGCTTAACCAACAATGAGATATAAACTGCTAAATGTTAATGTTGGAAAAAATAAGGTGCCTCATGACTGTAGTCTAAATAACTTATGATTTTGTGATATTTTATCACACAGACCTTTAACCATTTCACTGATAAATTCCCTGTATCTCAATCTCAGAATCAACAACAAGCTGTTGAATATTTTGAAATTAATAGGATGAAGTAATTGCTGCATTAGGTAGCAATGGCGTTCAAAACATTCAACAAAATATGCTATAAATCGAAAAGAATTTAATTTTTCAGGGATTTGTTTTAACACAGGTTAAGGGACTAGAACTTATGTTTCATCTCTTGGCCTGTAAATTGAGTCACTAGGTCACTCATCAGTGCACAAGCATATTTTGGATGACATGACCAGTAAACATGGTAAATGATTAAAAAAGCATAAGTTCTGGTTAGCATACAGTATAGTAATGCAACATGCTAGTACAATATTTTACATATTGCAAAAAATGTTCTGTTTAATATTTTGGACTTACTTTGATTGGAAACCACTGCAGCGTTAGGCAGCATTGGCTTCAAATTGCATTAGATTAAAAATATTCAACGTACTACTTTTCATTTTGTTTTTGAAGTTTACATGTTAACTTATTTCTGAGCTGAACTGTAGTACTATCTATAATCGAGCACACTATTATATATGATGTGTACATGTTAACTTATTTCTGAGCTGAACTGTAGTACTATCTATAATCTTAGCCAGTTTACCTATACAGACATCAATCTTTCCTTTAATCGCAGCCTCGTGGAGAGGCGTATAATTCCAATTATCGCGTGCATTAGGGTCGCCACCGTGACGTAGCAAGAGTTGCACCACCTCAGCATGTCCAAATGAACAAGCATTATGCAGTGGAATAAGACCACCATCGTCTCGAGCATGAACATTAGCCCCACAGTCCAATAAATGCTCAACAACGTCCTTCCGACCAAAACCTGGACAAAAACAAAAGATAATCATGCACACTGTATATATTCACATTAACCCTTTAAAGCTCAAAAGCACAGTTTGTTTAGTGAATGGTTATTCGAAGAACAAGAGATTGAAATTTTAGAAAATTTATAAGCATAATAATCAGGGTCCCCAAGTTTATGTTTCTTGTTTGCGGGAGAATTATGTATTGCCGGAGACGCGAGTGGGCCTGTGCAATGATTACACTTTAGCTGTGGTTCTTGGCCAGCCCTAAGAAGATTTTTGGCCTAGATGCTCTCCACTCCTGCACATCTGGTGTTAAATATGGTCATTCCATTGGCTGTGAAATTGTTCCGTTTCATACTACTTTAGTGTAAAATAGAATAATTTTACAACCAACTTAATGACTATATTTAGTTCTAGAAATTGAATCTAGAATAGTGAGGCCAAAAGACCAGGTTATTAATATTACTGTTTGCCCATTGCTAAATATGTAGCAACGCATTGGCGAGTTTATTTCATTTGCCTCTGCGTTTACGGGAATTTCAATTGTCTCCCTTGAGTGATGGGTCCTTGGGATGTTCTTCAGTGAAAAATAATTCTTGTATGGCTGGCAAATTGAACACTCTTGTTTATTAGTTAACAAACGCATTATTATCATAGCGACTTTACAAACGATAGTGGCTACAAATGCTGAATCAGGGCTTCGTTTCTGAGGCGAGCTATCACTCTCGCTCGCATAGCTCGCCTAACTTTTCATCGCAGGGGAGCAATTAATCACTCACCTCAAATCTTAAAACTGAAATCAAAATTTGAATATTTTGATCTAAACATGCTATTGATAGATTTTCACATTTTAATTCTACCAGACGAGTGATCACTCGCTTGGCATTGATCATGGAGAGTAATTTTATAGCTCACCACATATTTCTAGAAACTAAGCCCTGATGAATTCATAGAATCGCGATGATGTCAATACATCAACACAATTAATTTCCCATAATACCCTGAGAGCGACGCGATTTTTGGAGGGGCTAATTTAACATTACGAGTAATGGGCCGTGAAACCTTAATTACATTTTCTTTACTATCTTCCAAACTCATGATTTAATGTTTTCTAATACCGGACAGAGTTTCAATAGCGAACGCAGTGAGCAATGGTTTCGCGCGAAGCCATCGCGAACGAAGTGAGCGTATATAGATAGCATGTACGCATGTGTAATGAGGAAAAATCAACAGAAAATGAGACAGGGAACCAGGCTAAAATACATATACCATGCAACTGAGAAAGCTTCGTTTCCGTTCGCGAGCTTTTTTTGCTTCCGGTTTCGGCTTATGAAATAGCTTTTGTGCTTTCTTCAACGGGGCCCTGTTGTATTATGGGATATGGGTCTTCATTATGCATATGTTCCCCTAGTTATTTTAGGGCAACCTACTGCGCATTTTCAATGTCCAAAATGTGTGTGATATTGTTATCACAAAATAGCGTACATTTACTTCAGAATGTAAAACGGTTAAATCGTCTGATGCAGACCAGATACAAGCTTTATTTGTTCCTATTTATGAGTCTGTAAATGCAATATGTTTGGTTGACTGTCTCGTATTATTTTTAATGCTCATGGCCGTGGAAAGTCATTGTTGTCAATGTTGTATGTATTTAGCGCTGATAGCAGGAAATTTAAGGCCGGGTACCGATTCGCACCTGGATTACATTCATGTATTTACTCTTAGACATGCATTAATTCCCATTTTTTGTAGCTTATGTCTGAATTCTAGAGGACGACATTTCATTATGACATCATAGTTACTATGGACTTGTTTGTATTTCCCCCAAATAGCGAGGAGCACCCGCGACACGTCGGTACAAATTTTATAACGGTATTGGACTGGCACAACTATTTAATGGTGAGAGGCCTACATAGAAGATATATATCACTGGAAATGGGCAGACACATTGTTGTTAATATCGTGGACCTGATTTACCAGAATGATCTCCACGCATGATTAAAAAATTAGCTTCGAATGTACTATACCTGTAACATGGGCATACGTATTTAGGACATTTCGACCATATACAAATTGATCCTATTTATTTAAGCAATAAATGGTGTCTGCGTTCGCTTATAGGCAACGCCTATTTTCATATTAGATTCTCACAATGATATACAGTATTTTATGGTTTCAGTTTCATGGAAAATTTAAACGATATGTTGCTATGGGCAGTCCACTTTAGCTGGAGTAAGTTTGCCTACACGTTAATGGCGGCTGATCTCAAAATGTGCGAAACTATGTATTAAGACAAATTTTCAAAAACTTACTATTTAGAAATTATACCTACACTGAATCCGGGAGATATTGCATTTGGGATGCAGGAAATCGGGAGAGTCCATGAAGATTCGGGAGAAACGGGGACATTGAATAATCGAAGGTAAACCTGTGCCAGTGTGTGTGTGAGTGATGGACAGAGTAGCGAAAAGCGGAAAACATAATCCTTCACTTTTCACGAGACGGTGGTGTGGGTGGGGTATTGGTAGGTGGGCAGGATAGAAACATGACCTTTCATCATTAGAGAATGTGAATCCAGAATTTCCTCTACCTAGATCATGAAATGATGAATATATGACAATAACTTCACTAATGATTAATCAGTCAGATTTGAGACTAGTTCCCTAGGCTAGTACATGTAGTTAGAAACAACCTGCAGCAAAATGAAGTGGTGTTGACTTCCTTCCAGCAGTATCTCTCGCGTTTACGTTCTGGTGGTTGACTAGTTTTTTCACATTGCTCAGATCTCCATTTCGACATGCTTCAAATAATTCTCGACCAGGATCGTCTGACAACAATGGCTCAGTCGACAAGGCAGCTCGACGACTGGCCGCCATTTTTGTCGCTGTTTGGGAAAACACGGAATCCAAAAGCATTGATTGTTGCGCGGCGTGTGCCCCGCTGGCGTAAGAATCTGGGTCGTTTCGCCCCCTATCACATTCGCACCCATACCGTTTCGCGCCCTGTCCTGTTCGCCCCAGGTCATTTCGCCCCTTATTCCCGTTCGCCCTAGGTAAGTTCGCCCCTATGTAGACATGTGCATTATCATTACTTTTTAATAGATCACTAGAATCTGGGAAATTGCCGGACTGTTGGACTAACGCCAATATATCAGCCATATTCAAAAAGGGGGACAAAAAGAAACCTGAAAATTATCGCCCAATCAGCCTAACGTCGGTAGTGTGTAAAATAATGGAATCAATAATTAAGGATGCAGTAATGTACCATCTAAGAACAAATAAAATGCGTTCAGATAAACAATATGGCTTTATCAGTGGCCGATCTACTGTTCTGCAATTGCTAAATGTACTTGAAAAATGGCTGCAGACACTTGATAAAGGCAGGATGATTGATGGTATTTACTGCGACTTTATGAAGGCATTTGACAAGGTTCCTCACAAACGTCTCATAAAAAAGTTGTCTATATATGGCATAGAAGGTAAATTGTTAGATTGGATACAGGCATTTTTAACCGGTATAACGCAACAGGTATTAATTAACGGGGTCCCTTCTAAAACAACACAGGTCACAAGTGGCATACCACAGGGTTCTGTTTTGGGACCATTTTTTTTCATAATATATATCAATGATCTTCCTGATGCAGTTAACTGTGGTTCTGAAATGTTCCTGTTTGCAGATGACACAAAACTCTTCAGATCAATTTTTAATCCAACAGACTGTATTTCACTGCAAAAAGACATAAATTCGATGTGTTCATGGACGGATGATTCATTATTAAGACTTCACCCAGATAAATGCAAATATATGCGAATCTCTACCAAACAAACATAACCACACTCCTATACAATGAACTTATGCAGCCATACTTTAACATATTCCCTTGCTGAAAAAGATATTGGTGTAATAATCGATGAAAAGCTAAATTTCGACCAGCACATAAATGAAAAGATAAACAAAGCAAACCAAATAATGGGATTAATCCGACGTACGTTTAGCTATATAGATAAATATAATTTTACCCACCTATTCAAGGCCCTCATTAGACCACATATTGAATATGCTAATGTTGTCTGGGCCCCACATTTGAAAAAACACATAAATGCTGTAGAAAATGTTCAAAGACGAGCCACCAAGCTCGTTCCTGGCCTACGCCATCTATCATAGAGTGAACGCCTACAAACTTTGAAATTACCGACCTTGGAATTTCGTAGATTACGTGGCGATATGATAGAGATATATAAACATCTCAACAACAAATATGACCAAGGAACATCGGACTTCATTGAACTTCACAACACAAATACTAATACAGGAGGCCATAGCTTAAAACTCATGAAAGTTAGGCCCAGACTAGACATAAGAAAGTACTCCTTCCCATTGCTGTGCACTGATCATTGGAATAAACTCTCTGAATATGTCATCAGCGCACCTTCAATTAATTCTTTTAAACATAGATTGGACAAACTTTGGGAAAGTCACCCTATGCGCTTCAACTTTGAAGCTAAACCTACATGTATTTCAAATTCTACTCCAGTACTAGTTGACTGATGTGAAACTGTTATTTCTGATGTTAGAGGCCTGAGGCCTGCTGCCAGATGTCCTTTCATTGTATCATTGTATCATTGTATCATTGTATCATTATAAGTTAATAAGGAGATAATAAGGAGATATGTAATTCAGAGAAACTGATATCTAAATATAATATAATGAATGTTTGACGGGAATAGGATTGTAATTTGTTAAATTTCCAAGTTTTGTAATGTATGTGGTCACTTGAACACATGTTCTATGATGACTAACTGTGCTTGGCCGTATTCATTCAATACATTTAATACACATGGTCTCATAGACATCTGTATATCATTCATGTTGAAAGACTACTTTTATTGCGATGCACGCACACATGAACGCTCGCATGCACGTGGCCCTATCCTACCCATCCCATCTGATCATATCTGTTGAATATTTCGAAACTAATTTAACTGGAGTTATTGCTGATAACAGTATGCGAAATTATCTTCAGAAAGAAAGTTAAGAGACGGTATATAGGGTGTGATGTGACATAGGCCTACAGTGGTTATGTCAATACAATTTTTTTAACGCACTTTGTAAAAGAAACGATGTATTTATTTAGATATATGCACACATTTAGATGACAATTTACATAAATATGATGTAGTAGTACGTAGTATTTCATCATCATTATCATCATCATTTTGTTGCCGTTATCATCATTTTGTTGTTGTTATTATCGTCGTCGTCGTCGTCGTCGAAATGTCACGTTAAATATTTTGGACGTAAGTTGATTGGAAGCCATTAATGCTGCCTAAGGCAGCTTCCAATCAAATTAAGTCCAAAATATTGAACATAACATTTCGTCGACGACGACAACGATAATAACAACAACGAAATGATGATGATGATGATAACGACGACGGCGATGATGATGATGATGATGATGATGATGATGATTATGGTGATGATGATAATGACGCCGACGCCGAAGATTATGATTACATGTTCCACATGTTCGGTGCTGCCATCTGTCACAAATATCACACGTCACGCCGTGCTGAAGACAACAAACTTCCTGATTACACAAAATACACAGATTCTCCATATTGACAGTTTCCCCGGGCAGTTTCCGCCCCCCCCCCCCCAGAGATGTGTCCTATAAGCTATCCTAACCGACGTAATTTATTTAAATGATGAGGAGTGATATGAAAGTAAGACGTTATGGATTGTTCACCTGGAAGTCGAATATTATATAGGACATTAATGTCGGCAATTTTCAAAGAAAAACGAACTGACCGCATTCAGTTGTTTGATCATGATTGGAAATCAGATATTAATGATGTTTGGCTTCTGAACTTATTTGTAATTAGATGATAGGCATAGCCTAACATTGTAGGATTATGCCGCCAAAACGTCACTCATCCCGGTGCCTGAATAAGTTTTCCCGAACATGTTTATACATTGGCATGGTTTCCGGGTTCAGTTATGCCGCCTGTAGATTACTCATTATTCATCAAATATACTGTTCGCAACTTGTAGTCCATACATTTACAACTACACTAAATCATCTGCATTGCCGTTCGTCCATCCTTCCATCCATCCCCCAGCCCGTCCTTCCGTCAGTTCGCGAGCCCATCCATCCATCCACCATACCCATCTTATCTGCCATTTCATCCATCCATCCATCCACCCACCCACCCACTTACGCACCCACCATCCATCCATCCATCAACACGTTTAATCATTCATTTGATGCAATCTGCATGAGCTCGTTTCTTTTATTTCCATAACAGTTTTAATTAATAACTCTCGTGTTAGTTCTATGCATCTCATACGTCAGTTTTCATCCATCCGCCCATCCATTCATCCATCCATCACACATTGCATTTTTATCAAGATCGGAGTAGGCCTACAATTATTCTGCGTGAATCGTTGAGTAATTGAATAATTATCAACACACACTCACGCTTTGATCAAAGCCACACTAATTAAGCCATTACTTTTTCTAATTAGGTGCCAACAGAAGACGGCGAAGGAGGATATTCAAATTATAAGTAAAATTCGTACAATCCCTGAATTTGATCAGAAAAATGATTAACTCAAACATGATTATCCATACATTTTGAAAACAATTAAGCTGAATGTAGTTAGTCTTTTATGCACTGTATCAACTGTCCCAAAAGACTTTGAAACAAGTGAGCCACTCCCATTTATAGTTGCAATTTAGGCAGCTTTATCGGAAATGAGATGGACAGATGGACAGACGAACGGCTGGATCGATGAGTGGACGGATGAATGGATGGACGGATCAGTAATACATCATTTAAGATTTTACAAGCATGCCTAACAGCGAGAAATTATAGCGCAAATGCGCACTAAATAAATCAATAAATCTAGTTTATTTAGAATATACTCATCTTTTATTTCCGTCTGCCAGTTGGTAGGTTGGTCTGGCAAATTCTTTTTAACCCTTTTACGACGAAGCCGGCAAAAACCGGCCTCTGTAGTGTTCTTGGGAAATGTCCATTTGCAGGCCAAGATAAGACTATTTTTGACAATTTCACCACTGTAACGATAGGCTCGACCAAGCCCGTCATTCCAGTGCTAAAATTTCAAAAACATCTTCAATTTAAAAAAATTTGATGAATAAATATGCACGCACGGTGCGAAATGACCTAGGGCATAGATCTACATATAAAATTATTAATCGCAAATTAAAAAAATTTAATATATTAAATTATTAATAGCAATTAACATCACTTAGAATAACTTGAAATGGTCAGGTCGCCAATACATCAAAGGTTGAGTCGGTATCGGTATTACAAAGGCACTTCAATTCAATTCAACTACACTCGCCATTCCCGTTCGCACACAGGCCATTTCAAAGGGGTGCAAAACGACCCAGACTTGGGAGCGAATTGACCCGGTGCGAAATGACCTAGGGCGAATGGGACAGGGGGCGAAATGACTCGTTACCCTGGCGTAGAGCAGATAAGCTTGGTAAGCTAGGTAATTTCATCATTGCCATTGGCTTGTTATTACCTCATAGTTTGTGTCATTGTATGGCTTGCTCAGTCCAATTCAAAAGTTCATTTTGAAGTAAATATCTAGTTTGATATGATATGAATTACTGTAGCTCTGGAGCTGCACTGCTCCGCCAATTCTTCTTCGGATTCTGGCTTGTACCCAAGGTACTCGCCGGCCCGACAATGCTGGTTAGCTGGCCTTCAGGACTGAGAATGGAGACTGCAAGCAGCCGGTGACTACAAAGACCTACCTACAACACTACTCCACAACACCAGGAGATAAAAAGAGAGCACACTCACAATTACTCCTTGACACCATAAATGATGCCTCCCTGGAGCAAGTAAATAGACTTTCAACCCGAGGAGACAATCTATTAGATCTATTAATTACTACTCATCCAAGCCTGGTAAATAAAACACACACAACACCACCAATAGCTGACCATGACACTCTTATCATCGATGTTACAGCCAAACCAAGCTTAATCAAACCGACTCCTCACAATATCTTCCTGTACAGGCAAGCAAACTGGAATGATATTACATCGGACATTGAAAAGGCACAAGAGGCCTATTTTAGCTGCATACCATTCTCCCATTCAGTGGAAGAAAACTGGATATTCTTCAAAGATACCATCACACAAACCATGTCAAAGAACATCCTTCAAAAAGTGCTTGGAACCCACAGCGATCTGCCATGGATATCACAAAATATTTAAAAACTAATCAAACAGAAACATAGAGCATACAACACAGCCAAGAAGAGTGGGAAAGCAAAAGATAAGGAGAGGTTTCAACAAATACGTAAACAAGTACACCAGAAACTGTGCTCTTCATATCAAGACTACATCACGAACATGCTTAACCCCGAAGATGACAAAAGCAGCAAAAAATTCTGGAGGTATATCAAATCAAGGCATCAAGAAACTGTGGGCATCAGCACCCTGCGCCATCATGGACAAATCATTACATATTCTAAACAGAGAGTGAAGGCATTGAACGAACAATTCACATCAGTGTTCACCAGGGAAAACCTCAACAACTTCCCATCAAAACCGTCCTCATCATACAACACCCTCAGCAACATCCAGATAGCATCACACGGAGTTGAAAATGCGTTGCAAATACGAAACCATCTACAGCAGCAGGCCCTGACCAAATTCCAGCAAGAATCCTCATAGAAACATCCAGCCGAATAGCACCAATCCTTGCCTCTTTATTTCAACAATCACTGAATCAGTCTACCATACCATCAGACTCCGGTGTCTCCCTCCTTCTGTTGTAGCTTCTCAATATTCTTGGGTATTGGCTTGTTGAAGCTTTGAGTGTCTGTACTTACTTCTATTTGTGCAGTCAGTGGATAATGGTCGGAAAGGCTAATTGCACCATTGCTAATAGTCTGCACATCTGTAATAATGCTAGGGTCATTACTCAGGATGTCATCTATTTGGGAACATGGGAGTTGAAGGTAGCAGCTCTAAGATACGTGTGCTCATATGCAAGCCTAGCTCAGTACATATGTCTTTGAATATCTTGTCTCTATTATATGGATTTTGTGAGTGCAAGGAAGCATTCAGATCGCCGCAGACTATAATTTTGTGACTACTACCATACTTGATTACGATTTCTCTCAATCTTACAAATGTATTGAGGAACACACCCATTTCTGTCCTTGCTGAAGCTACAGCTGCCACCTGCTCGTGAGGATAGATCTCACCATTGCCAAAACGACAGCATCTGACACCTTCAGTGGGGTGGCAACAATGCACTCGCTGCCGCCGCCGCCAGTTGCAGCATGACCATGCCGGTCCCCCTCTGGCTTACATTTACTTCTAATGCCACTAAAAAAATTTACAAGCAATGTTTTCGCCCCTGGTGTTAGTTATGGCTCTCTATATGTTTCCCGGTTCTAAACATTTTCACCCACCAGGGTTTCTGTTCTACTCTGTGGCCCCCATACACTGATTGCATATTCAAGATGCGGCCTTACCAATGCTTTAAATAGGCAAGGGAATATCTTGTCATCAAGATAGGTAAACGTTCTTCTTATAAACCCCATAATACTATTTTGTTCACTTGTGCATGTCTTTGCTGTTGTCGATGACCACCCCAATATCTTTCTCTTTATATACAAGTGTCACCTGCTCTCCATGTTGTTTATATAAATAATAGTCTCTCTTTATTTCCTCCTTGTGTTTTTGGCTTGGTATTTCATTACTTTATGTAGCATGGATCCGCCGGATGGGTACGGACCATCCCAGCTTAGCTGGGTACGGGACAACTGTTCTGGGTATGTTCCAAGCATGCCCCCCTGAGTAGGATAGTACGTGTGTATAAAGCCATATGAGAGAGGTTTTCTGTAAAACATCTAAGTCCGTAATATCACCTTGCGCACATGCGTCGTGCGTGTCAGAACTTCCCTGGCAACATGTGTCAGCGTTGGGAGAGAACCGGGTTGGTGCACATAATCTCTTTAAATTTAACTGATCTCGTCGTTCCCGGTACCTATCAGGACCGGAATGAGACGAGGATTTCAAAACTATTTACCTTTAGAAAATCGGATAAGAAATGACCAGAGTTATCCTAATTTAGCTCATTGAAATTATTTTCAAAATATTACTGGGACGTCATAAAAACGTGTGTATGTACTAAATGAATGGGGAAGATGCCTATCACGTGATAGCATCCTCACCCTTTCTATCAGCACGCTGATTGGCTATAGATCGCCCGCTGATTGGGTGGCGTCCTGCCCATAACGTCACGAGTAGTATAAAAGGAGCGAAAAATCAAGAATCTAGACCACACTTCGGCGAGAGAGAACCGTGGAAGGTTGTGTGGCCAGAACAGTGCAAGCCGCAAGTAACTGCTTACTGACTGCGGCTCCCTATTAGCCGCAGCTTTGCCTCTCGGATTTCAGTTCTTAGTCTCTGGCCCACAATCGGAGCATCTGCATCTAAGTTTTTATAAGCCCTCGGATGGCCATCTGGGGGCAACTAATTAAATAGAAGAGTAGCTCACTACCAACACTTCAGAGGCGCCTTCCTGTGGATGGGCCTCCCCGATTTCTCCAGTATGTAGAACAATTGGTGAATCCTGGTGAACAACTCGTCAGATCTTCCGAACCATGCAAAAGTGGCGATCAAACGTCCGCGCAGCATGTCCTGTGTTAATTAACTTTTTAGGCCCCAGTCTGGTGGGACTCTGCCTGGTATGCCTCAAGAGCTATGTGGTGTACCATATACGGTGTACCCAGGAATGTACATGCATGTACATGCATGTTTAATTATAAACTACAACTGTAGCCCTTCATGTTACGGGCAACTTTCAAACGTCCATTACCGGACGGACATTCATAACAATCTGCTTAATTAATTGTATTAGCCAGTATGACTACCTAGTAGACATCCGACTACAGCCCTTCTTCTTCACCACCGTTGAGAGTGAGCCGCATCAACAGTTCGCCTGCAGAGATTTCTCAGCAACTTCAGAATTGTGCCTTCTTGTGTCCCTCATCTGTGACGCATCATCTACAGTGATTTATGAACCTTTTCCATACCAATGAATAATAGGTACTCATTTAGCTCATTTCTTTACAGGTACTGATGACTAATAGGTACTGGCCGGTCGGCTGAGACCGCATTTTATAATTTAGATCTTTTACTGTAAATATTATCCTTATTTTTGTGCTTATGACTATCAAGCACTGCAAGGTCCTATGACCTGGTTTATTCTCAATACTGTGATAGTTAGTTATATATGGCAGCAGCAATCCTAGTTACTTGTTTTGTTTATTTTATATAAAAAAAACACTAGGACCCCAGTACGCTAGGCTATACTATAAAGCAACTATAAATCTGTATCACTTTTCCCCCAGCATCAATTTTACAATGAGGTCACTGTTCATGTTCTCATTGTGCGAACCTGACATGGGATCGACTAAACCTGGCTATTTTAGCTCGGCAGGATAGGTTTAAAAGTAGTAGGGACAACCACTCTGTAGGAGACATTTGTGTAAGCCTCTTTTCCGGATGTAGAGGATATGTAACACCGCACACTATAGCTAATGTGTGTTAAATTGGCCGGATACCTTAGGGCCTCTTATTATGAGTGATTGTCTCTTTCTATGCTCTTCCAGCCAGAAGGCGTATTAATTGTCTGGAACTCCCATGACGCATTGGCATGATCCGACTTTGGAAACTGTTGGGTTTTCCGAGCGCTGAAGACCAGTGTCGATTTTGCATACACCTCCTCTGTATCTTCGGATACCAGTTAAGCATAGATAACCCCGCCAATGTAGGAAGCACTGCGAAGGGATATTATTTTTAACCAGCTAACAGTGCATCTCTGGGAATCCTGGAACTTAACCCTAATGACAGGCAAACTTTAGCTCCCCAGAGCTGGATCGCGAAATGATCCACCTCTGACACACTGGGTGACGGATGGGATGCAGAACTCCATCTAACTCCTTTTAGTGACTGGGTGCGGTCTTGGAACCCACCACGCCCTTACGGGAAGGTCATTAGAGATGGATATCTGCCTCTTACTCCCCACCATACACTTTTATGCACTTTTCAAATTGCTTGTGTAATATTGACTTGTTCTAGTGATGTTATATATGGTTGCGGTGTGGTATGTAACCGGATTGTTATATGATTCTGAAACTGCCACTCCGTAAGATGTCCGCTCGCTGCCTTTCTGAGGGAGATGCTCTGGAAGGTGACCTTAGGGAAACCGAGCATCTTCGCCAGTCAGGCTCATGTGCCAAAAGATAGGTAGAAATTCCTGCCACTTGCGGCCAATGCTAGTATTTAAATCTAATACCTTACCGGTAGTTTAGGATTTAGCGGACGGACCGCATAAATAAAAGCGGCAACTACCAATACAGTATCTTGGACTTACATAAGATGACGGTGTTGAATTCTATGAAAATCATCCACCTCATCTTCACATAAAACAACGTGCATCACATTAATTATAATTTCACTAGGTTGACTCACACTACACTTAGCATATGTTTGAACAAGAGAGTGGCCTTTTATGTCAGCTCTCTTCCTCTGCTTCGGCCTTGAAGGCATTTTCCTGTGACCAAGGCCCGCACAAGGCACTTTCCTCTCGCAACAATAATATTATTTTGTTAGGGTTATAATGGTTTATGTTAAACTATACAAGTGACCTCGTTAGGACGCTCCCTTGCAGGAATACCTCACGGATATACACGGATCGGTGAGGTACCTCTGACGAATCCACGTTAACAAGACACCAACTTAGTTCTATGTACTGTATATTTTCTCCCTCGTGCTAACAAACGAGTATCATTGTTTGTGTAGTATATATTTTTCTTAATTGTCATGTCTAGGCTCCTAAATTGAGCTATGGACTGTCATACCAGTGACACTAATAGTTGGGATAAGACAGTGAGGTTCAATTTCAGTGGCAATGGTCACACGGCCTCACGGAAATATTATCATTCCACCGGCTCTAGAAGTCGATCTTTGTATTTTTCGGAGATTCGCAATACGTAACCCCGAGACCGTAGCTAACCAGCCCTCCCACGCATCCTGTATATGTGGTGCAACATCTGTCTGGATGAAACCTCAATAGCCATTTATCTGTCCAGTTCTGAAGTGTATTTAAATCTTTTTGAAGCTCCTTCTCATCATCTATGCCCTTTGTTTCTTTGTATATTTTGGTATTGTCTGCAAAGAGATATGTTGCTGCCTGGCTTCACAACATCTGGTAAATCATTTATGTAAAGAACGAACAATACCGGGCCTAATACACTATAGTGAGGGATGACACTTTCCACATGCCTGCTTTCTGAAACTCCATTGACAACAACTGTTTGTTGTCTGTTTGACAACCAAATTTCCATCTACGTGTTTAGGTGTTGACTTATGCCATGTTCATCTTAGCTTCCTAGCAGATGTTGATGTGGAACAGTGTCAAAGGCCTTCATGAAGGGCATGTACATTGTATCTATCCGTCCACCTTTATCTATGATACAAGTCTAGTCCTCCATGACATTCAATAACTGTAGGTTAGTCGATCTTCCAGGCAGGAATCCAAATTGGGATCTACTAAACAGGTTATTTCTGGCCATGTGGTCCATAAGCAACTTCTCCATCAGTTTACATAACGCTCTTGTCACGCTAACCGGTCTGTAGTTCCCAGGTTCCCTTTTTGAAAAGTGCTGTTACATTAGCTCTTTTCTATCTTTCCCTCTACCAGTGATTTGTTGAAGATCAGCATCAGAGCTTTACAGAGCACATCTCTTAACACCCTGATTACATTTGGATGGCCTCCATCTGGGCCAGGTGCTCTGTTCTTTACAATCCCTTTCAACATTTTCATCACTTCCTCCGTTATAAATTTTACTTCATGGAAATCTTCACTCAATGCTTACTTTCAAGCTCAGGTATTTCTGTATCCAGTTCTTTTGTAAAATCACTTGGGAAGAAGTCAGCCAGGACATCCTCTTTCTCTTTATCTGTACTATCAGTCTTTATTCCCTGATTTCATGTTACTTTTAGCTCTGCAATTCCTGTTTCGCTAGCCTTTTGGAACTGACATATTTCCATAATATATTAGGATTTCTCTTTGCATTTTAACTATATCTTTTTTCTGATTCCTTTTGGCTTTTCTCACTAATCCTTTGGCTGGGTTTCTAATTTTAGCATACTCTTTATGTTTACTTTCATCTCTTGTCGCCATAAAATGCTCCCAACTACGATGTATCTATCTGATCTTTTTCATTAAAGCCTCATTCAGGTCAACTTTTGCTCTTTGTTCTTACTGTTATTATTCGATTTTGGGATGGTTTCTCCTGTGCTTGGTTGTACTTTACCATACGAATTTCCAGTGCATCCATAGTATTTAACCATATCAGTTCTGTTTCCCAGTCAATATCCAGATCCTTTTTTCATCATCTCATAATCCCGTTTGCAAAGTTTTCTTCTTATTTCCTTACTATGTGTAACATCTATATGCTGGTAATATACATATGCTAAGCACTATGGTCACCAGATCCAACTGGACTGAAATGTTCCCGGTCTGTTATCAATTGGTTTGTCAAAATCAGGTCTATTGTACTAGAAGTGTTGCTCAGCCCTGTGTGCGTGTGGGCTCCCTCACAATTTGGTTTAAATAGCCATCTCTTAGGCACACTATGGACGAGTCTGTGTCCAACTCCTTTGGTGCCATCTATGTATCCCAATTTATGTCTGGAAAGTTGAAGTCCCCCATAATTAGTAGGTAGGTGAATTCATTATGTAAATTGCATGCTTCATGAATGAGATTTCTCAATTCATTAATATTTTCTGCTGTGCTTCTGGGAATTTTATATATACATCCTACCAACAAATTTTCAGTGTTGTTTAATTTAATTCTCACCAAAATAATTTCTTGAAATTTGCTTGCGGTATAGGGATACACCTCTTTTGCTTCCTGCAGCTGAGTTGGAGGCCGAGAGTCGAGAACTGGCCCTAAGAGTGGGAGCTTGACGAGCGGACCGGAATACTGATGGATAGATTCAGCACATCATCTTGTTTCCGCACGGCTTTCAGTTCAGCTGGCTCCGGAAAGCAGTTCTCGGCTAACCCGCACTAATTAATTTTGTATGCTCCCGGACGGCCATCCGGGAGCAATAATAAACTAAAATCATGGTTCCCATTTACGAAGACCTATAAGCAGAACTTTCTGCAGGAGGGTCTTCGGACCCATTATGTAAACTTCTACATAATGTAGAGCAGCGATGTTTCTTGGTGAATGACTCGCCGGATCTGGCAACCACGCGAGAGAGGAGATCAACCCAACGCACTGCATGTCGTGCGGCCACCTTTATAACTTTTTCACCACAGCAGAGAAGACTTTGCCTGGTGCGCCGCAAGGGCTATGTGACGTACCCCGCACCATATGCTTCCATATGTACATGCATAGAAATATTATATACAGTAGCCCTATCTGTTAATGTGTTATGTTTAACTTTCATGCTTCCGTCGCCAGACGGAGAACTTTCTTCACACTGTTTAAATCTTAATTTAGTTATAGAGATGATCTAGTAGATATTACTTCATTGCTTTGTGTTACCATCCTGAGTTTGTACCGTATCATCGTGGAATCAGCACGTGGAGACCCATCTACGAAAACCAGCTCCGGGGATCTACATGCAGAAACCTTCCATCCTCAGAGAACGTGTCGACTCGCACTACATGTATGTAGCGCCTCAATCTCAGTAACATAGTAGCCTGTTCCATCCAAGTAACTACTAGGTACTCAAGTAACTATTCATAGTATGTCTTATCATCATGATTTGCGTCCGTATAGGGTACTGATGACTAACAGGTACCGCACCGGTCTTAAGACCGCAATTTATAATTTCTTTATTAAACTGTTTATATTATCCTTGTTTACTGTGGTGCTTTGACTAACTGCACCATTATCGGTTACTGACCTTAATACACTTACTACCTCATATAATCAAACTGTGAAAACTGTGATATTGTTTCAATTGCAATGGTTAGTTATGTATATGACAAGTAGCCATCCCGTTCATATGTTTTGTTTATTTATATAAAACTTTGAACCGCAGTACGCTAGGAAATACTATACAGCAACAATATACGCATCACTTATTCCCGCCACCAACAATTTTACACTGAGGTCGCTGACCGCGCTCTACATATTTGAGCCCAGCATGCTACCGACTAACCTTGACTATTCAGCTCGATAGGATAGGTTAAAATGGTCAGGGACAATTTCTTCGTCAGGGGACATATAGTGTACTGTGTGGTAATATAGCCCCGCACACCGGCAAGGTTGTGTAAAATTGGCCAAATACCTATGGGGCCTCATATTTATCAAGTAATTGTCTCTTTCCAAGATCCACTCAGCCGCAAGGCTTCTTAATTGTTTGGATATCCCACCCGCACGTTGTACTGATCTGACTCTGGGAAAGTATCGGAGGTTTTCAAGCAGTGATGGCCAAAGTGCGGGTTTACATACATCTCCCACTGTATCTTCGGATACTTAGTAATTAGGCACTTTGCCAAGGAAGGAAAGCACTGTGAAAACATGTAGTTATTATTAATATTATTATTATTATTAATATTATTATTATTATTATTATTATTATTATTATTATTATTATTATTATTATTATTATAGTAGGATATATTATTCCCGGCCCGCAGTGCATATTGGGCATATGGGAACATAAACCTAATGTCAGCTCAATAATTAAGTCTATAGGATTGGTAACGGATGAGACGCGCATCTCCACCCAACTCGTTGAAGTGTCTGGGCAAGATCTTGGACTCTGGCACGCCCGTACTGGAAGGACACTCGCAGTGGATATTCGTCTCTCTACCCCCACTGTAATGATATGTCAGTCATTAAATTTGCTTGTGTAAGATGTAGCCATCGTCCAGTGATGTTTCATGTGGTTATGAAGCACGGAATCTTGAGTCTCACCCAGTTCAGATGTGTTGTGAAGGCAACCTATGGAAAGTGGGGTGTCTGTGCCCGTTGGATATTCATATCTAATGATAGGTAGGAATCTCTGCCACTTGCGGCCTAAACTAGTTCTCGTTTCTAAAACCTAAATGGTAGGTTAGGAATGGCAGAAGGCCTGCATAAATAAAAGCGGCACCTACCAATGCAGTATCTTGAAATGACATAAGGTTGGGACTTGTGAATCCTCCGAGAGTCACTCGCCCCATCTTCACGTAAACCAGTATGCATCACGTTAATTATATTTGCACTAGGATGGTCTTTCTGCCTTGCATTTTTGTTGAACAAAAGGGTAGCGTTTTTGCCAGCTCTTTTCCTCTGCTTCGGCGTCGAAGGCATTTTCCCATGACAGAGGCCCGCGCGAGGCTATTACCTCTCGCACCAACAAGTAGCATCTAGGTGACCAGAGACCGCGCGAGGCATATCCCTCCAGCAACATCAGGAGTCTTTTTCATTTGTATCATGAAGGTATAATAGCTTAAATTAAATTAATCAGTGACCTTGTTGTGCAGAAGCCTCCCTTGCGGGGATACCTCTGCGGATTTGCGAATATGTGTGGTACCTCCGGCAACCCTACATGCAAAGTACATTAGCTAGCTCTGCTTTATGTATTAAAGTATATGCTCATTCACTGGCAAACGATCTACCCTTGTTTGACAAACCGTTATTTCTCTTTATATATATATATATATATATATATATATATATATATATATATATACTGAGCCAAAAAAGTTTAGCAACACTGAGAATATTACTGTATAAATGTTGTTTAACAAAAACAATAAATTGATTCAAATATTTTATTTAATTGATAGGTCATTTTCCAATTTGAACAACAGTCTTTTGTTACTGTAATGCTAGCATCGCGCCTTTAACATGGCATCATTCAACAGAAGGGTTCAATTTAAAAAATGCCACTGAGCTGTCAATACCGGTTGTGACCTCCGTGCGCATTAACCACTGCCGTACATCGCTTTCTCATGCTTCGAATTAAGCACCTGATGTCACGAAGAGGAATCGCATCCCATTCCTGGAGCAGTGCAGCTTCTAGCTCCCACACGTTGTGAAGATGTGGATGGTTCTCACACATCATAGAATGTCCCACACGTGTTTGATAGGAGACAGGTCCGTTGAGCGCGCTGGCCAGTCCAACACCGGAACGTTGTTAGTCTCAAGGAAATCACTGGTGACACTAGCTGAATAAGGACGGGCGTTGTCTTGCTGGAACATATAGTCTGCATGATGCTGCATAAAAGGGATGACAACAGGGGCGACAACTTCTTCACAGTAACGTTGAGCCGTTAAATTTCCGCGAATCCCAATAAGATCTGTTTTGCCATTTTCATGGATTCCAGCCCACACCATGACACTGCCGCCACTGAATCTGTCGTGCTGAATGATGTTGGCTGCATCATACCATTCTCCTAAACGTCGCCAAACCCGTTGCATACCATCCGCCACATCCACACAAAACCTCGACTCATCACTGAACAAAACGTGGCTCCATTGTTGAGCATGCCATCGCTGATGAGTTCTTGCCCATGCAAACCAATTCTCGAAGTGACGCTCTGTAAGCGGAACCGCAATAAGTGGACGACGGGCATGCAGTCCAGCATCATGGAGTCTGTTTCGCACAGTTTGTGGATGCACTGTAGTGCCGGTAGCTGTGTGCAAATTACGTCACTAAGTAGCGGTCTTCTCGTGGCGTTGTGGCTCTCGGTCTGCCAGATCATGGTCAGTCATTAACATGTCCAGTTTCCTGCTCACGTTGGCGGAGACGGGAAATGGTTGAGGCGTGAACATTAAAATGTCGAGCAACAGCGCCATTGCTCTGCTCAGCAGCGAGTCTTCCCATTGCTTCAACACGCTGATTTTCCGGTGGCCCTGGGTGGCAGCCCATGTTCGGTAGGGTAAACTTTTAAGTGTTTTCTGTTAACATTCGTTATCTGCTTTTGCAATATGGTGAATTTTTGCCTTCACTACCCACCAATGTGGGCCAGTGCATGAAAAATACATTTTCACATGCAGTAAGCGTGCGGCCGAGAAATGCAAGAAATGATTTGCATTTCTTTATGATCAGCGAGACATTACATTGACGAAACATGCCTGCAAATTTGGTTATAAATGGACGCATAGTTTTAATACAACAAACCAAACTTCACTGTTGCCAAACTTTTTTGACTAGTATATATATATATATATATATATATATATATATATATATATATATATATATATATATATATATATATATATATATATATATATATATATATATATATCATTCTCCATAGTTGAAATTGATATGGAAAGACATACCAGTGACATTAATAGTTGGGATGACACTGTGCAATTTAATCTTAGCGGCAATGGTTGCACGGCCACACCAGAACGATTGAGTTCCACTGATCTTAGGAGTCGGTCTATGTATTTTGCGAAGCGACATCCCACAGGATCCGGAACCCTGAGACTCAAAGCTAACCATCCCCCTCGTTCGTCATGCATGTGTGATGCGATGGGTGGGTACTTCATACCGGAACGACCCGACGATAGCCCGCAAGCTACAGTAGGCTCCAGCATATGCTGATACAAATATCCATCTTGATTGCATTCAATGAATGCCACCCTGCCCCTCAGTGTTATTAGGTGATGTCCACGTTTCCATGTTAATGCTAGGATAGTTGAAATCCCCCATAATTAGTAAGTGCAAGAATTCATTTATCAAGTCGCTCACCTTGCGTATAATATTTCATCCACATTTTCTTTATTACTACTAGGACTCTTATATATACATCTGACTAGCAAACAGTCCCTGATATTTAACTGTATTGAGTATTGAATTGGCCTCCACTGACTCTATTGTATACTAATGACAAGAGGTGACAATGGTTGTATTCGACTGAGACTTTTCCATAGAGTAAATAAGTTGGCAAAATGTTCTCTACGCAAACGTACCAGTCAAATGAAAAAAAACTAACAGTATGGAAGGTGAAGAAACCAACTAAATAGCCTAAATTGTACTATTGTGAAAATAAAATTAATCTTTCAGCGCCGTTTTCAGACATAGTGAAAGCTGAATAATAGCAGAATTCAGATCGTACATCCTGCATTTTCAAATTCTGCATCACGTGACATACTTCATGAAACATGTCAAATTCGGCTGAGAAAACTGAGACTTCCAACACTAATACATAGAAGAATTATTAACATCTATAGCTACCTTAACAAACAGTATTCAGTTAATTATTCCAAACTTTTTTCTCTTAGTTCAGATGACGGAACGCGTGGCCATAAATTCAAGCTTGCTAACGCCAGATTATGCATCAGACACAATGAGAACTATATCTCCATTCGAGTCATAGACGGGTGGAATGCACTGCCAGAAACCGTCGTTGAGGCACCATCACTAAATTCCTTTAAAGCTAGATTGGACACTGTATTCATTTCTCGTCCTATACACTATAACTTTAGGGCATTTGATAAATCAACTCAGCCAAAAATTACAATAAAGCCCTAAAGCAGACCAGCTGGACATATTGTCCTAGTAAGCTGTAAATATGTTATGTTATGTTATGTAAACGTTTTGATTCTTGCTTGTTTTGTTCTCTATTTTTTTTAGGGAAATACCAATCGAATAAAAAATATACTCTACAGAGCCAATGTACTCTAACTTTTCGCCCAGTGCGAAGACAGCCAATAGCTGTATTCGACTGGGTGAAAAGTTAGAGTATATTTTGTATTCGACTGGGATTTCCAGAAAAGGAAATAGAGCACGAAACAAGCCAGAGCAAAAACATGTGCCATGTTTCGTGAAGTATGTGACGTGATGCAAAATAGGAAAATGCGGGACTTATGAGCTGAATTCTACTATTATTCAGCATTCATGGTGTCTAAAAACAGTGCTGAAAGGTGGATCTTAGAGATATTAAAATATAGGCGATTTAGTCAGATTCTGCACCTTCCATAGTGTCAGGATTTTTTCCCTCGACTGGTATATGTTTGCGAAGAGAACAATTTGGCCATTGCGCGAGTAAATTTACTCTACATCATCATCATGTTACGAGGCATAAGCCATTGGCTTGTTATTGCCTCAGTGTTTTAGTTGTAGTATGTCTTGCTCAGTCCAAAGTTCTTTCTTTGATGTTGATATCTCGTTTGTTCTTGAATGATTTGACTGTTGTTGATTGATTACCGAGCGGGCACATGACGTTGTTTCATTCAATGTTGAAATTACGTCAATACAACATTTCAACATTGATTCAACATTGCTATAATGCTATGTGCCCACTGAGTAAGTCTCCTCTCAAAACCGTTAAAGTTAAGAGTTTAACCCTTACCACTCCGATGTCAATATTCTATACTTTGCTGTGTAAATAACAAAGAAACTGGTGTACACTTGTCAACAATTTGGTTGATGATAATTATGTTCGACAGCAACATCCTCCACCAAATTTGCCAAAAGATAAACACCAGATCATATTTCGATTTAATATGAAACTTTAAAATTCCGACATCGGAGTGGCAATGGCTAACACTGATTTGTGGAAATGCTCTGACGCAGATACATGTTCCCCGCATCAGCTACAGTGCACCACCTACACTCATGGTTACACTCCGCTGTGCATAGAATTTGGTTACATGTTGACTTGTGGAGGCCGTAGTTGGTCTTAGTGCTGTTGTTTTCATTTTCTGTGGTTATCGCTATCCGAATCTCCTTCATTCCACTCGTGGCTTTTCATGCTACCACAAAATGTGGACGTGGAAAGCAGAAACCTATCTACATCGATCCACTGTATTGGAAGAATTGCAGTATGATTTTGTGATGGGCTGGTATATGTATGGCTGTTCAGTCAAATTTAAATGTTCTTTCTTGAAGTAGATATCTAGTTTTCTCTTGAATAATTCAACTGCTGTTGCTTCGACTATTGTAGCTGGTAGTGAATTCCACTGTTATAACACTCTGTTAGCGAAAATGTGCTTGTGAATATCTTTGTTAGATAAGATAAGATAAGATTGATTTGCAGAATACAGGCTAAAAAGCCTCTATGTTCCGTTTTGTGTTATGCTGCTATAGAGTTAGGCTGCTTTGATAGTTAAATCTTATTTCTTGGTTTGCCCAGTATGTGTCCAATCTGTTCTTGAATATATTTAAATTTTCCGATGTTACAATGTGATCAGATAGTGAATTCCAGGTAATGATTATTCTATTGTAAAGTAATGTTTTCTGAAATCATGTGAAAAGTGATGTCTCTTTAGTTTATATGTACGCAGGCTGAAACGCCTCTATGTTCCGTTTTGTGTTATCCTGCTATAGAGTTAGGCTGCTTTGATCGTTAAATCTTATTTCTTGGTTTGCCCAGTATGTGTCCAATCTGTTCTTGAATATGTTTAAATTTTCCAATGTTACAATGTGATCAGATAGTGAATTCCAGGCATCGATTATTCTATTGTAAAGTAATGTTTTCTGAAATCATGTGAAAAGCGATGTCTCTTTAGTTTATATGTGTGATCCTCTTGCTATGGAATTGTTTAATGTAAAAAGATGTTTTGTTAGATGTATGTCGTAATAACCGTGTATGATTTTATATAATTCAATCATATCTCCCCGGTGTCATCTATATTTTAAAGTTGGGAGATTTAGTCTTTTTAGCCTGTCGGGGTAGCTCAGTCCTTTCAATGCCAGAAGCTGTCTGGTTGCCGTCCTTTGAACATTTTTGATAGTATTGATATCTTTTTCTTTGTATGGGCACCAGACACTGTTAGCGTATTCAAGGTGAGGGCGTACTAATGCCTTGTACAGTGAGGTGAAATTGTCATTATTTAGGTATGTGTAGGTTCAACAAATTATTCCCATTATCCCGTTGGCGTTATTTACCTGTTCCTGTATATGTTTTCGAAGGTTAAGTTGTCTCTCTATAAATATGCCTAGATCTCTTTCAAACTCAACAGATTCGAAGTGGTATTGGGAGACCATCCTCTCTACATAGGTGATAGGATCTGTTTTTAACATTTTGTTTGCTTTTTATTTCCAGAACTCTGCATTTGTTTGGATGGAATTTTAGTAGTCAGGTAGAAGCCCAGTTGGTCATGGAGTCAAGTTCATCCTGTTTTATTTTACTGTCTGTCTTGTCTTGAATTTCTTTATAAATCTTTGTGTCATCTGCGAATAAGTAGATTTCAGAACTGACATTATCCAGTAGGTCATTTATATAGATAACAAACAGGATAGGGCCTATCACACTACCTTAATTGTGGTACCCCCACTGGATATATCTTGCCAGGCAGAAGATTTGTTATTAATCCAGCCTCTCTGTTTACAATTTTTTAAGAATTCCCTTACCCAGTGGCACATTGTATCACTAAATCCATATGCCATCAATTTGACCATGAGTGGTTCATGTGGGACCATATCGAATGCCTTCATTAGGTCCATAAATACTACATTTATTTCACTATTGTTGTCCAATATTTTTGGCCAGTGGTCTAAAACATTTAATAATTGCAGTGTTGTTGACCGCCCGAAAATAAAACCAAATTGTTTACTAGTGAGTAGATCATTTACCGTTATCTGCTTTACTATCTTATCCCGACTGAGCTTTTCCATGAGTTTGCAAACTATGCACTTGTAAGGCTTATTGGTCTGTAGTTGCCTGGGTCCTTTTTATCCCCCTTTCTAAAAATTGGTGTAACATTTGCAAGTTTCCAATGGGTAGTTGCACATCCTGAGACAAATGATTTGGTGAATATGATGTTAAGCAGTTTACATAGTACTTCTCTTAATTCATATATGAGGCAAGGATGTACCTCATCAGGTCCATGTGATTTAGAAATGTTTATTGATTCCATAATTTTAAGTGTTTATCTCCATTCTGTCCAAATGAGATTGAGGATGAATACCATTTTCTAATGACCTGCTCAAAATATAGTCAAGAAAGAACAACATTATTTTACAAGGTTCAAAGTTGTTTATGACCAATTTCGATTCATAGATGATGCTGCCAAATTCTTATTCCTCCTTAAAAATAATGTCCCCACCATATGCAACATGATATGGAACAATTTATTTGGCTTTCACTCTAAGCGTTCCACAATACCACCATAGAATTCCAGGAGTGGATTTTACGGGACTTTCTATGCCTGACAGTCATCTCACAGTTGAGCGGATTTCTATGGTAACTAAAATATCTGATCGATTGGGACTGAGGCTGCCATGGACATTTGCTCTTGTGAGTGATTCTTGGCTGTGAGGTTTTGTGAAACCCACCCAATGGTGGCCAGTCATTTTTGCTTCGATGTAGTGGAGGTGTGCGTGCTAATATATAGATATACCTAGTGTGTGTTTGTGTGGTTGTATGTGTATTTCTGAGATTGTGTCAGCTCTATCATAAAATCCTACTAGAAAAACTTGCCTATTACGGAATCCGAGGAAGTGCACTCATCTGGTTTGAAAGCTATCTAAGTGACAGAACGCAATGTATGCAATTCAATGCAACTTGCTCTGAAAATAGGAGACTAACTTGCGGTGTCCCTCCGGGGTCCATCCTTGGCCCTCTGCTGCTCCTCTTGTATATGAACGATCTGCCTAACATATGCAAACATATGTCACTAATACTATTTGCTGATGACACCAATGCCTTTTGCTCTGACGAAGACATAGCTACATTACATAAAAACGTAAATAAGGAAATGGAAGAAATTACTAACTGGTTTTCACTAAATAAATTATCACTAAATGTGGATAAAACAAACTATATGTTATTTTCAAAATTTAGAGAATTAATCAATAATGAGGTTCCAAAATTGTACATTAGCAAAAAGGAAATTGAAGAGGCCCCTTATGCAAAGTTCCTAGGAGTATATTTAGATAAAAACTTGACCTGGGCCAAACAAATCGAAACAGTTACTGCAAAAGTAGCAAGAGGAATAGGTGTCATCCAAAGACTAAAACCATATATATGACACAGGTCATGGTTAAAACACTGTACAGCACCTTGATCCTCCCGCACCTCACTTACTGCAAATTACTTAAGCTCACCGACATAGGAAAATCTCAAATGCTAACTATTGTCAAAGACTTCCACCACGACACTTTGCCCAAATCAATAGCCCCCTTCTTTATAAACAATATTACCATCCACCAACATAGCACTAGAAGCAGACATAAACTACATGAGCCATACACACGGACAGACATAGGAAAACACTGAATATCATTTGCAGCCACTAAACTATGGAACAACAGAAAACAGGAAACACGTGAGAAAATTCTATCAGCAAAATTGTGCAAGAAAACAATAAAAAACTACTTGATTAACACGTACTAGTATTATCTAATTCATGCAGTACAGCTTAAAAAATGGCCCGACTCATCTACAAAACAAGGTAAAAATGCTGTTTTATACTCATGCATAATTGGATCCTAAGACATTGCTGTCTAATAGGACAGCGATGTCTATCGGTCCAAATAATTGTATAGTGTTTGACAGAAAATGTGTTCTATCTATATAACATGCTTCTTTTCTTGTTTTGAAAAAACTATTGACCTGCTACTAATAATGATGCTACTTCTGCTGCTGCTACTACTGCTACTAGCACTACTACATGTACTACTACTACTACTACTACTACTACTACTACTACTACTACTACTACTACTACTACTACTACTACTACTACTACTACTACTACTACTAGAATTATGACTAGATGATTCCACTTGCTATTATATCCAATAATAATTTCAGTTACCATAGTAACAAACTACAGGACGAGCAGGAGAATGAGCACCCCTCCCCTCCATCCCCCTTCCCATGTCCAAGGATGCTCCCCATTAGCCAGCATCCTGTAAACAGTATATCATCATTATAAGTAAAAGTACCCGCCCCAAAAAATATATAAATGTTTATTGTTGTATCTATTATCATAGACATCCATGTATATTATTGAACTCGACTATGTTCTGTGCTTGTCTGTTACGTAACTGTCTTGTCCTTATTTACTACCCATATGTGTCGCAAAATAATAATAGTAATAATAATAATAATAATAATAATAATAATAATAATAATAATAATAATAATAAGCCCAAGTGACTAACTCTTTCACACACCCTGCTGTTACAGTATTATATGTTGGTTCACGGACTGAGAGAAGCCCACTCCTGGAGTTTTTCTTTCCACTGTAATGACTGACTAGATAATTGAACCGGTGGTGAACTATGCTGGGGAGGTGTGTGGGGGGTTGGGGTGTGTGTGGGTGTGGGAGGGTGCTGGGGTGTGGGGAGGGGTGGTCTCCTCTTGACCCGCGAATTGACATATTTCCTTTTTAAAATTTAAACTGGGTATGTGGATCAAGGGTCAAAGGGTTAGTAAGGAAGTAGTAAATGTAATGTCTGAATTTTTAATTGTCTGTGTAAGTACTGTCTTGTCCAATTTATATATACCTGTATAATTTACTGGCTAATAATCTCAGAAAGGTAGTCAAGTCCCTGTATAAGTTTTCATATCAAGGTAGCTTTTCAGCATTCTGTCACTGTGCCACTGTCTTGTGTGTCATATATATGTTAATGTATAAATGTTTTGTAATGTGTGTAAGGAGTCCATCACTCAATAGGCCATGCCTTTGATGGACTGCCGGTTTAGATTATATTTATATGTATAGAAAAACCATGAAATAAAGCAACTTTGAACTTTGAATGTGTGTAAGGTGTCCGCCATAACAATAGGCACTGCCTTAGGCTGACAACCTGGTATGATTCGTGAATACGTGTATCTTGGAATTATTGAATAAATAATCTTGAATCTTGTTGAAGGGATTCAAGGGCCTGTGTTTATTGTCATCTGGTCATGTATATAAATTGCCATCTAGTCATAGATATAGATTTTGATACCATAATAATCTATAGTTAATAATATATTATGCATGTATTATTTCTTTGATGTTGCTTTATATGCACACTGCCTGTCATTGACGGTGTTTGGTACAATAAATCGTATCTTATCTTATCTGAGGCTGAAGGTAGTGTCACTAGAGAGAGGTGTGCAGTTTCGCCTAGTAATGTGGGGAAGCATATTAGTATCTTCATCAATGAAAACAGTATAGTATAGAAATTGGCTAATACGTCCGCCTTGTCAATATCAATGTCAATTTTTTGCTGCGTTTTATGTTGAGCTTGAACTTATGACCTCCAGCTGGTCTGTGTAATACTGGATGGTTCGAAAATTACCTTTCATGGTAGTGAAATTAACCCTTGATTAATCGTCTCGCGCTCTGTACTACATCTGGACATGCCCATATTTGGACATGTAATGGTAATTTGCTTCCGGGTTGCAAAGTGCCGGTTTTAAAACTCGTAGGGCGGAACAAAAGTAGTTTTGGATTTAATATCAAAGATTTATTCAACGTTATAATCTACAGATATGTCTGCTAGTAAGTTGATCTTTGGTCTATCACACATCTAAAATGATAAATTTAGTTTAAAGATCCAGTTTTCGATGTAGTTATATTTTCGTGGTATCCGAGTAACGGTATCCCATATAAAATGAGTATTCCACCAGCGATGGTGGCCGATGTGAACGCTGGCACTTCAGTAGCATATGTATTCAGCTGTAGATTTATCGTAAATTGGTCAACTATATCATTATTCTACCCTGACGAAAACTGGTAACTGGTTTATTTTTGTTATTTCTGCCATTGTACTACATCAGAGACTGCTCAACAAGCTTAAGAGCTATGTAGGTACGTGACAAAAAAAATCAAACTTGGAATGATCAAGCTAAATTTGATACTGTTGGAAAGAGCATTAAAAGACCTTTTTAATGATACTTACATCATCCACACTGGTTGATTATTAAGAAAGTTATGAATATTTATGTGTCGCGAATCGGGGTATAATATCGTCTAACAATTATATAGTAAAATGGCGAAAATCTGTGACCATTTTTCAGTGTTTTCACCATTTTTCGGCACTAATTTTGTCATATTTTATTTAATATCGGAGATATCTTCATGAAACTTTCAGATAATATAGATTACATTGGTGTGCTCAATTTGCAGCTAAAAGACGTATAGATATTAACAACTGATTGCTCTGTTAGTGTGTTACTAAGGCATTGAAAAAAATTTGACTAATCAAATTTTTACCGTTTTTCGACACCAAATTTATCATATCTTACTTAATATTAGAGATATCTCAACGAAACTTTCAGATTATATAGATTTCCTTGTTACCTTCAATTTGCAGCTAATAAGTATTAATAGTATTAAATTATTACAATGTCATGTGTGTTATTACTGTTATTTTTTACATTATGGTTGACACTTCAGTATTTGAATTAGATGTGATATCTATTTTACATTTGTGTGTAGGGGGTTCATCGATTCATAGGTCCTGCCTTTTGATGGACTGCCCAACTGATGTATATATATTATATATTAAGCATGAAATAAATAATCTTGAATCTACATGGATTCCCTGTCCCCTGCTGTTCGAAAGCATATTATGTGCATGGCCTCCTCTGCACAGGGTATCATCGGCGAGCTGCACCGACTCATTGTTGCAGGGCTTGATGATGTACCACTCTAGCTGCTATGGTGTCACAGGGGATGTGCTTGGATGGACAGAGGCCTTCTTAAGCAACAGGAAGCAACGTGTGGCAGTCAACGGTTCTTACTCTGACTGGGCAACAGTGGTCAGAGTCAGTGGCATCCCACAAGGATTGAAGGAAGCGTACTGGAACCACTACAGTGACTACTATAATCATAATCAATATCATAATCATAATCATAACATGTACAGCTTTTTAGGACATTGTATCCTATTATCAGCTAATTCAATAAATTTGGTGATGAGCTACATTATCTAATAGTCATTTTTGGATTACATGGTTTATCTAGAGTACTGTATACAGGATGTTGAATAAATAGTTTATCTAGTCTGGTTTTAAAACTATTTAGAGATGGAGCTTCAACAACTTCAGGCGTCAAGGAGTTCCACCAGTCTATGACACAGTTAGAGAAAAAGCTTTGTCTAAGGGATGTATTTGCTCTTGGTTTTAGTAATGTAAATTTATGACCTCTAGTTCTCTTTCTTGGACGGATAATTAGAAGTTTTCTAGAGTCCACAGTATACAGGTTATGCATGTACTTATAGACATTTATAAGATCCCCTCTTATTCTTCTGTATACTAAACTTGGTGGTTCTAAATATTCTAATCTTGCCTGGTAATTTAGATTTTTTAAGTTGGGCACAATTTTCGTAGCTCGTCTCTGAATTTTTTCAAGTTTTTCTGCATGTTTGTCACATTTATCAATGATATGCCTGGGATGGTCGATAGCATGATCACGCTCTTTGCTGATGACACCAAATTGTTTTCTCAGATTGACTCCTCCAACGATCACATATGTCTCCAAACAGATCTAAACAACCTGAAAGAGTGGCCTGACACATGGTAGCTATGTTTCAATGCTACCAAATGCAAGGTGATGCATCTATAGGGAGGGCCAACAGCAAGCCACAATACACAATGATTGAAAATGGCCAAGAAGTTACCCTGGATGAGAGGATGTGTGAGAAGGATCTTGGTGTCTACGTGGATAACACACTCAAATTTAGACATCATGCAGAAATAGCTGCTAACAAAGCAAATAGAATAGTCGCCATGATTCAGAGATCTTTCGATTTTGTAGAACCGAGCACATTTATCCTACTATTCAAGAGCTTAGTTCAGCCACATCTTGAATATGGAAATGTAGTTTGGTCGCCATCGTATAAAAAGGATATACAACTACTAGAAAATGTTCAATGGCGTGCTACAAAGGTCATACCAGGATTTAAAGACATACTATATGAAGAACATCTCCACACACTGAACCTACCAAGCTTAGTCTACCGACGTCTGCGTGGTGATCTAATCGAAGCCTATAAGTACTCACATAACATCTATGATGTGGACTAGGCTGAACTGCTACCACTGGACAAAGGGGATCGCACACAAGGGCACAGCTATAAACTCCTAAAACAGCGCTTTAAGACAAACACCAGTAAACGTTTCTTTAGTCATAGGATCACAAAACACTGGAAAAGCTTGCCAGACACAGTTGTATCTGCACCCTCAGTCATCGCCTTCAAAGGGAGATTAGACAAGTTCTACAAGGACATTGCTTACAAGACCGACTTTCCGATCACTCCCATTCGCACCCACATGTCAGATAAACAGGTACTGGAAGATGAAGACAGTGAAGACCTGTCACAGGCTAACTAGCCTATACGACAGTAAACTCTATGTATGTATGTAACACAGTTGGAATTCATAGAATCGCGATGAAGTCATCACAATTAATACCCTGGGAGCGACAGCATTTTTGGAGGTGCTAATTTAACATTACGAGCAATGGGCCACGAAACATTAATTACATTTTCTTTACTATCATGCAAAATTCATTTGTGGGCTATATCGTCAATCTCTCCCCCTTCTATTGTTCACGCCATGTGAAAAAAGCCTGGTTGGGGAAGAGATTGACAATAATGCCCATTTGTGATGTTATGTTTTCTGATATCTGGCGGACTTTTTACAGATTTTCAGATACATGATTTTATGGTTTGAGCTTCATGGAAAATGTAAACAATGAATTATTATCGGCAGTGCTCTTTAGCATGTAGTAAAGTTGCCCCAACTTTAATAGTGGCCGGTCACAAAATGCCAGGATATGCGAAACTATGAATTGCCCGGATAACATTCCCCCTGATGGGTTCCATGCCGTTTTGCACCCATGACCCATATGGGCAAGATTTAATTATGTTCATAGGACTTGGGATTGAACTATGGACTCGGGGTATGACTTAGCTTCTATGTCCACCTCCATTTATGAGGCACATCTGCATAAATCCTGAATTTAAATCTAGGTTTTAATAGCCTATTCCCGAATTCGGATAGTCACGTTCGCCACCTCTCGGCGAAAAATCGGAACCCGTCACGAGTGACTTCCAGTTTATTTGATAGATGATTTAACATGTGCGCTTAAATATGTAAACAACGTTCAATACAAATATATGAAAATCAGTAGCTGTTAACACGATTGAGTCCTGATTTGTGCTCTAATTTGCACTCTAGTGGCTTTTTTTATCCCACGAAACAGGGCTGGGCTAACTGTAACTTGTAACTGTAACCGACTGTAACTTAGTTACATTTTTCATGTAACTGAGGTAACTTGTAACTGAAGAAATTTTTCAGTTACAGTAACTGAAATGTAACCAGTTACATACTGAAATTTCAGTTACTTTTCATTTACTATTCAGTTACATTTGAAACCTTTAGAACAAATTTATTATGATTTTCTTAATTTGCAGCATAGCTGCTGTTATGCATGTGCCACACCAATATCCCAATTTCAATGTAATCATTCAGGTAAGCTGTTGAATATATTGAAGCTAATTTTACTGGAAGATGTTGATGCCATGGAGCAACTTTATTTCCAAGCATCTGTGATATTTATTTTTGAAATTTACCATTGAAATGACTGGCTTGAGTATTGGCCTAGTCATATTTATTTTCTTGACTAATCTTGACCATTAAAGGTTTAACCCATTCTATATCAGTATATGCATTATTTACTACATAATAATAGTCCATTTGTAACGCGCCAAAATCCATGCGCAGCATGCTCTAAGCGCTTAGAAAGCTTATCTAGAATATTCTATAAAAAAAAATACAGATCAAGGTGTTGGATAACATTTTTGAAAGTAACATGTCTTGAGTCTAGATTTAAATGTGCTCAGGTTTGGGGATGTTTTGATGTCCAAAGGCAATTTATTCCAGAGGATGGGAGCTGAGTAGGAGAATGTTGTTTGGCCATATGTATTCATTCGGAATTTAGGAATGTTAAGTTGTTTTTTGCTTTCTGATCTGAGTGAACGGCGGGGACTGTAAAGTACTATGATTTCGGCGAGGTAGGCCGGTGCAGTACCTTCTAGGCATTTGTAAGTTAAGCAGAGAATTTTGAACTCGATACGTTTATCGACGGGTAGCCAGTGTAGATTACAGAGTATTGGAGTAATGTGATCGTATTTACTACATAGTGACACGATTCTTGCAGCTGTGTTTTGTATTGCTTGCAAACGATTGATGAGATTTTTTGGCGCACCGACGAGAAGGCCATTGCAATAGTCGACACGTGACATAACTGTCATTAGAACGAGTGTAGCGGTAGCTTCTCTTGTCAGATATTTTCTAATGTAGGCGATGTTGCGTAATTGCATAAAACATACTTTACACAGGTAGTTAACGTGATCTTTCATGCTTAAGTCGGTGTCCAAAATTACACCAAGATTTCTTACTTTATTAGAGATTGGAATTGAGCTATCTCCTACAACAAGACTGGTTAGCTCAGCTTTGTCTCATCTAAGTGATGGTCCTATTAACATGGCTTCAGTTTTCTCATCGTTTAATTTAAGCATGTTTGTCGACATCCATGACTTTACATCAGCACAGCAGTCAGTGATTTGTTTTGTAGCTGTTGCTGTGTCGTGGGCTGTTGGTGGGAAGCTTGTCATGAGCTGCGTGTCATCAGCGTAAAAATGATGCTGTAAACTGTGATTATCAATAATCGATCCTAGTTGCTTAGTATAGAGAGTGAAAAGCACAGGCCCCAAGATAGAACCATGCTATTATTCTCAAGATACGCTTGTTAGCAATGATAATCTGACTGAATTTGATTGCTACATCAGACAGCAACAACCGTTAATCAAATTCTTACACAGCTTTTACATTGAGCTACCCTTAGAAACATGTTGTTTAACAAAATTATTAGAGAATCAAGTTACCTTTTAAAGCTCAAATGAGTTAAAAACAATTTAAGTTTTCGCATCTACATGTATAGTAAATGTCCATTAGAAGACTATGAGATTATTTTAGAAAATTCACCACTGGAATGACTGGCTTGGTTATTGAGCCATTCATTCCAGTGGTAAGTTTTTCAAAAATAGTCTTATATTTGTCTGGAAATGGACATTTCTCAACAGTACTGCAGAAGCTGGTTTTTTCCACTTTATGGTTAACAGGATTAAAAACACAAACTGTTAAATTGTAAAGAAAGTTAAAATCTGCTGCGGTATGTGTTAATGCCGTGGCTGTTCCTTTCTTTGTATACTATTGATTAGGCCAGCGTAGGACATCATTGCTCATCAATTATACCCAAGCTAGGGCCAATTCACATAAGTGTGCTGATAAAGATCAAAGAACAATGCCATTGATAACAGTCAAGCCATCTAGTATTTTGGTATAGCAGGTAAATTTATAAAGGCTGTGAAATGAAACTAGTGTAATGGAAAGCTGTTGAATATTTTGAAACCAATCTGTTCTGAAAAAAGGCTGTTGCTGCCATATCAAGCAACATATTTTGAAAGTAAAAGTAGTCTAAAGTACCCAGCAGATTATCTGATTGGAATTAATTTGTCATTGCAACATTTGAAAGTAATAAATTATTTTCAAAATATTTAAATTCCTATTTTAAATTATGCATACATCAAAGGTGATGAACATTTTAAAGCTAATTTCACTGGGAATTGTTATATTGTTCGATTGTAAATGGCAGATTATCTTTCTCACAGAAAGTCAATGCTCTAAGGAAATCTGTTGAACATTTTGAAACTAATTTCACTGGAAAATGTTGATACCTATGTCAGTAATATTTTCAGTCAAATTAGATTCAAAATTCAACCAATTATTTTTTACAATAAAATTACTGTTTGTTATCTGACCTGCCTGGTTGAAGGGTGAAGAATAAATATGTGTATGCACATCGATCCACATTTTTACAATGAAAGCATCATATTATTTTGGAAACAAGTTGAATGAAATTTGTTAATGCATATGGCAGCAACAAAATTCATTCAAATTGATTCTAAAATTTTCAGGTTTTATATTTTCTATCTGGAATTAATTCAGTTGTGTCAGTACAGTGGTTAAAGTGGTATTTTATTTCTACTTTTTATCTCAAATTGGTTGACTACATTACAGTTTTGATGATGACTCATGTTTGTATAGTTCTTCATAATAATTATCAGACAAAGTAACTAATGTAACTGAAATGTAACTTTAGTTACATTATGCAAAGTAACTGAAATGTAGCTAGTTACATTGCTCAACAAATGTAACTGTAACTGACATAGTCCAATGTAACTGTAACTGTCACTAGTTACATTTAAATGTAACTGACCCCAGGCCTGCCACGAAAATAGGTAACTATATATACAAACTATAGTAAACACGGTTATAATCACACACGGTGTGGGGATAAATGGCTTTGGATTGGATATAGACCATATGATGATGTTATTGACTTGAAAGCTTTACCTAGGCGCCAGATGGAGATACGTAATGTACCTATTTAATCTTATGGGTGGGTATTAGCATAGGGGTTTGGTGGTTGTAAACCTGACCTAGCTAACCACCTGAAATCATTAGCCAGTAAATTAGCCTTAGGTTAATGGTACCTGATACTTATATTTGTCCCCACTAGAGCTGGGCGGTATTGATATTTACATGACGGTATCGGTACCATGTAACAATACCGCGGTACCACAGTATACCGTCATCTGAGCTTGAGGCATGCCACAAATTAGAACAATTTTTTCCATTTCCTTTTCACTTCCATCTCCAATCAACGGTAAATATAGGTAAAATAAATAAATCGGGCTCCTGATTTAGAGAAGAAAAACATGGCGATTGCGACTGTTTAGTTTCACGATTTTAATAGGTCACTATTTTTATTGACGTAATATCATTCACGGGAATATCGGTCAAAGGGTGTGGTCGACTCGCTAACTATAACCCGCTGTTTAAAGGGAAACACCAGACCCTCTATACTACTGTGTATAAAATGAATCTACAGACCGTAACGTTTTCAAAAATATAATTGTAAGCTCCGTGCTCAAATTAGAAATATATATCTTCGTTGTTTAAATATGTGATACATTAGTTAAATTTCTATTCCAAGATGAGGCGTATGACGTCATAAGTTGAACGTTTTTCTCGCTGTCATCCAACGCTATCGCAATAAAACTGCGAATTGCGTTTTTATACGGAGGTTCTCTTTAGCGGTTTTACAAATATATAAACTATATTTGCGGAAATGTTGAAGAATATATATTAATAGTCCTTTGTCTGATTTCTCTAATGGTGCCGATTTTGACATCAAGTTTTGATCTTGAAATAAATGAATGACGCGATAGTATAGGCATATCAATATAATTGTCACTGTTGAATCAACATTCTCACTGGGACCACAGCAGGTAATGTTATTAAAGTTTCATCTATTAATATGAGAGTTTAAATAGTTTGTACATACATCCAGCCCATCTTTAGGTACTTATGTTTTCATCCTAGCCTCAAAACCTCCCGAGATATTGTAATATTCATGTAATTGGCAGGTATCTTCATAGAAAATGGCCATCTTAAGGTTCGGCAACTAATATATGAAAATAACAAATATATTCGATAAATTTGTGATAATGTGATAAACATCTTAATCTCTTCAATCTGTCCATATATAAATGATGTCGATAGCATTATCATCGATAGAGATATCATCATCCAAATGCATGCACTCCTGTCTTCAGAGTGCCGTTATCTCGGTTCTTGTCAGATGGGATTCAACCTATGACGTCATAGGTTTAATTAACTTGCAGAAAATTGTAGTAACATAGCGTTCTTTAGCAACATTTTAATCGGATTTATATATAAACGTTGCATGAAAGTTTTGCACAGTAGCTTAAATATGGGCTCTACGATAGAACTATGTGTTTTATGCAAACTACGGTGACCCTTCTTGTGTTCCCCTTTAAGACATTGGGGTGAACTATTTTCAGTCTGGATTGTTCTTGCTATTGATGCGTGCGACCAGCAAACAGTATATTTTATTTTGGCAGTCGAGCGCTTTGATAAACAGAGTCCAGACAAAATCTGCGAGTATTTAAACGGGGCGAGTGTTGTACTTTTTTATTTCTGTTGGCGTCGTATATTCTGTTACTCGCGAAAACAGGCCCATACACATACATATAACACGACATCGAATATAGCCGATTCCAAAGCTTCTGATAATTACCGAATACCCGATGTGCAGACTCGTTACTCGCTATGCTTCACGTGAACAATGCGTGTAAAAAGCTATTTCCGCAAACTTCCGACGTGTAGCCAGTTGAAAAATGAATTACAAAAACTAAAACACTATAATTTTTAGGTGTCGTTACTTAAACTGGATTTAATCCGTAAAGAAATTTCTTAAAACAAGCCAGAAAAAACCGCTGCTCGTTGTTAATAAATTAGCACGTGATCAAAACGGCATGAGAAAATACTACGTTTTAGTAAATTTTCGTTGATAAATTCAGCATAGTAATGTATTTTCCCACGGTCTAGTTCATGAACAACCAATCAGATACGTCTTTGCGAGATTGCTGTTGTGTTTGAATAGCACGCAGTTTGTATGTTATTTTGTTTTCTAGCGTGTTTGTTCGGTGACAAAATGCTTGGAGTAATAAATTACAAATAATAGAAACGGGAATAGGGAATATATTATAGTGTAATTACTACCGGCGGACGGCCAGAGAATGAGTTTAGATGTTTTAAATAAAGCAATTTTACCGTGAGACTTTCAAGACGTACGTTTGGCATACAATTCTGCCTGTCATTATTTTGTAATTGACGTCTTGATGTTTGTTTTTACAACGACCCTTTCACCTCAACTCGGCTAATAGTTAGGGATGCCTGTATTTTTGGCACTTAGCACTTATTTACCCTTGGTTAAGTAAGATTTTATGAATATATTTCTCAAATATTGCTCAAACATTATGGATGGTATTCACGGTATTTGGAAATGTCAACGGTCACGGTATCGGTTCATGGTATACTGCGGTCCTCACAGTACTACCGCCCAGCTCTAGTCCCCACCCAAATCTTCGTGCACAGGCATGCACCACGGTTTAAAAGCAAGATGGATGGATGGACAGATGTATGCCCCCCTCTCGCCCTCCCTAAAATAATTTTCCTATCACCATTGCCCATTGCCCAACATGCCCATGACGTCTTATCATATTATTTGCTGAGGTTATATATAGATAGAGAAACGGGGAAGCTATGTATTGACACATTCCAAAATGTGGAAGTAGAATATTGCATAACCTATCTATCCCACTCCAGGATTCACATCTCTGCTCGGCTCCACCCTACGCTAAGTATGGTTTCCAGGAAATACTTCTATATGAGCATTGAGCTGACACATTCTTGCATGTTGCCCAGTTCTTGAGAGAACACCTACCCAATTGGCAATTAGTTTTTGAGAATAACTCTCGTGATTGGCTAATAAAATCTCAAAATAGGCCAATTTCCTGGCAAAGAGAGTTAAATGGAATGTAACCTCATATTTCATACACATAAGCTATTGAATATTTTAAAATTTATTTGACTGAAATCTGCTACTGTTCTAGACAATGAAGAACATGGGATCCCCGTATTATATTAATCTATCCACCAACAGACCAGACTTTCACAACTTATTAGCCAATTAGCCAACAACACTTTCTTATCCAAATCTTTAAGTCTTTCACATTGTTGACAATGTTTCTATCGCCGTGGACAATGCTAACATCAAACCAACCGCAACTGTTCGAAACTTAGGTGACATATTTGACTGTAAGATGTCAATGGAACAGCATGTAAATTCCATCTGTAGATCTGCATATGCACACCTACGTAACATTGGTAAAATTAGAAGTTGTCCCACGGTTGATGCAGCAAAAACATTAGTTAATGGTTTAGTAACCTCACAATTAGACTACTGCAATTTACTACTGTACGGTCTGCCAAAATCTCTGATTAACAAACTCCAACGTGTGCAAAATACAGCAGCTCGCATCATCACACGCACCCCTCGGTACGACCATATCACACCAATACTAAAAAACCTGCACTGGCTTCCAATTGAAAGTCGTGTGAAGTTTAAATTGCTGATGCAAGCATTCAAGGCAATACACGGCCAGTCACCAGCATATATCAGCGACATAGTGCATATCTATAAGCCGAACAGGAGCCTTAGATCTGCGCAGTCAATGACTAATTGTACCAGGCTCTAGAACTATAACATACGGTGACTGACGGTTCGCAAGAGCAGCACCTGTCTTGTGGAACACACTGCCAGCTAACATACGGCACATAAACAAGCTTGCCAGTTTTAAGAAAGCTCTTAAAACCCATCTTTTTATCGAACACTATGAACCTATGTAAATTTTACTGCCGTCTATTAAATTTTATCATCCACATCTAATTTTTAATAATTCTAATTATGGTTTTCTATTTTATGAAATGTGATGTCAGTTTCTATTTTAACCTAAGTAGTTAATCATTGTACAGCGTTTTTGAATTTTTTTTTTTTGGAAAAGAACACTATATAAATATGGTAAAGTATATAATAATAATAATAATAATATTTCACCAACAAATCCCTAAAAAGTTTATTCCTTATGATATAAAACTTATTCTGTTAAGTATTTTGAAATTAATTTGACTGCCAGATGTTGCCGCCTAACTTCCAGTCAAATTAATTAAAAAAATTCAACAGTTTTCATGCATGGTAGCGTTGAAAATGAGATATGGGGAATTCATCGGTGAAAGGGTTAACTTTTTTAGCCCATGTTTTGAAATGTATACAATTCATCACCACCAAGTCTTGGTAACCATTTCAACTGAACACCCCATACCATTAATACAAGATTATTTTTAATATTTTGAAACTAATCTATCTGGAAGCTGTTGCTTCCTAAGGCAGCAACAGCTTCCAGTCAAATTAGTCTCAAAATATTCAACAGCGGACCTATATGCGTACTTTTAGTTTAAAATATTAGGATTTCAGATTTTATTTGGTCACACATTTAACCATAATATAAGTACTAGTTACAAAAATATTTACCTTGAAATACTTTTCAAAATTAATTTCAATGTTTCTCTACTTAGAAATTATGTATAATAATATGATTTTAATCGTTAATAGCCACATATTTAGCAAATCCAGGACCGTAGCCTGCAGGGGGCATGAGGGCAGTTGTCCCCGCTGCTGTTTGCAAAGTGTACTTTTGAAAATACTCATTGCACTGGATAACCTGGGAGTACAGTATTTCTAACAGTCCACTGATTAAATCTGTTTGGCCTTTACGTGGCAAGCAGCTCTTTTGGCCTTTATGACTGTGTGGCAAGCAGCCCGTGACCTAAATCGAGTTCCGAGCAGGATGCAATGCCTGGATACCCTCGGAGGGCGTTTCCTGCACTTCTGGGGGTAAATATGAACCATCTCCAGTGTCAAGATTTATTGCCGGAAATGCAGGAGGTAGCTTCTGGGTGCATCCAGACATTCAACATTTTCCGGGTGAGGATCCCCGAACCAGGGTTGTTTTGATTTAATCAAATTGATTAAATAATATGATTAAATCAACGATTAAATCAAACTGAAAAAGTACACTTTTTGCTTGTTTTGATTTTTTCCTTCTCAACTCATTTCATTTGCACTATAAAATTTCTAAAGATTTTTTTGCTTGTTAAGAGTTATTGTAGCTATTGGTTCAGATATTTACTATGCATGGTTATACAATATTATGCTAATATAAGAACTAAGAAGCTTTGTCTCTATCAGTACAGTTAGTGGAATCTTTCTGTAGTTATTTGACACGCTAAAATCGCCATACCAAGAAAGTGGTAAAGCTAAATGTAACTCACGAGATATAACTCAGCAAACCGCCAATTCCATACCAACAAAGGATTTACAGCGATCTCTGCCATTCACCAAGCCCACCCGGTTAAAATTGTGCGATAATGGCACTTGTAGTGGGCAGGCATGGCCAGTCTATTGGGCGGAGATGGCTAGTCTATTAGCCCAGTCCGCTAAGATATGTCCACCCAGAATAAAGTAGATGACTAGAGTTGGTAAACAAGGTTTATATAGGCCTGAAATTGATAATCAAAATCTTGGAACAATTTTAAATGGCTAAGATATGTTGGCTTGTGAACAAATTTGGTTGTACAAGTGTATTTAAATGCTGACAATGACAGTAATAAGGCCGAGTTGAGATTCTGAAGCGGTCAAATATATCGGCATCACACTTCCTGATTAACAATATCGTTAATCTAATCATCTGTCTCCTTTTTAGTCTGTAGTGTACAAGAAATATGAATAGATTGATGTATTTGCACACACAAATGTTACTACTTTGGCAAAACAGCTGATCGTAACGCAGCTTGCTGGAAGGAATTAATATGCATGGATTCCCAACCAATCAGACGCATCAATCTTATACATGTAGTATGTGATATGGTGATGCCAATAACGGGTAATGAGCGTGGTACCCGGATATCAGATAACGGGTTTGACTCTATAAATTCTTGTCGTTCGCTGTCGATCTCTCACTTAGCAATTCTTATTTGAGATGCCATATAAAAAAAGTCTCAGATCCTATAGAATGCAACCAGCAATGATACATACAGTAGCATAAAATTTGCCTTTTATTTGCTGTCAATTCTGATTTTGTTCGCTTATGTATAAAAGAATTATTCAACATTGAATGAAGCCTATCCCAAAATCATGATCGGAATTTTGCGACTTTTTATGGTACCCTGGCATAATATAATTGCCATTTTCACATCTTATCAGATGAAAACCTTAATGAAACATCGGTATCTGTTAGTTATACTTAGTTTTAATACCATTGTGATTAAATTTATCAATGGCATTCGTAAAATTATTTAAAAAATTCTCTAAGTTTGCTAAAATGGACCAGTGTATTTATCCTGCAAGGTGTGTCCATTTTAAGAGGCACGTTGACCAGCTAAAAATATTTTATTCATGCACATTTATATGTATTAATAGGAATTTTATTGGCCTTTCTAATGATATATAGTTTTATATATGGTGGTCTGTTACTTTGCCAAAAATAGTTAATATAGTTGGCATGGTAGCACTACAGCGCTATCACGTCAGTTATGCTTATAGGCTACGGTCCAGAGCAAGATTCTAGCTTTTGGCTGTAGGGCTTAGCTTGCATGATTATTACTTTGAGTGATCCCGATCGATTATTTAAGTATAATCATGATTACTCGATTAATCGGCCTGGTTACAAATTACACCGATATAAGAGCAAAGGTATGTCAATGACGAAAGCTGCAATGGTGTTTAGAAATGTTCATTTGCAGGCCAAGAGAAGACACATTTTGAAAACGTTATACTGGAATGCCTGGGTCGAGCATCGATCTAGGCATTCCAATGATACATTTTCAAAATTAGTCTTCTCTCGGCCGGCATGCATTTGCTGAGCAAAATGTAAATAAAAAGGTAGATTTTGAAATATTTTATGCAGTGGAATTATTCACGATTATTCAATTATTTCGTTTTTATACGCCTGCGTATGCGGGGTCGTATTATCTGATGGCGCTGTCCGTTCGTCCATCTGATTTCTTGTCCGTAGCAGATCTTGAAGAGTTTCGAACCTACACTAACAATTTATTTTTCAGCAAATGTGTTAGGCATAGATGAAGTACAACAGTTTTGGCCATATTTACCCGAGTTATATCCCCTGAAAAGCTCAAATTTGTCAAAATTTTCTTGTCTGGAGCAGATCTCGAAGGGTTTTGAACCTACACTCACAATCTTTTTTTCAGCAGATGTGTTAGGGATAGACAAAGTGCAATGACTTCGTTTCGACAGAATCCGCCCATATTCGCCAGAGTTATCTCCGTTGAAAAGCTAAAAAATTTCAAAATTTTCTTGTCCGCTCCAGATCTCGAAGAGTTTTGAGCCTACACTCACAATCTTTTGTTCAGCAGCTGTTTTAGGGATAGACGAAGTGTCATTTATCAAAGACAAACTGTTCACATTTAGTATTCCTCAAACAAGTATGCCTGCTGGCGTATGTTGAGTTTCGCTCTTGTTAATCAAGTAAATTCAGGATTTAAAAAATAATCACGATTTTCTATTTAATCACATAATCGTGCAAGCTTAGTAGGGCTGTGTGGCTTTTTTGTATGTTCTTGGTAGGGTCCAGAGGGTTAAGATCTTGATCTGGTCATTTACTCGGATAAGAATCGTGTGTCATGTTAAAAAAGCACTTGCCAAAAAACTTTGCCAAGACAGATTTTTGGTTCACCAGATCTCCATTTTATTCGCATTTGGCTAATTGGTGAGCAGAATTGGCGGCCCCTGTTAATGACCTCCAAAGTGCTGTGAACTCGGACATGTACTTATTCACAGGCGACACAAAGATCTTTAACTCAATTACCTGAGAAGAGGCCAACGACATCCTTCAAGGAGATCTCGATAGAATGTCAAACTGGAACAATACATGACTGCTGAATTTTCACCCGGACAAGCGCAAACATATATATATGTAGATAGAGAAGACAGCCCAAGTGGTAGACACAAAGTACACACTTCATGGAAAAGTTCTCTAGAATGTGGAAGCGAAAAAAGACATTCGTGTAACTATAGATTTATGCAGATCTTAGCTTTGAAGAACACATTAGTGAGTAGGTGAAAAAGCTAATGCCATGTTCGTCCTAATTAGAAGGAGCTTCCAGCACATGGATCAGGATATTTTCACACCTCTGTTCAAGAGCCTAGTATGAACACAGCTGTATTTTCCGAGTTCTGTTTGGGCACCATGTAAGATGATTCATTAGTAAAAATGATTGAGGATGTACAACTTAGAGCAACAAAACAGATACATGAATTCAGGAACCGTGCATGTCATGTGACTCAGAAAGCTGAGCCTACCTACTTTAGCATATAGGAGGAAGAGGGGAGACATGATAGGCAGCAACACTACCGAGTCAAATTAGTTCCAAAATATTCAACAGCTTACTTGTATAGTTTTCTGGAAATTGAGATTCAATGAGTGCAGGGCTCGATTGATCCCAACACGGGCAACATGTGGGTGGAGCCTAGCTTGAGATGGGCGGGGCATAGCTAAAACATGTATTGAGGAGATTGACTCGAAGAAAAAACTACTTTGCACTAAGGGTAGTAAAACTCTGGAATGTTCTCTTGGATGAAATAGTGTCTGCACATCAGTGAATGCTTTTAAAAACTGACTGGGTAATCATTGGAGGACACAATACATTGTCTATGATGACTTCAAAGCATCGATCGGAAGCAGAAGAAATATCAGACAATGCACAGATGCGGAGGAAATGGAGTCATGGGGAAAGGACCTTACAGGACCTGTACCAAAATTCAGTTCTAAGTAACTCGGTAAGGTTTTTCAACTTGTTCTTGAAATATACTTACATGTACAGTAATAGAAGTTTTTGATTTAGAACAACCACCATATGGCCGTAGTTCCGTTGAGGGCCATTTTAAAGCACATCAGGGTGCTGAATCCAAAATTAGTCTGTAATAATGTTGATAGTTTATCCCCAGAATATCCCCGCATGCTTTTTCAAAATCCATTCATCGATAAGAGAGGAGTAGCGATTTTAAAACTGAAGTGTGCTCAGCCATTCTAAAACTGAACAGGGCAATGAATCGAAAATTGGTCCTCATTACGATGTCAGTACTTATCACTAGAATATGCACGCAAAGTTTCAGCAAGGGTGGATGAGAAGATAACTGCATTAGGAGTATGATACTTACTAAAGAGAAACAAAATGTGCACACTAACAACAAATAGAACAATAAAATGAGTATGCTTTAGATATCTGTTCCAGATCTAAAAATGTTACTTATAATGTACTTTACCATATCTTGCGTATTCTCTGTCAGTGAATAGTTTCTTTACCTTTGACAATAAATATTGAGCTGTATTGCTTATATGGAATCCTGTGCCATGTATAATATTTTGAAATCTGTTGGACTAAATGTTGGTGTTATTGCTGTCAACTGTTTTGAAAATAATTTGGTTTGGGATTCTTGTTGCCTTAAGTTCAAAACAGTTGGCAAAATACTGGCTACAGCACACATAAATTTTTATATCTAGCATAAATTTGAATAATTTGTTGATGATAGAATTTCTCAATTACATGTACATACACAGGAAATGCTAATTAATTTATTTTTATTGTTTGTTAATGTTTGGGTTTCAATATTCGAGATTTTAACCCTTTAATGGTCATACCGGCCAAAACCGGCCTCTGCTATGGGCTTGTGAAATGTCCATGTACAGGCCAAGAAAATACAACTTTTGAAAATTTACCACCGGAATGACTGGCTCGATAACCGAGATTGAGCGTCAGTATCTGAACCAGGAACATCAACATTGTGGCTGGAAATCTAGGTTTCAATTCTAAACATATGAGCGATATAGGCCCTTTTGTTTCACTTCTGAGTAATTTCTGTACAAAAATGTTCTTTCCGTTACAGAGAGCATCTTTGCTACATTACCACGCACAAATCGTGGAGAACCTATTGTACTAGGAGGAGATCCAAAGGGGAAGAACTTTCTTTACACCAATGGTAACAGTGTCATAATTCGTGATATTAATGTAAGTTAATAATTAACTATTTCGTGCCATAATCTGTTCTTCAAATGATCAAATTAGTATATATAGTGATTCACCCATTAACCCTTTAACACTCATATCAGGCGAAACAGCTTCTACAGTGGTCTTGCGAAATGTAAATTTGCAGACCAAAAGAAGACTATTTTTGAAAATTTACCACTGGAATGACTGGTTCAATAACTGAGCCAGTCATTCCAATAGTAAATTTTCAAAAATAGTGTTATCTTGGTCTACAAATTTACATTTTCTTTGAGAAAATTACAATTTTCTTGAAGAAATTTAATGCTTAAAGGGTTAATGGTCTAGCCGTCCGTAAATAGCTACTGTCATGGTCTTCAAGAGTGTCCATTTGCAGACAAGAGAAAACATTTTTGAAAGTTTATCATTAGAATGTCTGGCTCGATGATTGGTGCCAGTCATACCACACCTGATAAACTTTGTAAAATCGTCTTCTTTACTAGTTGTGCAAATTATGTATATTCACGAAGCAAACGTTTTTATTTTCTTAGCCAATCGTGTTGGTCATTAAATGGTTACATTTAGCTTAATGTACATGAAAACTGCTATTACTGATGAATGTATCCACATTAGCCATGTTGAGTGTGGATGTCAAGTATTACGGCCCAGACACGTCAGTTCAGATTTTCCGGGTTAGTCTTCCGTGATGTCACAGAAAGTCAGGGCCATTTTTTTAATAAAAGCTGGAAGTGACTGAAAATGTTGGCGTATAATAGTCCACTCCGAAGTAAATATGCCGAGTAAACGATCCGCGCACATAAATATATTGTTTTGGGCGTACTCAACAATAAAAAGAAAAAAGAATTTGTTGCTAGAGTTTTCATGTACTTTAGTACCGTTGATGTTTTAGCCCTGACCACTCTGCTGTCAATATTCTATCTTTTCCTGCGTCAACAGCAAAGAAACTGGTGTACATTTTTCAATAATTTTTGGAGATGATGTTGCTGTCGCTCAGCACCATCTTCCACCAAATTTGTTGAAAAATGAACACCCCTTCATCTTTTAATTTAATTTGAAAATTTAAAATTTTGACATCAGATTGGTAAGAGTTAACCATGTTCACATACATGATATGAGAAATTTTTTGAAAGCATCATATTCCAAATTCAGTTTTCAAGATAATCAACAACTCACCCATCACTTTGAACGGAATATACTGACATTTCATGTGTGGAATGGTTATCATTATCTTTCAGCTAAATTTCCAAGACATAGTCGACTGGTTAAATGTCAAGATATTTGATATATGAGGGCATGATTTAGAATTAAATATTTGCATAGCATGAATTGCTATGCACATTATAAACTGCATAGTTGTCTGCAAAAATGTTTAGCAATTAACTGTTTCACTGCTAAATTCCCTGTGTCCCAATATCTGAGCAAACAAACAGGAAAGCTGTTGAATACTGTGAAATAAGGCAGCAATGGCTTCCAGTCATATTAATTTCAAAATATTCAACAGAATATGCTTCACATTGTAAAGAATTTACTTTTTCAGGGATTTGTAGTTGAAAGGGTTAATGACAGAACTTAAGAAAATCAATGATAAATTGCAATCACATACAAATTTTGCATAGCAGATACAGCTTTGCATGATGCAGAATGTATAGCAACTACCTAAATATGTGTAGCAAATTGAGATGCGATACTAGATAAATTCTGCCCTGTGTATGTATATAGTTGAGACTTTTGGCGATCACACATATGCTCAATGAGTTACAGGATGCTCAAAGGCTAGCTCTTTAATCATCAAGACTCAAGACTGATCAAGAAAATCTAAATTTATGCTTATTGAATGTACATTTGCAAGCCAAAAGAAGGCTTTTTACCAATTTACCACTGGAATGACTGGCTCGAGACAGTCATTTAAGTGGCAAGCTGTCAAAACTAGCCTTCTCTTGGCCTGCAATTCAACATTTCTCAAATTTTCACTGCAAAGCTCAGTTTTGGCCGGCTTAAGAATTAAAGGATTAACCCTTCAGCCTCTGGAGGGATTCTGAGGAATGGCCAATTGTAGGCCCAGATCAGACTGTTTTTGAAAATTTACCACCAGAATGTCTGGCTCGATAACCGAGCCAGGCACTCCAGTGGTAAATTTTCAAAAATAGTCTCTTGGTCTGCAAATGGAGATTTTATACAAGAAAATTCAAAATTTCTTGACCAAATTTGACCATTAAAGGGTTAAACTATAGTTAGTTTCAATAGAGCGTTAATGTAGATATTTGATTTAATATTGACACGATTCTTTGAGATATTAAGCGTATTATAGTAGCATACTTGAACAATCCAAAATTATTTTATTTGTGTTTTAAATATGATTCTTAGCTGAAAATAAACTGATTTAGAAAGAGAATCACTGGATGTAGTCCTTAAACCTGCTGAATATTTTGAAAACAATTTGACTGAGAATAGGTAGCAACCATGTTCGGGAAAACTATTTTCTGGATAATTAGTAGGAATTTGGCACTAACGCTTGTAGGATCAGCATATATATATTAAAATCTGTTAACATCGCCATTGTTTTATACTAACACATTGTCAAGTTTATTGTTTTTAATCCATAATTTTTTTAATGTTCAATTTTCTGCAGAATCCGGCCATATCTGATATATACACAGAACATTCAACACAGGCTATTGTAGCAAAGTATTCACCAAGTGGCTTCTACATTGCATCCGGGGGTAAGCTGACAGTGCATGTATGATGTCTTACCAACAAGCATCACACATTCCTAAATTGGTTTATGGATACTTCCATGCATCATGTATATGATTGGCCAGGCTTGAATCTTTGCATCGGTTCAATATTGTATTCTAGACTAGAACACACAGATGTATACAAGATGAGGCTTCATCATAGGTATGTTGGCCATGGGGATAGGAAGAAAGAAGCCTAGTATTTTTTGGGTCAGTCTTTCCATTCATATGACTTGCTATGACTTATGTGGCCATCTGAATATTTTGTCACCAACAAAAATGACTGTCATTGAGGGAAATTATGTGATATTGTCTAGTTTTTATAACCTGCCAATTTTTTTGATTATGTGATGGTGCGGGCAGGTGGGAGGATGGGTGAGCGGCAGTGTAGTTTCTGGATGATAACTGTTACCATTTGTTGGATTGCTTTGAAACTTCAGAAGGTGGTTGGACTCTGTCTGGGGAAGAAACCTATCGAAATCTACGATGATCTTAAATCCAAGATGGCCACCGGCGACCATCTTGAAAATTGGTTTCCGGATGATAACTCTGTTACCGTTTTATTGAATCACTTTGAAACTTCATAGGGTGGTTGGACTAGCTCTCGGGAAGAAACCTATCAAAATCGACAATGATCCGAAATCCAATCCAGTGGCCATCTTGATAATTGGTTTCTGGATGATAATTACCACTAGAATGCCTGGCACGATAACCAAGCCAGACATTTCAGTCGTAAATTGTCAAATATAGTGGTGTCTTAACCTGCAAATGGATGACCTCTAAGTAAATATTTTAATTTTCTTGACATATTGATTATTAAATGGTTAAGAAGGTGGTGTACTTTTGAAAACATTGTTTCTTAAAGCTGTTGCTTCATTAGCTATGTTAGACAGCAACAGTATTCAGAAACCCTGTTTTCAATATTACACCAGTTCAAAAGGCAATGGACCTTTCCAGTTTTAGCCATGCCCCGCCCGTCTCTAGCTAAGCTTCGCCCACGCCTCCCCTGTGTTGGGATCGATCAATCCCTGAACTCCGTGAGTATCAATTTCCAGAAAACTATGCAGGTAAGCTATGGCAGCAACAGCGCCCAGTCAAATTAGTTTCAAAATATTTGACAGAATGTTTATTAAATAATAAAGACATACAATTCGTACAACATGTCGGACTATTAAGCGTTTAAGACAGACTAAATCGAGTCATTGGTGCTGTAATTGATTATGACGTCATCCTACACGTCACATAGTTGATTATGACATCATATTATGGATGGATAAACGGGAAGGTCCATTACGTAAAGCAAGGTTAACATTCTGTTCTGTTAAGCACTAACAGTAATAGCTGAATCCTTCAATGGAGGAATCCAGTTTTAGCTATGACCCACCCATCCCTAGATAAGCTCCACCGACACTTCGTGTTGGGCTCAATCGATCCCTGAATTCCCTGACTATCAATTTCTATAAAACTATACAGGTAAGTTGTTGAATATTTTGAGACTAATTTGACTGGGTGCAGCAACAACACCCAGTCAAATTAGTTTCAAAATATTCAGCAGCTTGTTTATTAAATAGTAAAGATATACAATTCGTATAACAATGTTTAGTCCATCGCCAATTATGAGTTCTTAACAGACTTATCTACGTCATTCATGACATCATTGATTATGATGCGATCCCACCCGTGACGTAGTTGATTATGATGTCAGATGATTGATGGATAAACTGGAAAGTTCAAATAAGGCCTAGTGTTGGCAAGTGGCTCATGCACGTTAATTTCAAGCGTTGGTGATGATTACAAGTCTATTGATGTGAATGATGTTTATTTGTAGATCAAAGTGGTAAGATTCGTATATGGGACACAGTAAACCCAGAACACATCCTGAAAGCTGAGTATCAACCTATTGCTGGCCAAATTAAAGATATCGCCTGGTCACCCGATAGCCAACGCATAGCCATTGGCGGTGAAGGCAGAGAAAGGTGTGTAGATCTAAAAATGTTCTATAGTAATCACTTTGTTTTGTGTATATCTGTCACCCATTGTTTCAAGAGTTTTTCACATATAGTTACCAATCATGGTACCTATGGATGCATCATATTCTAGTAGCGCCTGTCTGTCTGTCTGTTTGTTTGTCAACAATTGTGCCAAGTTTTACTATTTGGTAATGGATTATAACCAAATTTGGCAGATATGTTCCTTTAGGCACTATTTATTTCGTCTATCAGTATGGAGTGGCCACCCACACCTTTCAAGAGTTATTCCCTTGTTAGATTTTCAAAGTATTAAAGCCTATGGTGAAAATATGTTTATGGCATGTTTCGTCAGTTGTCAATGGATTAAAACCAAATTTTGCAGGTATGTTCCTTCAGGAAATATCTATTGGAACTATAAAAATGAAGAGGCTACACCTTTAAACAAGGCCCATCACTCTAGTTCATTAATGCATTTTTAAGTATTAAACCATATGGGGAAAATACATTTGTTTCATCAAATGTTGATGGATTAAAACCAAACTTAGTGGCAATGATCCGAAATACCAGCTGCCCAGCAGCAGCCATCTTGAAAGTTGGTTTATAGATGATAACTCCGCTATCATTTATCGGATCGCTTTGATACTTCATGGAGTAGTTGGACTACATCTGAGAAAGAAACCTATCGGAATTGACGATGATGCGAAATCTAAGATGGCCGCCAGCCACTGGTGGCTATCTTGAAAATTGATTTATGGGTTATAGCCCTGTTATCGTTTATCGGAACCCTTTGAAACTTCATAGCATGATTTTACTTGTTACCATTGCCCCATTTGTAAATGGCAACTTTTGGTACACTTGAACCATTTAATAATAGTGTCAGGGATGGCTTCCCCATTGATCAATGGTACTTTTCCCATTGATCAAAGATGCCAATATTCTTGCATTTCTGCATCCAACCTTTTTACTGTGACCATTGTCCCATTAGTAAATGGCAGCTGTTGATATACTTGAACCATTTGACAGTGCCTGTCACCATTGCTCCATTTATAAATGGCCTCAGGTATGTGTGCCTCATGAGCCAATGGAGCTTTCACTGGTCGTCAGTAGTGTCAGACATACACAGAGACTTTTTTCCCAGCACACATCTTCATATTTCTGGCCCAATTGTTTCCCAGGGACCCTTGACCCATTGATCATTGACTAGATATTATATGATGTCATTCGCCCTCTAGAAGATTGTCTGGGCCATAGTTTCAAGACTTATGTAGGTACGATTATGAAACTTGATATGTCGATGCATCTTATGGAGAAGATGTGCAGTGTGTGAAAAGTATGTCATCGTGACCAACTTATCACGGTTCACTGAACATTGCAGTCTAGAAGTTTGTCCAGGCCATAGTTTCAAGACTTATATGTATGATCATGAAACTTGGTATGTGGATGCACCTTGTGGAGAAGATGTGCAGTGTGTGAAAAGTAGGTCAGCATGACCTACTTTTGACCTACTTTTTGTGGTTCATTGAATATTACCGAAAATCTTTGTCCGTACTGTAGTTTCAAAAGTTTTTGTTATACAGGAATTAAACTTGATATGTGAATGCAACCTAGTGATGAGATGTGCAGTGTATCAAAAGTAAGTCACTGTGACCTACTTTTGACTTACCTTTTCACAGTTGATTGAACAGTACAGAAAATTTGTGGACGGGCTGAAGCTTCAAGAGTTTTTGGTATATGTGAACAAAACTTGATATGTGGATGCATCTTAGGGAGGAGGTGTATATTGTATGAAAAGTAGGTCAGCATGACCTACCTTTGACCTACTTTTCATGGTTCATTGAACATTACAGAACATATTAGTCCAGGCTATAGTTTCAAGAGTTTTTGGCATATTGGAACTAAACTTGGTGTATGGATGTGTTATACGCTGAGAGTGAGTCGCATATGAAAAGTTGTGACCTATTTTTAGAGTTCATTGAGCGTGCTTTTGACCTACTTTTCATGGTTCACTGACCATTACAGAGAATTTTTGTCCAGACCATAGTTAATAGTGTGTCACTACAGAGCATGCCTTCGGGGAGCATAAATGAGTTTACTAATATGCCTTGTTTGTAAATAGTAACTGAACTTGCTGTATGGATGCATTGTATGCTAATGTATTAAAACTTCATGGTTCACTGAACATCATAGAAAATTCTTTGTCTCTCCCAGATTTTTGTATGAGCCATAGTTCCATATAAACATATGCAATGTTGACCATTTGCCTATCATTAAGATTTGCCCAGACCAGTAGTGCTTGCACTATCTACAGCTACAGTAAGCGGTTGCGCGTTATGATTTAGTCTTGAGACTATGATTTAGTCTTGAGCCCCTATGGCTTCAACATGGGCCAATACCTCTTTACGCCTAAACTGTATCCAAGGTCAATCATATATGTGATTTTCCATAATATTTATAGTTTTCACTTCAAGAGTATACTTACCTCCCTAATACTCTTTGATATTGCTAAATATCGGCTTTCACTCAATAAAACACTCAGATTAAAAAAGTTAGGTGCCCCTATTGGGCAGGTAGTCAGAAGACAGTCCGGCGGATGCTAGCCCCACCACCGCGCATGCGCAGACTAGTACTTCCTCTTTGCTAATTTATTGGCAGAGAGATAACACATGTTTCTAATGCTCAAAGCTTTTCTATCAATTCTAAATTAAATAATCATAATATCAGAAGTTTAATCACCTGTAAGAGATGGCAGAACGTACTAATACGCCAGAGGAGGGCCAAGGACCTATCCATCAGGTGACTTCTAGTATATTTTAGTGAGTTTATCCCGTTGTAATGTGTTTCCGGGATTCGCGTTTATCGAGATAAGCTCCTAATATAGTTGGTTTATTTCAAAATGGCGCTATGAAATACTAATCTCTCTTTGTGTTTATGTCCACAGGTATCTGTCTATGATTGTACAGGACATCACATCACCAGAGGGTTTGTTTTTCTCTCCACCAAGGTTCCATTTCCTACTAATACTGTTAGGTTATCTAACCAAAAAGTCTATGTCCAATGATTTGGAGGCCTCGTAAGAAGGTCTTCTCACTTTGCCCTCTTGGTCCAATTCCTTCCCCTATAAGGTGGAGAGAGTTATGAGGTCATAGTATTGGTGGAGTGTTCCAGTTCATCAGATTGGATGGTTTGTCTATGCAAAGAATCAGGTATTCTAGTTAATGATATGAGGCACTTCTATTATATTTGAAAATAATTACATAAACTTTTGCCATTTTATCATTGTTTATCTGATGTTTGTATGGCCTGAATATTCTATCCTTTCTAGTCAGGATGTTCTGGATATGAATACAATTCGTCCTTACACCTGGATGTTTGTTTCGGATCAATTTAATTTCTTTTTTTGAAATTATGACGTCATAATCAGCCTTGCACTTTATTAACAATTAAAGTTTTGTCAAACGCTGGTTTTTTAAATATCTGATATGTGCTCTTTATGAACACCTTCCCTCTCCTTTATTTTGGTTTTGAGTTTTCTAACGTTAACTAAAATACTCATTCTCTTCGTCTTCTGGCCTGTTTCAGAGACCTGGTTGTCCGTCTTGTGGTCGCTTCCTCAAAGAAAGATTTATCCCACATTTAGGTTTCCAGTGTAGTCCCTGTGGCCCGTTACTTAAATGTGATGTATGTAAACAGTGGGGGGGGGGGGGGTGGAGCGATCTAATGACGTATTTTTTATCATTACAGGCGAAGGATAAGATCGTGGAGGAGGAGAGAAAACACAAGAGAGAGGTAACGAGTAAGAAGGGTAAGAGGAAGGCCTCGTCCTCAGTGGATATGGAGGCCTTCCGTGTTGAAATGTTGGTAGAGATGAAGAGGACAATCAAGGATTTGGTACCAGAGTTGCTCCGTGTCATGCTTCCTGGATCAAATCCTTTGTTGTCCCCTCCATCTGCTTCGAAGCAGATAATCCCCGCCTCTGAATCTGGTTTCTTTAGGGCTCTACCAGTTTTCGAAGATTCAGAGGTGGCCCCATTAGAGGGGGTGTTCCAGGACACTGGCAGCAGGTTTGCCGCACCGGTGGTCCGTGGACGGTTGTCGCTGGAACCTGGTGCCTGCTTATCAGGCCAGGGGTATCCGCACACCGCAGGTACCTGTACCTCCTAGGGTACCTTTCCTGGCCAGTTAGCTTTCTTCGTTGACCCGGAGTCTAATCTTTCTGGCCAGGAAGAAGAGGATTATCTGCTGGGTTCTCCTTCTGATGTCGTGACCATGGACATTGACGTCTGTGCACCCCTCGTGGGGAATACAGGCGACATTGTCCATGGTTCTACTCACGCAGGAGTAGGATTCACGGCTCAGAAGGTGGCTCAGGTTGGACCTGACGGCCAGGTGTACTGCATACCTCGGCTTGCCGAGAGTATGGCTGGTTCTGGCCAGGGCCGTGGTGCGGCGATAAGCGCCCCACGCAATACCATGGCGCCTACTCCTGGACAAGCCAGTCAGATTAACATGCCTGCTCTTTCGGGCCCACATGCTTTCTCTGGCTTGCCAGGAGTGTCAGGCTATCCAGCTTCAAGCTCGCCTGCGAATGCTCAGGAGGAAGACGAAGGCCCTCGTCTTGTAGAGCTCTCGCAGGTAGCCACGGATGAGGATTGGTCGGACGCTTGTCAGTGGCTTATAAGCGTCGGGCCAGACCTGCCCGTGGAACAGTCGGCTAGCCAACTAGATCACCGGCCGTGGTTAGCTGGTAGGTCGACTGTTAGCGCCATGCCATCTCTGCCGCTGGCAGAACATATTGTGGATATGTTCTCGGCGGCAGAGATGTCCATCAAGGCGCATGGACGTCTCGCGAGGTTGCAAGGCGCTGCCGCATCGTACCTGAGGAATATCAGAAGTACGGTGTGGTAGCTAAACCGAGCGTAGATGACCGCGCGGCATTAGGTGAAGACAAGCGGCCAGGTTCCCGGTCTGACACGGGAGCGCTGTGTTCGAACGCATTGCGTTCGGCCAATACCACCTTGTGCAATGCGGAGGAGAGTGGGAGAGCGTCTATTGCAGCGCTTTCTCATGTCTCCCAGCTGTTGCAAGGGGTAGTGACTGCATCCGCATCGCGCCAACCTAGCCCGATAACTGTCCAGAGAGCCATCCAGGATGGAATCAACCTGGCTCTGGATTGTTTGACTCGGGCTGTGACCAGAAGTGTCCGGGCGAGGCGCACGTTTGCATTGGACAACCTGTGCCCGTCCCAGGACCTGTACAATAGGCTGCTGCGTACACCTATGGCAGGTCCTGGTCTCTTTGGAGGTGAGGGATGCAAGCACCTCCAGGAGACGGTCACTCTGGTCAACAACCGGAGGGCACTGAACAAACAGTTTGAGGTGCTCCGTAGGGAGCGCGTTCACGCAGCACCCCCCCCCCGTGTACCATCCCCTGCAGGCTCGAGGTTGAGGTGGCCATGGCAGAGGCCAGCCACCAGCGCAACGTCGGCCTCGGCCACGTGCGATTCGGCCAGCAGTGAGGGGGTGCGCAGGCTCCTCCAGCGCAGCCAGCCAGGCAGCCACCCGCATACCGAGGTGCGCGTGGTGCTGGTCGTGGTGCGCGAGGATCTGGTCGTGGTAATCGTGCCTGATGGGCCGGTTACCACGGTGAGAACCACTCCGGTGTTTCAGGCCAAGGAGACAGTGCCACTCTTGCACTCCTTATGTCCACCTATCTCCCTAGGTGGTCCAGTGGGAGGCCGATTGGCCCACCACAAGCAAGAGTGGGAACGGTTAACTCAGGACCGTTTAGTCTTGCGATGGCTTTCAGTCGGGTATCATCCCGATTGGATAACAGGCCCACCATCGCGACTGTCTCTGGTGCCAGTCTGGACTCAAATTCCAAGAGATCCGGATCAAAGTTTGTGTATAGAGGAAGAGATAAACTCCCTCATACAAAAAGGAGCAATTCAACCGGCGCAGAAGTGTCCGGGCTTCTATTCAACCGTGTTCTTAGTAACGAAAAGCACCGGAGGATGGAGACCAATTCTCAACCTCAAGCCATTGAACAAGTTAATAGAGACACCCAGTTTCAAGATGGAAACCGGTGTTGGCAGGGTTGGAGAAGGGAATGTGAACACCTTCAATAGATTTGAAGGATGCTTATTTCCACATTCCTATAGGGAGAAGTTTCCGTCGCTTCCTGAGATTCGCATTCCAGGGCAGTGGGAATTCAGGGTGTTACCCTTCAGAATCTCCACGGCTCCTCGGGTTTTCACCCGTGTGGTTCTTGCGATAACAGCATATCTCCGCAGGAGAAGCAAAGCAGTCCACACGTACATAGACGACTGGCTGTTAAAAGCACACAACCAGGAAAGTTTATCGGCAAATCTGGAGATAGTTTTGAAAACTCTCACAGACTTAGGCTGGATAATCAATTTCCAAAAATCAGAGCTGACTCCATCCCAGAAGTTTGTTTACCTGGGAATGTTCTTCGATCTAGAGACAGGATATGTTTATCCTACTCAGGAGAGGGTTCAGATACTCATCTCAGTGATTCAGTCAGTGTGCACCAGTCGTCATGTCCTGGCACGGGTTTACTTGAGAATGCTAGGGTTGATGGTTTCTCTGGAACCAGTCATTCCTCAGGTGGCCTTACGCAGGCGGCCGATCCAGTTATTTCTCATGACGCAATGGACCCAGAGTACAGGTTCACTGGACTCAAACGTGTCAGTGCTGGAGCCTCTAATTCACCACCTTCAATGGTGGTTGAAGACAGAGAATCTCCTGGCGGGGGTCATGCTAACCCCTCCTCACCCTCAGGTAACGATGTATATGGATGCATCGATGGAGGGGTGGGGAGCTTGCCTGGAAGAATCCACGATATCAGGGGTTTGGAATCTGGAATTGTCAAGGGAACATATAAATCTACTGGAATTACGAGCAGTAGTCCTGGGCCTGGAACATTTCTTTCAGAAAGTTCAAGGCAAGAGTGTTCTAATTCGATCAGACAACTCAACAGTATTGACTTACATAAACCGCCAGGGCGGAACAAAGTCGCCCAGTCTCTGTATGATGACATGGAAACTGCTTTACTGGTGCCTGAATTACAGGATTACCTTGAAAGCAGTTCATATTGCGGGAAGGTTAAATCTGTTAGCAGACTCATTGAGCCGAAGGATGAGTGTTTTACCGACGGAATGGCAACTAAATCAATGTGTGGCGGATCGTCTGTTCGACCACGGGGGGAAACCCAACATAGATTTATTCGCAACAAAGAAGAATGCGAAGATGACGACGTACGTCTTTCTGATTCCAGATCCGAGCGCTATCGCAACAGATGCGCTAGCTATCAGCTGGGTGGGAATGTATGCATACGCATTCCCTCCAGCAATCCTGATTCCAAAAATTCTTCAGAAAATCAGACAAGAGGAGTGCCAAGTGCTTCTGATCGCCCCAAATTGGCCACGCCAATCATGGTATACGGATCTGCTGGACCTTCTGGTCTGCAATCCGGTTCCTCTGCCTCTGATGGACAACATTATCTTCCAGGGCAAGGCCCTTCACAACAATCCGTCAATGTTCAGATTGACTGCGTGGATGTTGTCAAGGAATCTGGAATTAAGGAGGGCTTTTCTGAGCAAGCAGCCATGTTTATGGCAAAAGCCAGAAGGGGGTCAACCTTCAGAGCATATAATTATAAAATCAACAGATTTGCAGAATGGTGCTCAAAAAGATGTATTGATCCAATGGATTCATCTATTCAGGTAGTAGCTGATTTCCTCTGTCACCTGTATGATGCCTATAGCCTCAAGCCTAACTCTATTGCTGGTTATAAATCACCTTTAATGACAGTTATCTCTTGCTTGGCTAATCGGGGAAGTGATGAAGTAAGTACATTAAATATTTTAATTAAAGGCATGGGCAATCTAAGACCAAGGAATCCCCCTGTGATTCCATCTTGGAGTTTATCTCTAGTGCTTCAGGTACTAGGTGATAAGCCTTTTGAGCCACTTAGTTCCATTGAAAATGTTGACTCCTAAAACTGTATTTTTAATTGCTGCAGCCTTGGCTAACCGTAGACGTGAAATTCATGCCTTATCAGCCGAGGCAGACCATTTTGTGGTTACAGGGGAAGGCCTTAAGCTTCTACCTAGGATTAATTTCATGGCTAAAAATCAGTCTGAAATATCCAGGTCAACCCATATTTTTAGCAGCTTTAACTAGATATGATCCTAATTCTAAAGCATGGTGTCTAGTCCAAGCATTAAACCGGTACAAACAACGTACTCTGGAATGGCGGACAGACCCTACAGCGTTATGGTTGTCATATATTGAACCCCATGGCAGGGCGTCTAAGGACACCATTTCCAGGTGGATTGCAGAGTGTATTCAATTTTGTCATAAATCCGCCACAGGTAAACAAGTTGACATAGCCAAGGCTCACAGTGTCCGGGGCGTAGTGTCTTCCACTGCCCTATTTAATGGGGTCCCTGTGGATGACATTATGTCGGTAGCTCAGTGGCACTGTGAGTCAAGTTTTACAGACCATTATCTCCGTGACACCTCGAATCCTCTCGCCTTATCGATTTTGAAAAAATAATTAGGTGTACATTTTTGATGAGGTTTCCTCATTATTTATATATGTCACAATTAATTAATGGGAACAACCACTTATTTGGGACTGCATCAGTCTTCACCACTGGGGAGTTGATGTCAGCAGCCAAACTCTACAAGGTCAGTCTTGTTTATGTGTTGTTCATTGTTAATTGTATTGGCACGTGACCCTTCGTTATTACTATGGTGATGCTATGTGTTTTATGTGGTTCATTATTGAGAGTATACGAAAATGAAGCCTATTCATTTAATGTCCTATAGTACATGGCACTTGTACGTAGAGAGCGTATGGGACATTGAGGTCATTCAGTCTTCCTCCAAAGAAGAGGTTGGGCGTGGGGGTGGAGCGCATATGACATACGGTCATCTCTCAACCATCGGTTTGTGTTAGCCGATGTTCGTATCTATTCCTGATTGTGTTTTCACACAGTTTCAGAAGTTTAAGTGCCTTAAACGCAGAAAAGCGCATAGGGAAGTGCTGGTCTTTTGACCTCGCCTCCCTCCCGCCAAATTCCCTGACGAATTCTGGCAATATCAAAGACTATTAGGGAGGTAAGTATACTCTTGAAGTGAAATAAACGAAATCACAGATTTCTTTTTTCACGAGAGAGTTGATACTTACCTCCCTAATACGGACCCGGCCACTCCACCCCACAGAGGCTCGGTCTTCAGACTCTTGTAAGTTGCATGGTCTCAGCCAATAAATTAGTCAGAGGAAGAACTAGTCTGCACATGCGCGGTGGTGGGGCTAGCATCCGCCGGACTGTCTTCTGACTACCTGCCCAATAGGGGCACCTAACTTTTTTAATCTGAGTGTTTTGTTGAGTGAAAGCCGATATTTAGCAATATTAAAGAGTATTAGGAAGGTAAGTATCAACTCTCGTGAAAAAAGTATTCCGTGATTTCGTTTATTCCATAGCACAGATACCCTGCTCTGCCATGCCCAGCCCTATCTGATACCATAACATGATGTATACAATACCATACCATATCAATTCAAGTTTTGCTACA